>JARHVA010001285.1:2040000-2197500 GCA_037957365.1 Torreya grandis | reverse complement strand
GATGAGGTGTAATCTGATTGAGTGGTGTGTATGAATTTGAATAATCCTATAGATCATTATATATTTAAAAATTTGGACAAATTAATGTTTTAATTAAACATTGTCATTTTATATGTTGATATAGTTTTCATATTTGTGCAATCAATATAATGTTAGAACAAATTTCTTTATGATACACATTATGTATTAGATATCTTCAACACATGAGTTCTGGTTTGTTAATTTGCATTATTAAAATGTCATTATATACCTACCCATGAATGGAGGGACATCCTATTATTTGGGAGATAGTGTGGAGGATATATGGTCCATTTTTGGTATGGAAAAACACTCAGATGATGCTCTCCCTTCTAGCTAGAGTACTATACTAAGGACTGCACTTGAGACTACAAATTTATACTTGAGTCATGGATTCTCTACTCTATGGAGATTTCTATCATGTTTTATTATTTGATATATTATTATAAATTACTAAAAACTATAATATTTATACATTATACCTTTATAAAAATGGTTGTAATGTTCTATTAGTCATGGTTGAAATTATACAATTTCATTTATGATTAGATGAAGTATTTATTATTTAATCAACTTTATTCATGATTATATTATCTATTTATGGTTATCATTATCTGAGTGGATTAGTTATTAACCTCTTGGTTAAATAAATTAATGTATTTAGTTAAATATCATTAATTAGATTTTTCATGATGAATTTAGTAGGTTGAATGTGTAATTAATTTTAAAAAATAATATATTCTAGTAAAATCCAATGGGGTTGTTACATATATTTCAGAAAATAATGGATACATTGATGGACTTGGATTTGAATTGAGAAGATTTTTAAAATGATTATACCCCTTCATTTTATATTTTTAAATGTTGAAAAATTTGGGTCAAATAAGAACTATGACAATCACTCTACAAAGTGTGAAAGAGAGTAGATTTACTTACCAGATGGCTTCTCACACATGCCAAAATGGTGGATGAAAGTTTTAAATCAATTTAAAAACCTATGAGGATCCATTTAAATTTTTACCATGCTTATATAGATTCATTATTTTCCATCAAAGGCCCAACATTGACCTAGTCATGGTTTATCATCTAAAAAAAGTACCTTAGCTCCTTAATGATTGTTCATAAAGTTAAGGATTTAAATAAAATAAATAATACCACAAATTGATATTAAATATGGGTCATAAATTTTCGTTAAAATATTAGGCTTTGAATTCACCTATACAGCTTCTATTATCCACTTAAAATTCACCTTTGTGATCTTGTGAAGGGAGCAATGGAGGAGAGCGAGAGAGAGAGATTTATTTGCATTTTTAGAACCTAAAACTTCAGCCAAAGCATCAATATGAATTTTAAAATCCAAATATACACCTATTTCACCTGAAAATGAGTTCAATAAGTTCGTACAAGTGACTTAAAATCCCTTCTAAGCATTGAAATTCAAGAATCTGACTGTTTGCTAACATCCTAACATATAGGGAAGTTGTATAACTACTCAAAGGACATTAGAAAGAGTGTTATTATGGATCATTTAATTTTTATAATTTTTCATATATTTGAAATAACAAACAATCATTTTTTTCTTAAATTTATCTTACCTTAAAGTCCACAAATAAACCTTAAACTTTCCAAATCAACATAAAATGTTTATGAAAGGTCATTAAGGAATTAAAAGAATTTTATAGAAACCTAAATACCTATGACACCTCTTGGACTCACCTTTATTATACATGACATATCTAGGCTACCACAAGACCAAGATACAGCATTACCTTAATATTATCAAATAAACCTTAATTTTTGCTAATAAGGTTTTACTTAAACTATTAAACGGCCACATAAAGTATGACAAAAATATGAATAGGGATAACAAGACATGACAATTTTTTTTCCTATATGGGTTGACATTTTGACCTTGGGGGTCAAAATTGGTCAACATTTACAATAGTCCATCTCACTTATAAAGTAATTTTACATTTTAAAATTACAATAGACCATCCTTGAGAACTCTAATACATGACATTTCAGATAAATCTTATTTGAATGTTTGGTTATATTAAGCATTTAATAATAAGAAGTGGGAGATGAATGATATGTATCAAGGTATTGGTTTCTCAAATAAATGAATAATTACTATGGTTTTTCTACCTGTATGTGAGGATTTCAAACCTATATCTATTTTTTGTGTCATATGTATTTTTCTATCAATCTCATTTCTCTATCCATATATTAACATATTTATGCATATATTTATTTTATCATGGTCTCAAAGTAAGCTAAAAGTTTGATTGACTAGATAGACTTAGGAGTTGAGTTATTTTGCATGTCAATCATTTAATTAACATTGTTTAAACTTTTTTCATAAAAACTCATCCTAGTGTATGACATAAGAGGAATGAAGAATATATAAATAATTTTGTAACTCTATATCTCATAATTTGATCATCCAAAACATCTTTCCAAAAATCCAAAATACATTCAAACACAACTATAATAAAATTTCAAAGCAAAAATCAACCTATGGTATCCTTATATGACCCTTGTATGGCATAAAGGAGGGGAAAAAAATTTGTAGCCTATGCACCCTTGTTCTCAGTTTTTAACATGTGAATCTTTAGTTTTAACATGGTAAAATCTCTTTCCAAGAATGAAAAAAAACATTATTGTAGTCACTAAATCTAAATTATATACCACCTAATTATTGTATACTTAGAAAGTAATTCTCATGGTTGTACCCTCTAGTTTTAAGACCTTCCTAGTATTGATAAAGTGACATCTACTATCTATTTTGCCTATTGATTATCTATTAATCTGACCACATGTTATTCTAGTGACCAATCATTATCTACTAATCAAAATGATATAAAATTGGTTAGTATCATCCTCTATATGTTTTAGACATTAAATTAATTTCTATATTCCTAGATACTTGTGTCCTAGTTGGATGCCTATATCAACACTAGTGTCATGTGCCAAACTAAGTGTCTAGTGGCCTAAAGTCACAAGAATAGAAAATAAATCATAACCTTATGGATGGACTAAGTGCTTTAAATTAAGATATTTCCAAAGGGGATTGGTATATATACAATATCAATCCTCATTCATTCTTCACCCAACATAGACCTATAAAATCGTAAGGTGACCTACCAAAATGCATTGAATCAAGAATTTAAGAGATAAAAAAATCCCCGTTCATAGGGATAACTCATATACAAGTTTTATGTACTGAAGGAGAATTCCATAAGCCACATTTTCCAAGTTTTAAGCTAGTTCACTCTATGTAATTATAGATCACACATTTCATCCTTATGCATAAAAAATTAACATGTAGGAGAGAAATACATAAGTATTTCTCCCTCTTTAGAGTATTGGATATGCAGAAAATTCCCATTAATAGAAGGATCCTTAGGTCATCTTGAAACTGTGTAAACACTAACCCATTTTCCCATAGTTGCTCTAAGGGTGAAGAAGATAGGGTTTCATCATTTGATAAAAAGAGACAACCTATGTGTAAGATCTGATCAAATCATAATAAAGGTGACAAAAAATCCACAAGGATCTAGGTGATCACACTTAGATATAGTTAATATTTTATACTTGACACTTGTGTCTAGCTCAGACACCAACATCTATGTAACTATCAAGGTCTAACACAAGTGTTTGAGGCCATAAAATGCATATTTAAATAATATAACAATTAATCTAGAATCTATACCCAGTTTATCTCCATCTTATTCCATATAAGATATACATGTACATATTAAACCAAATAAGTAATTTTTTTTCCATTTATTTAAATATTAATCAATAATTTTACTTTCTAGTTTTTTCATAGAGAAATACATAAGTATGAGTCCCTCTTTAGAGTAGTGTCTATGTAGGAAATGTTAAATATTATAAGGGTTCATATGGAATTTTTACATCATGTGCCCACTAACCCATTTTTCCCATAGTCACTCCAAGGGTAAGATCTAAATAAATAATAATAAAGTGATAGAAAACCTAGAAGGATCTAGGTGGTCATAATTGATCTAGTCAATATTTCATACTTGACACTTACATCTAGTTCAAACCCCAATATTAATGTAACTATCAAGTTTTGATGTAAGAATTGGAGGCCATAAAATGTATATTTCCAAAATATGATGATTGATATAGAATCTATATCTAGTTTATTTCCATCCTATCCCATATTAGATTTACATGTACATACTAAACCAACTAAGTATTCTTGTTTTCCATTTATTGTAATACCAATCAATATTTATACTTTCTATTTTGTTTGCATATCTTAGAATTTAAATTAGAACATTTTTTTATCTAAATTTGAAAATTAATTGACCTATTTTAGATCTACTTATCACCCTTATGCTTATTCATTTCTATATTATTATCCTTATACTATATTCAACCAACTCAATGTATGGTTAAACATTTGGTGAACCCAGCATATGTAGACTAAATTGATGGTCTCTACCTTTTTCCCTAATATTTATTTAATTTATTCACATCATCATGGATGATATAGATACTTTTGATGACTATGATTGTCAAACTATCTAACTCTATATAAAATAATGAGTAAAATTTTATTATCACGTATGTTTTCCAATGTACAAGAATTTCATCTTAAAAATTTTAATGGTTGTGGATATTATCCCTCTAACCAAGTACACACCACCACATCCCAAGAGATGATTTGAATAATATTAAATAAAATAGACAAAAGTTTACAATACCTTCTACAACCAAATTAGCTACACATGAGAAAAAAATAATTTCATTCGATCATTATAACTTTCACCAAATCCATAAGGATATCATGGATAATTTGAAAACCATTTATAATGGATATTTTATTGCAAGCACATTGATTCAAACTCCTATCATTCCAACATTTCCAAAAAATATCCCCATCGGTGAGGGTGATGATTCTCTTTTTACTTTATTTCATATTTCCTTTTTTTGAAAGGTAAATAAAGACATCATGGACTCTTTGATAAAAAAAATTAAACCAACATGAATAAGAGTGCATTAAAAATGTTAAGTGTAAAAGGAACACACATTAGAAATGAATTTCCTTTACCAAACTTACCTCAAATTACACTTTTTATATCATTACCAAAGGTACATGAACCTTCAAATAATATTCAAATATCAAATATTCCAAAATTTCCAAGAGAAATACCAAAGGTTCCAAAATTCAATGATAATTAATGTGCACTTGTTATTCATGGAGATTTTAATATGCCTATGTGTCATGTGGATGGAAATTTTCAACATAAAATAAAATTTTCAACCTCTTTACCAACCTCTTTAAGCAATACCCTATCAATGATGAATACCATAAAAAATGTTCAATAACAAATGGTTACTATAAAACTGAAAATTCCCTCACATTAGGCTACCTTCCATGATAATATCTTGGTGGACCAACCCATTACTATAAATTTATTTGAACATACACATCCTTAAAAAATTATTATGTCTTTGTTCTCTATATTTGATATAAAAGGAGATCCTACAAATAATTTGAAATAATATATACACTCTTTTGGAAATTAGGAAAAGGATGGGAATTTTTTATTAAAAGCTTTTCATACGATCTTAACTATAAAATATATTGATTGGTTATATAGCCTATTTAGTGGGTCTCTATAATTCTTAGAAAAAACTTGAGGATGTATTTTTAATGCATTTTCATAATCATGAGTTTCTCAAGTTACCATCAGACCATTGTAAGCATTGGATCAAAATGAAGATGAACCTATTTGAGACTATGTTATAATATTAAAATATGGTTTTTATTATTTAAATTAATCCTCTTAGATTTTGAAATATATTTTATATTTAATGGGTATATTATTTATCCACTTATAAAAATATCATTACATAATCCCTTTATTTCTTTCAATTTATTATATTAGGATGTGTATAGATATGCATGTTCATTTATAGACAACTGTGATACCAATATTTCCAAGAATGAAGAGGACCATCAAGCTAAATAAATTAGAAATAACCCATGATAGTAAGACCTAAAAATAAAATTATTCATGGGTGGTGCTTAATTTTGGCAAAACCATGTTGATCCTACACAAACAATAACCACTTATAATGTAAGACAATTACAACTTAGCTTTGATACAAAAGACATACAACATAAAGGAATTTGGAAAGACTCATTTGGAAACATAATAATACAAATTTCTTGTGGTCTCAAATTTATTCAAACAAGGGTTTGGGTTATGCCACAAATATCTCAATATGCATTCATAGTAGAAACCCTTTGGTTATATCAAATGGTAATAAAAATTGACTAAAACCAACAATCTATCTCCTTTTCCCATGAGGAAAAAATGATCTATATTAAACATGATGTAAATAAAACTTCTAATTCAAAAGTAAATCATGATAATTAATAGGGAATTCACCATTTTCATTTATCCAACCATGATTTAAACAATACAAATGGTCCAACCTAATGTTGAACACTTACAATATTACAAAAATGGTAAAAAAATTAAAAAAATTAAAAAACCAAAAATATTTTTAGCATTTACATGTACTTTTAGCTTCATTGCATCTATGTTCTTATTTACATATTTGTATATATCATATCCTATATTTATATATACACATGTTTTTCACACATCTTTTGAGTGTGATATAATCATACCATGGCACATGATCTATACACTTTCAGATGTTGGGCCTTCTATCTACTCATGTCATATGAACATTAGGGGCATTAACTTATTTGATAATTATAAACCCATGACATATCATTTTATGATCATTTTAATTTATCAAGTTTGATATTATATAGTTACACATGCCTATATCCTTGCTTATCTCTTTAACAATATAATTAATCTAATATGTACTTAACATTTTTTGCTAACACATAGATGTAAGGACTAGTATGATATGTTTATACTAGTTATTTATGTTATTTATTTCAATTTTGAACTTCCTTGAGTGTCTTGTATTGCATTGTATTTATTTTCAATAATTTGAATATGCTTAATTATTGTGGCCCCTATGCCTTTGTCAATTCAGAAATTTAAACATGTCATGTCTTATTGTATTGACATTTAAATATATCATTTCTTATATTTTGTTCACATTTGAATAAGTCATGTGCCTTTAATTGTATAACATTTGAACATTCCCCTTGTTTGAGGTCTCCTCAAACCATTATATTTTGATTCTATTTTGAGTACTCTTTTACGTGTGCTTGATTTATTTATGAGCATGTATTACTACTATCTAGTGTTTCCATGATTCATATCATGCATCTTAGGATTTGATGTGATCACATAATATATACATCATTGATATATCTACTAAATATGTTACTCTTATATGATACATGATTCTTGCATAGATTATATAGTTATCATATCCTTTTGAGGAAAGGTAACTACTAGTTTGTACTTTCACTCACCTAGAGAGGGGGGAATATGAGTGGGAAATGTCATAGAGGCATAAATTTTACACCTTCATAGTTTAAGATTTTAGTGGGGGCATGCAAAAAAGGCATGACTTCCATACTTATTTAGAAGTAAATATCTTCATATTACATTGGGGGTATGTTATGGAAACATGTTCTCCATACTTATAGTAGTTCTCAATTTCAGATTTTAGTTGGGACATGTCATGAAAACATGTCTTCCACATTTTAAAATTTTAAAATTGAAAAAATTACAGAGATATATGATCCAAATACACATTTTTTATAAAATCCTTTACATTGGTACAATTATTATACCTAGGTTTCATATTGAGATATATATGAGGTGCATATGCCATGCAAAAGAGTGCCTTAAATTGAAAAATAAAATTAACTTTTTAAATTTAAAATACTTACATGAAATTTAGCATACACCAAGATGGAATTGGATGGGCTATTATTGAGCCAGTCTATTATAGCAGTTAGTTCACTTTTGGCAAAGTTGATATAATTACATTAATGTATCCTACCAAGTTTATAGGATGGAATGATTAAATCATCCACCCTCACCATGTTTATAGTGTGAGTTGACTTAGATCAGTCACACTCACTATTAGTGTAGATTTTTATTCTATTTAATTATTTTTTCCTAGATATATTGTTTAGCTTACTTAGGTGTCTTTTTAGGGTCATTTTGAAAGATGATCCAACATTCATGAGGATGTGAGGACATGTTTATCTTTCACCTAAATAATGTACCTTCCTAAAGTTTTTATGTATAATAAAATAACTAATGATCATTTTAATATTTTGATGCAATTTATTCTTCTATCTTATATTTGATTTTTATACTAAAAATAGGTAATTTCTTTGTGCATCCAATCCTATTTAGACTGATCTTCAATTATGTCCACTCTAACATGGTATCATATCTTTTTTTTATAGATGAATGGTATTGTCAATGTTATAAAATACTGAGTTCCAACTTGCATATCATAGATCCACCATTTATTGACCCAGAATATTAAAGATTCACTCTCTCCCAAATTTTAATCTTCTTTTAGGATCCTCTACTAATTTAAATTTAGAAAAAAATTAAGAAAGGTGTCTCATTCTGGTCATATTTCATCTAGTAGGTTTTCATGTAAAAGATCATGTTCCATTAGATTTATAAGGTGTCAAAACCATAGGATATATGATAAACAAGACCTATTTTTGTGAAAGTCATTTTTTACCATTTTTTGAGGGTTTTGAGGATATTTTAATGATTTCAATCAAATTTTTACTTTAGGTTATCTAATTAAAAATCTAGTTATAGTTATTATATGTTTTTTTATATCATTAGTGGATATTTTTTGGATTTTAGAGAGTCATACCAAATCTAGTTTTTCAAAATTGGTAGAAATTTTGACCTTATTTAAACCTACAATAAATTTTAATTTATTTTTTAGTCCCCATATCTAATATATTCATGAGGTCACCCTCTAGTTCCTCTAATCCTAACATGATAGAGTTTTAGTGCCTCTTGGAATATATTGAACATCCACTGCACAAGTAGTTCACATTCTTGATGCTAAAATTATTGACTCTAGAAATAGTCTAAAACCCTAACATCATAGTTTTAATCTACATTAAAACCTAAAACTATCTACCATAACTCCCAAATACATCTATAGTAAAAATTTCCACTGTTAGAATTCTTAACTACATCCATAATCATGCATTCTACTACTAGAACTCCTGATAACTTTGATAGTCCTAAATTTTGATGATAGAACTCTTGGAACCTCCAACATGACCAAAAATCTCAAAATTTCCACTATAATAACTTACACTTACATCTATAGTAAAAAACTCTAAAAATTGTAGACCTTAACAACAACCTTAATGCTAATCTATTATGATTACATGAGAGGTGAAAAATCCTCATGATTATAAGAAAGGGCCAGAAATATAAAAATGGTCTAGAGAACATCAAATTTAAGCCCATGAATTAAAACAATGTCATCATATCCCTTAGACATTTTTTCACATAATTTAATCCATTGGTCACAACCAACCCAATGGGGCTTAAATTTTCCTCAAAAAATTTGGCCAAACTTTTTGTACATAAATAAATAATTATGTAAAGTGGAGATTAATATTCCTTTATGAGTAATAAACATTCAATATTCCATAAATTTCAACCAAAAATTTATTTATAGGCACCATTTTTTTCAAAATGTGAGATTTTTTAGGTCTATGCATTGGTGATATTCTCATGTTTTATAAAATTAAACCTATATAGATTTAGGGAGTCTACATTCATAGTCTTTCAACACATACTTCCTTTCTACACCATGGATTAGTCAGGTTCTAGTTCTTACACTATTCAAATATCACGAGTGGAAAAACCAAGTTCAAATATTATTGAGGAGTAATGGTTTCCACCAAATCATTATGGGTATAGAAAAATAATATAAACCTTATGCAGAGAAGCTAAAGTGTTATAATAGAAGTTGAAAATCCTATGGTTTACTATGCCTATCTATATCTCATTACTTATTATTTCATATATAAATATACATCTACTCCTAATGAAGTCTAGACCACTTTGGAAAAACTCTTTAGGAATGAGGACATAATGAGAGGTCATGAGTTAGATAATGAGTTCATTAGTTTTAGCCCATGAAATTTTGATACTATAAATAACTTTTTCACAAATTTAAAATAACTTAGGTTATAGTTAAATTTTTTTAGCATTGATAAAAATTATGATCAATAGATTATTTCCATCTTTGCTAAATTGGGATCTTATTGTTGTGTCTTCATTTATATCTTACACACCACCAAGCATGCCCTTGGAGATACATAGACCATCCCATCCTTGGATGACTTTGATATTGACTTGACTCAGGAGAAAAACAAGTGACTTTGGTTTTATTTATTTAAAACGTCCCATTTTCACTTGGATCAAGTAATTCCATTAGTAGGGATCTATGTAGTTCATCTTAGACCTCTAAGAGCTTCAATTACTTATCCATCTACACCTCCATTGATAATTTTTTAGGTATAAACACCTCTAGGTTGACAACATAAGTAGGTTTAATTAAATCCCCATCAATTATTTCACCTATGTGCATAGATAAATCAACCTCATCCACATTAGTGGTACCTACAATCACTCGATAGACTCCTCAATCAGTTTGAGGTGCCTTTACCACTATAACTCCTTCCTCAACAACAATGCAAGATGAATCAAGAAATAGGACCAATAAGAATAAAAAATTCCTCATATTATTCAACCTTTTATTGTTTGACATATCACTCCTAGGCTTCCCTTTTCCATTATCCTAGGTTCCTAAGGATTTCTCTTTAACCAACTAGTTTCTTCCTTCTTATTGAATTCTTTTATCCCTGGTGTAATTACCCCACAAGTCAAATTGACCTAGAGCTAGTAGTAGATCCAAATTTTCCCATGGTCTTCCCCTTTCATCCTACCTCTTTATGCCCCAATGTATCCTCATCCTCCATTTCTTTCCTCTTTCATCCCCTATGCTTCATTTGTTCTTCTTCTACCTAGGCCTCCACCTATCACATCCATCTCTACCACCCCACTAACACTCCTACCCTAGGAGTTTCCATGGCATTGTAGGTACCCAACATTATTATGTAGGTGATCCAAAAATGTATTGGTATTTTAACAAGACTTAAACCAACATGAGGAGGATCCTCACATAAAATTTCAATGAATAATGAAACCCTATTTTCTTGAAGACCCAATAAGACCTCTTCTCCCTCACCAAAATGAGAAATTTAATAGGGGAAAAAAGAGTGTTTGAGGACCCAATATCCATTCTCTAGGTGACACATGACATGTCTAAGAAGTTGATGGACATGCTGGAGTAGGTCTAGACACTTTAAGTATTAGAGAAGAATTTTTTCCCTGTATAGCTCATTAGATAGGTCAAGGATGCCCTTATGTAGATTTTATAGCCTCTAAGTAAGGTGGTTGAAATATTGACTAATAGTATGGCACATATCCTAAGGGTAAATTTTTATTTATAAATAATTACTCTTATGGACAGTAATTGTATAAATCACACTATGGTTATACATAAGGGCATGTTCCTAGGATGAAACACATGCCCATATTAGACCTGAACCTGTACTAGATGTATTGGGATGATGAGGAATTAAATTAAATATTGGATAGCCTTGGTGTAAATAAATTTGAAACCTCTAAAATAAAATAGGGAAAATATGTTGACCTATTTTAGGGGGGTCAACATCACTATGTTGTACCACCCATATGGCATCCTTTTAAACATAGGCAAGTTTAGAGTTCACCTAGGTCACTTTGAACAAACCATGAGGAGGAAAGTAGTGAAATACAATAAATCTAGATCCAAATTAATGTTATAAATCTCAGTTAAATCCACTACAAGGATAAACCACGTATCAAAAGTAGAAGTGTCACTAGAAGCCCCATTTTAGGTATATCAAAACTAATGACCCAATCATAGGTGATATTTTAGGATCCACCAATGAATTTGGCCAAGCTAGATCAAGAGTTTGACCTAGTGGTAATTTATTTGGTAGCCAATGAGTTACAACCCAAATATTTGGGAGATGGATCTTCTATAACTCATCAGTGAATCAATAGAGTTCCCCCTACCCCCCTACCCCACCCCCCGAGGCATCATTCAGAAGAGTGGGGGATCTTTTGGTTTCTTTTTTTAATATATGTAGTTTTAACAAAATTGCATGGCCATCATGTCGAAGGAGGGGAATATTTTGTTACTTGAAGGCAACCCCCATCATTTATATATTTTAAATTATAATCACTTGTAGTGGATGGCAATTTGTGTAACAAAACTCTATAAAAACTTTAATAGAATGCTTTTCTTTGTTTTAACTCGGTTCTTTTTTCATGGAATGTGGTTCACTATTTTTAAGTTTTAGGTGAATTTTTATGTAATAGGAGTGATTTTGTGTTTATGATGTAGAGATGAATATGGTGTTTAGATTATGCATATGTTATTATAACCCCTTGTAAGTTATTTTCAATATGTTTTGAACAATTTATGCTTTATGTACTTTCAATTATAAAGTATTTAAATAAATGCTTTGTGTGTTAATGGTTATAAAAATTTTGTGTTCTCATTTTGTGAAGGACTTGCAAGTAAAATATTAATTTTAATGTCCCTTTTGAGGCTTGCCCACTGAGTGGCTTAAGTTTGTGCTAACACTGAACCAATAACTTAGTGGTATAATTGTGACTTAACACATTTCATTTCTCTAAGCATAAACATTATTTGAATAAGACACACCCTTTTTGGCCTTACCTTGCTCTCCCTTTTATGTTTATTTTTGAAGTAAAACCCTTCCCATTGTTTTATAAGATTAGTAAAGTTTGTCATATATGCACTATTAAGTAAGGGTTTACTCTAACTAACAATGGATTATAATTGTAACCACACATATATTGAGCCTCTAGTGGCAATAATTATTTTTCACTAATTAAAATTATGTTAAATTACTTAGTATTTGGACTAGACCAATATTTGTCTAAAAAATAATAGTGGGATAAACTTATATCATGAATTATCACTTAATTTCCTACTCTAAAACAATAAATCTCATGAGTGCCTTTAGACTCAAGGGTATTGGGCATGAGAACACATGAAAGTGTAAATTTGAAGAGTATTAATCTACCCATGTCAATCCCACACAAGGTAAAAACCTTTCCAAAAGGAGATATGGGTTAAATTAGAGTTTATAATAGTGAACACACAGTCTACACAATCATATTTATATATCCAAACTTATAAAATCTATGAAAATGGAAAGGTAATATTATTCCTTGTCCCTTCATATGTACTTTTCATATCCTAGTTTTTTATCACTTTGTCTTGTTAATATTACTTATCCAATTTGGTAGATCTAAGTTTTTCCCTTTAATAGACATATCATTATATTTATTCATTGTAATTTTTTATTCCTTAATTTTTGTAAAACCATAATTAGGGTAAACATAATGGTGAACCCTAACTCTTACATACATTCAACCTAGGGTTTTATAAAACTCTCTTTTCCTAGGGTTTGAAGGTTAATTTTAGATCCAATTTTCATATCTAAATTATTTTTATAATTTATTTACAAAACCTTATTTTCTATTTACCTTTAAGTTATTACATCATCTGGAGGTTTCCTAAGATTTAAAATTTTCATTTCATATCTAATTTTCATAGTTTATCATCATTCATGTACCTTCACCTTAAAGTTTGATCCCCTTTTTTAATTTTATATTTTATTACTAAACTAAAAATTATTGGTTAAATTGAGTATGAATTTAATTTTTTATAATCATGGTTCAATTAACTTACATGGATGTAAATTAATTATCTTTAGAATATGCTAAACTACAAAAATGTAAATGATTAAAATGATGTAAATAATTCAAACATAGACTAACCTATTGTTAATTATTGTGTATATTCATTTTATATTCTTTTTTATAGGTTTTTTTATACAAAACCCATTAGGAATAGTGTATCTATAACAACCATCCATTGTAAGATTCAACCATTATATGAGCCCCTTAAGCATCTTAACATACCTTCACAATATTTGTTTTACATTGATTCATGTTTTAGGTACCTTAAACAATAATTTCATCATATTTAATTATAAATTAATTCATACTATTATTGGGTTGATTATAATTCTATGTATGTTAATCCAATTATTCATAAAATACTTAACTCACCACTACCTTGTGAATTCACAATGCCTACATTTATATTATTTGATAGGTCTAGTAATATTTATATGCATAAAAGAGATTTATGAATCCTATTCTAAAATACAATACTAATGATAGATTTAAATTATAAAATTCCATAAAATCCTAATTAGGTAATCTTGAGATTGGTTGCATTATCTTCCTAGTGGTTCTTTGCATTCATATCTTTAGTTAGAAGAAACCTTTTTAATAAAACACATCTAAAATAATATACCAAAGGTTTCAAATGTTAATATTACCTCTCCTCATCAAGGATAATATAAATATTTTAATTATTACATATTATGATTCAAGAATTGTATCCATCAATTGAAATATCAATGAATCAACTCATATAAATAGTATAATTTATGTAGGGGACTTATATTTCCTATTAAAGATAAACTACTTTATCATAGTTTTAAATATTTACAATATCTTTTATTTGAGACTATTTTAGTCTGAAAGGATCTTGCATATGCCAAAAACTATGATCATTCTAATATAAATTTCACTTCTATCACTCCAATCAAAAATTGTGTGCCTCAAAATAATACATATTTAACATGGCTAAAAAAAGTAACAACAAAAGCTATTCTTACACCCTACCTTAGTGGATAAAGTCATTTTAAAAATATTAAAGAGATCCAAATAAAAATATTTAAGAGGTTAATTTATTTTAAAAATATTAATTTACCATCCATCAAATATTATCATTTGACTTATGTACCACAAACATACCATTCCTAATTATTTTGTGAATGTCATAGAATAAATAGACATAATTCAAATAAACAACATGTTCTGTGATATAAAATATAATATATTATCAATATGAGTAACCTAACAACATATATTTTTATTTAAAAACCATAAGATTCAAACATGCCTGCCAATATTAAACAATACACCCATATTATGGCTCCATCTCCTAAATAATAGTTACCTAGTCAAGATTTACCAAAACAAAAGCTACATCAGGTAGATTTTTATAATAAATATCTACCTAAGAAGGAATTCTATAAGAAATAAGTACCTATAAATAATAATTAGATTTCCAATATTCAAATCAAAGATTCCATTTTATTCATCAAACCTTTGATTCCTAGCTTGATCATAAATGGAAAATGATGCAAAAATGTCATGTTTGATAACTTGTGAATTTAATTTATGTAGTATTACATTGATAAAAACTCCTAAATATAATGCTAATTTTTTTATTAATACTACCCTACCTAAACCAATTATAACTAGTTCAATTATTATATTATTTTAATAGTTAATTTCAAATGTTTTCTTTTCACATTCCATACTGACATCACTTTAGGCCAAATAAAAGCTAGATTAGTTAATTCTTTAATATATGTAATGAGTGCAAGAATTGACAACAATCATGATTACATTTCACTCAATTTAAATAGAACCCCTATTAATTTTTTGCATAAAACAACTATAAATTAATAATAAAATTATATTGACAAAGCAAATGAAAGTAATAGTGACATAAAAGAACTAACAAAATATATTTCAACATCTACTACAATGTTAGGATATGGAAAAGTTAGTTATTATTATCCTACCAACATATGAAGTGACGATTGGAATGATATGTATCAATTAGTGGTATTGGAAAAGGATTATAAATATTATAAAAATATTCAACCATTATTCATGAGGGACTTGTAGAGTTACCTTAATGTAACCCACCATATCAACCACACTAAATAGACAACATCATTGGATAGTGTTATTTTATCATGATGAGGGATTCAATATTTTATCTTATGAATAAATATTTTATATTTGATTAGGTAAAACTTAGGTTCTATATGTATCCTAAAACCATAATGTTCAATAAGTAAACATGTAAAACTATCCAAGAAACAAAATTAAAATAAGCCACCGTGGCCAACCAACAACAACTATCTTTGGTTGAAACTCCATAGACCTATAATTAACACACAATGAAATAAGACAAAAGGAAAGACCACAAAAAAAAAAAAAAAAAACTTTAATATTCCTTAGAACCTACATGGTTTTCCACCATTATGAACTCACTCCTATTCTTATCTGCCTTTATCCTAGTTTTCTTGAAGTTTCCCCTTGTGTAGATACATGGGCCTTTTACCTTCCTCTCCTTCTGTTCATAAGTCATCTTAACCATAGGGAACAACTTTGTGCATGTTATATTTTAAATCCATTTATTTTTTCCTTGATTTTAGTAATAAAAATGTTAATAATTTTTTTGGGATTAACCCTAGAGACCTCCTTAGCTTTTATGATGGGATTATTGTCTGGACCTAGTATATGAGCATCACCTTTATGCTTTTTAAGATTATTCTAGTCTTGTTTCAGCCTATTTGACTCCATTTTCATTAAATATCATTCTTTCATGAGTGATACATTACAGTGATATAACATTATTATGAATCAATATTATGTAGCTATGATAAAAAATAAAAAATGGTCCAAGGACATTATGGTGTAATTTATTTTTTTAATTTCCATTTATTAGTAGTCTACTTGATGAAACACTCATTTTTATTTTATTTGTCACATTTCATCATTTATTTCCACTTGTCTTTGCTTATTAAATTTACATTATTCCACCAAAAGTTTTATTATTTGACCTTTTTTATAGTCTTTCTTTTCTTGCACATGCTTCTTATCAATGTATGTTTACTTCATTGATATCCACATGTATTTGGAATATTTATTCATAGTGACTTATATGATACATATATGTTCTTCCTACATTACTACAATACACATTATAAATATGATTGAATGGTTAAATATTATGATACATTTAATTCATATATTTATGAATATTATTTGGAACACATCAATACATATATAGTATACCATAATACTTTACATAGATTTCCTATTTTATATATCATTCCTGACATGTGGCTACCTCCTAACGGTTGATTTCAATATTATATCTTATTGATTTCATATTAATGACAACTTTGTATTTTCATTAACATTATAATATACACTTATTTTAGGTTTCTTGATATGGTTCATTGTCTCTGATGATTTGGTTTTTACCCATTATTGGCATTAGCATTGACTTCCCAATTATGATGACAAATTTATTGGGACCTTCAATCATAAAAATCATCATTTTTTATGGAATCCATCATTTCATTAGAATCATTATCATATTATTAATATGATTTTAAAACTATAATAATCTCTTTATTTCATGCATCCCCATGCCTTTCCATGTAACTTTTATATTCATCTTATACACATATTACTAAAAAATTAGAAATAATGATTCACACATGAACATATCTTTACCAATGTGGGCACCATACCTAATTATTTTCCTTAATGATCACATTTATATATTTTTTTTTCTAAATGGGATCATGTTAGCCATAGTTTTTATCTTATATCACATATTTTCGTATTGGGGATTTTTAAACTCACACCTTTCTCATTGACATATCCTACATATGGAGTCTATTATACCCCTTTTTAATTATGGATCTACGTTATTAATTTAGATTTTAGATCTTACATATATCATGGAACTTGATAGGTTATAATTCATGGTAAATTTATTTAAATATTAATATAATATTTTGTTTTCATACATTAGGGGACAAGCTTTGTCTCCATGTACATATTCTCTTATGGGCCTTGCCACATATTCATAAATATCATGTGATCATCACACTATTTAAGCCTATTTGAAAATGAGGATTAATAATAAATATAATATAATAATAAAATAAGTAGGATAATCTAAAAATTAGTTAAATTATATAAAGTTAGATTGTAATAATGTTTTGATAAGATATACATAATCCAAGCATATGCAAAATATGAAAATTACAACATTCAATATTTTAATAATTATTATACGAATGATAAATTGTACTTATATTATAAAATGATGCATATTAAAATTATGGTAGTTTAGGTGTTGAAGTGTAATCTCTAAATATTTGGATAATATCTTCAAATTTTGGATATTTGCTTGTTGTCTTCCTAGACACTTGCATTACCATGTGGACACTAGTGTTGATGCTAGTGTCCTTATTTTTATACTAATGTCATGAATGGAATATTAAATTTTTTATAAAACTTCCAAAAATGCATATTATTTTTAATTATATACTTTAATATTATTTGTTTATATCATGTGCATAGGTTCTAGATATATTTTTTTGATCAAAACCCTAGATCCTCTAATTTGGGAATGCCACCTTGAAATAATGGGGGTTAGTGGGCTCAAGTGAAGTAGATATAATCTCAAAGACCCATTTATAATTTATTGTTACCTAAATATCCATATAACATGAATATTGACTTAGACCAATGTAGTTTTCCCCCTTATGTGGGCATATGTGTGAATAATTATGTAATATGATATATCCAAATACATGTAGTGATTTATATTGTAACTTAGATAATATTATTCATGGGTTAATAATTTGATGCTTAAAAATATAATAATACCACTCCTATGAATAATTTATAAATATGAAATGATAAGTTAGAATATTTCAATTTTTTAATTGATTTTTAATAGTGTAGTATAAGCATTAGAGGTGTTTTCTAGCCGAATAGTGAGTGGGATTTAAGTTGTATTTATACCACACCTATTTAAATGTTTATCATGAAAGTATTAAAATATAAAAATATTTTGATTCATACATATTTAAATATTTTAAAATTTTGGTGTTTTTAAGGTAATAACACCTTTTTTGGAGTAGTCCATTAGCATCAACACTAGTGTCCAAGTCTAACACAAGTGTCTAGGAAATAATGTTTTTGAATTTTTGTAATTGAAAATGAAGGATATATAAGGTTTTAATCATAATATGAGTTAAAAATGATCTGGGTAATCATAATATTAGTGTTAGACTATAAGATAAGCATTTAAGCATAATGATATGGTGAATGCGAGCCTTTTCACTACAAGGTGGGTCAATAAGTCAATGATAGAACCAAGTCTAATATTTTAAAAGTTTAGAAGACTATTTTAATTTATAAATATATATTTTATTATATAAATCCCCCCATTTTATTCTAATAATGCAGAAGGATGAGATTACTAGGTTAAAGTAAATAAATGTGTATCATGGTGTGTACAAGACACCTTACTTTGACTCAAGCTTTTTTTGAATTTTATGTATGTGTATGAACTAAAACCAAGAGTATGTTATATTTTTAATTAGTGAAAATAATATGAAAAAAAATCATTTTCATTTCTTGAAATAAAAAATGGAAGTAGAGGAGTACACCTATCTTTTGATGCAACCACATTTCCCTTTAATAGTTTTATTTGGTAATTATGCTTCCTAGCTAAAGCATTGGAGAGAGAGGTTCAAAAATAAACCTTGGAGATATGAAAAGGGGAATTAGATGGTAATCATGCACCAAATTTATTATGATGGTAAGTTGTGCTAATTTTATTGAGAACACTAAATATTAATTTCACAATTCAAGTGTAAACATAATTTGGCCAATCTTTCCCTAGTCAAATTGTCTAATCATATCAACCTACCACAAATACAAGTAGTTTCAATTCCATCAAGAGGGATTAATCTCGATTGAACTAATAAAAAGAGATAACTATTATTTTAGATAAACTATCAAATAGTGTAACATGGAAAGGTTAATATATTTATAGCATATTTATAATTTAGTGCATTTTCATGGCATATGCACCTAAAATGTGTATGAATCTAAATTATATATCAAAATATAATCTTTTATATGTAAAATATGTATCATATGTGTTACAAATATGAAACAAATTGTACCAAATCTATGTCAAATTTATTATGTCCCAATTTTATATACGAATCATGTAAACTATATCAAATTATTCAAAATCTACTAATTGTATGTATGTGGATTCATATATCTATGACATTCCCCCTCTAATGTTCCCCCATAAGGTGAGGGGAAATCTTATCTGATAGTCACCTTATCTCAAAAGAATAAGAAATCCATGTTATATCTATGTCTATCATGTAGTAAATAATCATATGGTGGAATCATGTCTAATTAAATATATTAATTAAGCTTATATTATCAAATCTAACAAGTCTATGATGTATCATATGAATCATCTCAATGTCTATAAGTAGCAAGATGAACAATCAATCAATCACACACACAAGAGCACTGATTGTCATGAAAAAGGAGTATAATGAGACTGAAAACAAGGGGTATTTTCAAATTCCTCACACTCAAGGGGAGGACATGTTCAAATTTCCACACATAAAATAGGACAACACTCTAGGCACTATGGCAAAAAACCAAGGAACATGTTAAAAAAATTTACAATCAAGATACTGAACCAAAGAAGTACATTGAAGTAAACCGTATAAAGATATGAATTAATTGAAATATAATAAACTAGCATAAAAATATCATATGAGTCCTCAAATACATATGTTATCATATTATCATGTACAATCACATATCAAGTACACTATGAAAGATAGTAGCATGAGTATAAGAATGTGTAAATGTTATAATATAATCTCAATGTGATCATGGAAAATGATCATAAAAAAATAAAAAATGTGTCAATCATGATCAAATATAATCAATATTCCCCTAATGTAATGTGTCGCATGGGAAGAGGAAAGTTCCAACATTTATATGCTCATGTGCCCTTGATTTAATGTATGCATGTATCATACTAAAGTACCCACAAAACATATGAGTGTATAGAAGTGATAGGATATATACTAACATAAATTTAAAAAAAAACATATGTCAAAGATATTAAACATGTTAATTTATAATTATTTTTAACTTTTTATTTATTTTAATATTTTTGTATTTCTCAAATATTTGATTTTTATTTTCTTCTTTGGAATGTTTGATTATGTTTGTTAAAATGAACCATATTTTTCATGATCCATATGTTGAGAGTGGTATAAATACATGGAGTGATATTTATCTCTCTTCATGTCTTGATTGGGATCATTATATCCATTAAGTGGTATTTGAACCTTTTATTCCTTATGATAAAATGAAATGCCTTAATGATTTTGATCTATTGTATCTCCCATTTGAGATAACCAAAACCTTCCAGATGTAAATGGATGTCATTATGTATGAGGCATGACCCAAGTTTTAGTTTTCACAACATTTAGACTATAAGAAATGGGTAATTTTATGTATCTTGAGGAGTCTTTCCAATTTCCCTTATGATGTAAGTCTTTGATATTATTTCCAAGTTATGATTAATGTCTTATATTACTATTACTTTCACTTTCTTTTGAATCAATATGGTTATGTCCAAAATAATCTTGACTAATGAATAACATTATTTTTAAATCCTTTTGGTGTAGATGTTTTTTTATTTAAATAGTTGTAAGTGTACCTTGATATGGTAAAATTGGAATTTATTGTGTGGGATGTCCATCAGATATTGGTCCCATATTGAGTAAATTTACAAAGGTGTCATAAAAAATATTTTTAATGCCACATATTTTTATATGATCTTGATTTAGAATTTTTTTAATGTTGTATCTATCCTTAATAATGATTTTGCATTTTGAATGAGATATACTCAATGTTTTATTATTTTTGAGTAGAAAACATGCATATTTATGCACATACATATATAGGTGATCAAATCAGGTATAAAATTTATGTAATGATATTTATTTGAATAGAGAAGTAAGAAATCTATTAAATATGAATTATAGTTCCAAATATATGGGTTTTTATGATAAATAATATGAGTATTTTTTAAATTGGAGGGAATAATCTTGAATGGACTCATTATCATGTTTATTGAAGCTTTGAAAATGTTCCAATGTAAACTTGGGCACATTTTGTGTATTAAAATATAATAATAAAATATCTTGTAGTTTATTTAATGTATCTAAGGATCAATTAGGTAAACTATATAATCGATCCCAAGCTTCTTATGTGAGGCTTCTATGGAAAAATTTTAACAATAAATGTCCTTATGTATCTCATGAACCAAAATCATGTAAATATTTAATTATATGCTTGGAAGGCTCTTCATGGATAAAAAACAAAGGTAATATAGGAATGAATAAATATTTTGGATGTAAATATTTAGATACAATTGTTGCAACAGGTTGATTTTTAATCATGTTATCATTAATAACATCATTTCTTGATAATATTTGTGAATTGATAATAAAAAATTGCCTTTGAATACTTAATATAGAATTCATCATAGACATAATATTACTAATAATAATTGTTAAATTTTAAAATATGTAGTTATTAGTTGTAATTTACCATTGAGACATAGAAATGATGGATTGTTCCTCATTATTGGTAACTAATTTAGGGTTCACATCAATGGAAATTTGGGGAACCTTTAGTAATGTTCTATCATTTGTAAACTTTGGAAGCTTTGGTAATGGTATACCACTTGTAATGTTTGGAATATTTGGTAATGGTATACCATTTGTTTTTTTAAATAAGAATAATATATTTATGAAATTTATGTAAATTATCATGATTAAATAAAGGAATATTATGCTCAATCATAAATAACTATGTTATGGTTTATAGAGGAAAAACCGGTTAGCAATCTCCATTTAAGATTATAAGTTTACTCAACTTATCTCTTTGGATGGTGGTAACATGAACCTAGTTAAAGGGATGGTATGTATATATATATATATATATATATATATATATATATATATATATATATATATATATATATATATATATATATATATATATATATATATATATATATATATATATATATATATATATACATACATACATATACATGAATATACATACCATCCCTTTAAATAGGTTCATGTATATGTATGTATGTATATATATATATATATATATAATCCCCATTTAGATATTTTAGAGGAGACCTTATAAGATCTTGAGGAGAGGATTGATCTTATTTTAAGATAATATTTAGTTTCAAAATATTCTTCATTAGTGAATATTATTTATAGTCTGATAATTTATATATCATAGTCATCAAAATCATAATTATCTTCCATGACAAGCAAAGAAAAAAGAATAAAGGATAGTGCAAGGAGTATAACAAGCATCACATAAGAAGACTCATAGGTCAAATTCACCAAATGTTTACCCCCTTTTGAAAATAAAGATTCATAAGAAAGAAAATAGCCTAATCAATTAAGCATTAAGCTAGTCTAAAAATTAGGAAAATTAAATGAATTTAGATTATGATGATATTTTGATAAGATATACTAAATCTAAGCGTATGCCAAATATGAAAAATACAAAATTCAATATTAGGATAATATAAATATGAAGGATAAATTATACTTATCTGATACAATGATGAACAAAAAGTACTGAGTAGTATAGTTACAAACATAGGCACATGTGCCCCTAGAAAATAGGAACAATCCTACAAAGAGTACACTAACTTTTTTTTAGGACACTGCAACAACATGTAGCTACTGTCTAGGTGGGGTGCTAATGTTAAGTGTGTAAATGGATTCTATAATCCTATTGATGACACTTAGAACTATCTAGAACCCAATTTTTAGAAGCCAGATCATCCATGATAGTCATATTATAGATAAGTCTATATTTATGCCTATTTATTAATAATTTTATAAATTCAAATAAGGTTAAAATATATAAAAAATCATTACTTAATTATTGCATATTATTTGATTGATCTGGACATCTCATCCCTTTTACTAAAAATAATCATTACTTATGTAAAACTTTAAAATGTTAAATCTTTTGGTGAACCTAACTTTGAACATGTCTTAAAACACTAGTTTTACCTAAGGTTTACTTTTAATGCATTTTTGTACATCAAATTAGGTTTATAAATTCCTATTTTTCTAAATTTTTATGCATAACCTAGCCCATTTAATCATTACCACCATAGGGTATCATTTATTTAAATGTTATTTAAATCTTTGGTTAACTAACCTTAGTTCAAAACCCTATCAATACTAAACCCTAGGGTTTAAATTTTTAGAATTTAAATTTTAGATTCAAACATCTTCTAACATCATGATCATAATGACTAATTAAATTAATCACTTTTTTTTACAAAGTTCAATACTTGAATTTTCATGCTTGTTCCCTTTAATTCCAAATTAACTTAGAAAAGATATAAACACATGTATAGAAGATGATTTATATAAAACATAGTATATATCATGAGATGTTATTTTTATTCAATTTGAAATATAATTAATAAATTATTATTTAATCAAACACACACACACACACACACACACACACACACACACACACACACACACACACACACACACACACACACACACACGATTCTTTCTATTAACTCAAATGTCTTTCATGTTTCATTATTTTTTTCACATGTTATCTTTATTTTATGTGCAATATAATTAACACATTAATCTTTAATCACATAATATATGTATGCAAAATGCTTCATATTGAATCAAATGTCTTTCATGTTGCATTATTTATTTCATATTTTAACTCTATTTTATGTTAAACACAATTAAGACACTATTTTTTAAACACAAAAAACTTATTAAATCAAATAATAGTTATACTATCTAAAATCAATAAATCTCCATTTGGTCCATTATAATTCCTTTCCCATCATTTGTAAACATATCAAAACATCATTGGTATTGATTATCCCTCTTTATCATCAATCATAAATATCTATCTAACATCTTGTATCTATTATCATATCTACACTCTTGGTAGAGCCTATAGTCGAGGTTATGATGTCCTCATGTGGTCATAAAGCTTGTTAGGATTCAAATACCCATGGTTATATATTCATGGATCAGAGTAGTAATCCTTCAAGTACCATTTCCATTATAGATATTTTATAATACTATGAAATATATAAATATATTTTTTATATGGCACTTTATGATACTCAAGTACCTTAAACATCTAAGCTTATCTATGTTGCTTCTATTATCAACAGTATGAAATGGATAGAAGAACATATTTTTTTTCTAGAGAGAGGAGCTTACACCTCATCACATAATAATTTTAAACCTACCTCTATATATTGATTTATAAATTAACAAGGTAGGTGTCAAAAAAGTTTTTATTGACAATGGACCTAGGTTGAACATATGCAACATCTCTTTTCTACTTTGTATTAACATCCATGCTAAAAATTTAGATCCTTCTAACATGAGAATATGAGGGTTTGAAAACATTATATAATTTTTTTAAAAGTCAAATCAAATTTAACCTTAACTCAAACCATAAACACTACCTAAAACATGCCAAGTTATACTAAATGATCTCAATTATAATCTCTTACTTGGTAGACCATGTATCCATGCTATGCATTTAGTTCCATAAATGTTATTTTCATGTTTAAAATTTATATATAGAGGCCATATATACATTCCCTATGGACAAAGAACCATTTAAGTATTCTCAAGATAAAAATACTTCACATAACTATATTCTACACATAGAATTTTCTACTACACTACCCTTGGATGTAACTCAAAATATGAATGCAACTCTACTAGTTATTTTTAGTACACATGGTAATAAATTTACTTCACCTTTTGCATTATGATATTTTTAGAACGTGGGTTACATAGGATAGGGCCTTGGAAAACATAATAAAATAATCCTAAATCACATTAAAACATATGAATAATAGGGAAAATAAGGACTTGGATATAGAAATGATAAATTTAATGCCAAATTCTCTCACAATGCCTCTCAACACATCACACTTGGTGCACCTAGTTTATGAGTAGTTGATTTAGTGAAAAATTATTATACACTTTTAGTTGTATACTTTGATCTCATTGATGATATCATTTCTCTAGATCTACCAATTATTGATGACTTTGTTAAAAATGAATATCTCTTATAATTTAATTATGAGGATCTCCCTACCTTCTATCATAAAAATAGGTTTCCTCATTCCACAAGTACCCAGACATAATTTGGTTAGAGTTTAGATGATTTGGATCATATCTTACTTGAGATAGATGATACAATCCCTAAAAAACTATATACTTTAGATCAATCTACATTTTTAATGAATAAATATTCAAATTTAATTACAACAACAAAATTAATCCTCACAATATACTATTGGTTACTTCCTTAAATAAAATGAAAGACATAAATATTCATCAAAAAGTAACTAATTTTCTTGAGGTATTTGCATGGGATTATTATAATATGCCTAGTATTAATCCTTCAATTGTGTTGCACAAAGTTACATTATATCTTGATGTGAAACCAATAAAGCAAAAGATTCATAAAATGTATCCTAAAATTCCTCTCCTTGTATAGGATGAGATGCAATATTTGTTAGATACTAGTTTCATTCGACTAATCATCCATCTATAGTGGGTTTCTAATATTGTTCCTATTGTAAAACCTAATAGAAAAATTTGATATTATTTTGACTCTATAGACCTCAATAAAGCATGTTTTAAAGATGATTTCCCTTTACCAAACATTTGTATGATAATCAGTTCCACAATTGGCTATGAGATGCTCTTATTTATAGATGGTTTTTCTAGGTATAATCAAACCAAGATCAGGAAAAGACTTCTTTCAGCACACCATGGGGAAACTTTTGCTATATAGTCTTTCCATTCAAATTAAAGAACATTGGTGCCAACACACTATGACATAAATACATCATTCCCTAATTCATAAGGTAGTTGAATATTATGCTAATTATATGTTGGCAAAGTTAAAATAATGATCATATCATGAAACTAATTTTTGACAAATTTTCAAAAGACAACATATATAATGTTTGACTCAACCCTAAGAAATGTATCTTTAGAGTTTCCTCAGGGAAACGTCTGAGCTTCATTATATCTCTATATGACATAGAATTTGACCCTAACAAGGTAAAATTATTAGTGGATATACCTCCTACTAATCTAAAATAACTTTGGTCCTTCTAAGGGAAAATTTATGAAATTCATCAATTTGTGGCACAACTCATAGATAAAACCCAATCATTCACTAAACTACTTAAAAAGGATGTCAAACTCGAGTGGGATGTCACATGTCAAGAGAGATTTGATACATTTAAGTAATAATTACTCAACCCTCCCATCTTGGTTCCATTTATACCTAGTAAATCACTCCTACTTTAAATTTATATGATAGATCATGTATTAGGAACACTCCTAGCACATCACAATGACCAACATAAAGAAAGATCAATTTACTACATCAGTCATACACTAGTTAACTATGAGATAAATTATCTAGTAATTAAAAATATTTGTTTATCACTAGTATTTACTACTTAGAAACTTCATCACTACATGACTAAAAATTAAACATAGGTCATTACCAAGGTCAATACCTTAAAATTTATCATGTCAAAACCACATCTTTTGGGTCCTATTACAAAATGGGTTATGTTTCTTATAGAATTTGACCTCAAAACCATATTATAAAAATTGGTAAAAGGACAAATAATCATAAACCAATTTGTATTATCCCCATTACTAGATACAAATCCTATTAGTGATGATTTCCCAACATACAATACCACTACAGATACATGGATAATGTTCTTTGATGGTTCTATATGTGCATCTAGTGATGGAACTGGAATTGTTTTCTTTGATCCTCTAGAACACATAGTACCTCTTGTATACTAACTCAATTTTTCATGCACCAACAATATCACTAAATACAAATCTCTCATCTTAGGCCTTCAAGTAGATTAGTGTCTCAATAAAAAATAAATAAAATTTTATGGGGACTCCTAATTAATTGTTAATCAAGTTACATATGTTTATCAAATAAATGAATAACACTGGATTCCTTATAAGGACATGGTTCAGTGTCTACATGCTTGGTTTGATTATTTTTATATTGGGAACATTCCACATAAAAACAACCATCATGTTGATGTAATAGCAAGTGCTTCATCATTTATTCTAGTAGAGATGGATTAAAAACAAGAGTTATTCATAATTAAATGACCAAAATATTTTTTAGTATCCCATGCAAACCTTAGCTCTCTAACATTCATAGTTATGACATATAGTTCAAGACCATTTAAATGGTTATATAATATATATAACTTTTTGAATAAATCTATCACATTAGATACTTTTAAAATAATGAAGAGAAAAAAAAATATCTTCAATATGCCATGTTTGGTAATGATTTATTCAAAATATCTTTTGGCAGACACTTACTCTAATGTTTAACAATTGAGGAAGATAAATTGGTTATTCGAAATATACATGATAGTGAATTTGGTGGTCATTTCAGAATTAAGGCAATGTCACACAAGTTACTTAGACAAGGTTACTATTGGCCAACCATTGAAAAAGAATGTCAAGAGTATCCAAAACTATATGACAAATGTCAATGCTATGGTAAATTTCACCATGTACCATTGTATCAAGTTTAACCTATCATATCACCATGGGAATTTATGTTATGGGGCTTTAATATAATTGATAAGATAAACCCAAAATCCATAGGAGGCCACCAATTCATTATCATAACCACATAATATTTTATAAAGTGTGGAAATAATTGCATTTTAATCAATAAAGGGGAAGGATATTCACCAATTTCTCATGACCAATAGTATTTCCTACTTTAGTCTCCTAGAATTCATATTTGAAGATAATGGAACCTCTTTTAAGAAAAAAATAGTGAAAATGTTCTATGCCAAATACAAAATTTGACACACATTATCTACACCATAATAACCATAGGGTAATGGTCAATCAAAGGCAACAAATAAGATGATCAACAATATTCTTATCAAAATAATTACCAAATATGGTGATGACTGGCACAATCAACTCATCTATGAACTTTTGGCTACCACACTAGTATATATACACCAATAGGAACAACTCCTTACTTACTTGTATATGGCATAAAATCTATTATTCTATTAGAATTAGAAATCCCATCTTTATAAGTATCTTTAAAAGGAATCATCATCGATGACTAGTATAGAGACTGACATCTCCACAAAATAGAATATTTAGATCATATAAATATCCAAACATAGAACATTTCCAAGAATATTATAAGTGAATCTAAAGAACCTGCAATAATAGAGTCCAAAGTAGGGAATTTGAAATCAATTCTCTAGTATTGAAATAAAATATTAGAAATATCAACACCAAAGAAGAAAACAAAGGGAAATTTAAATTGAATTGGCTTAAACCATACATCATCACATAAAAGGTTACACTGAAAGTATATTATCTAGCTTCACTTGATGGAAAGGCATTCAAAAATACATTGAACATCATGTATCTAAGAATATTGTACATATAAATAATGAACTCTTCATTTTCATATTAATTATACACACTTCCTCTTGTCTCTTTCTCCTTTTACATACTTTATTTTATTTTGATTGTGCATGGATTATACTTATAAAACAAAAAAATAATATGACATGTCAAAATTTAAAAAAAACAATCAAATATTTCAAAAACATAAAATTTATAAATTGTATGCATTACTATGTTTACATTTCTACTACTTTCCAAATATTGCATATTGTTAGTTATTTTAGTATAGTCAGTTTTATCATGCACATATGCTTCACTTGTTATTTATGAGTGCATGTAAATTACATATAGGACTTTGGTTCACTATAATGATCAAGACTATATATCATCTACCCATTGGGGCCATATACATCAATCCAAGTTTATACATTTGATACATGTGCCCACTCAAGGGCATCTCACACATGGTTGTTACTACCAAGTTCTATCTTTACATACCATACATTCAAATTTACACATTGATAAATATTGATATTGATCATTACTACTCATTACTCAAAGTTTTTGTTGACTATCACTAATTAAACACAATATATATGCATCCTATCATCTACATAGATTTGTAATACATAATTATACAAGATTTCATTTCTAGTTTTCCTAGATTAGACTTGATTGTGTTCCTTTGCTTATTCCATGTTTGAGGTAATTTTAATATTCCATTGTTATTTGGATATATGACACTTTTCTATTTATATGCCTTGTATATGTGCTCATGTCCCTTATGTATGCTTTTCCTAATTCTATATTTGGTAATTTTTTTTTTGCTTATGTATGTGGACATTTGACCATGTCCTTATATGTATTCATTCTTAGATTTAGTGACATATGCCCAAGTCCCTTGTATTTTTTCCCCTTGGCCTACCTTTTATGTGCCTCATGTGTTTTTATGTATGTTCCCTTGTATTTGGTTTTTACACAAACATCAATTATCTATGCCATGAGGGACCTCATGCATCTACTTTTCCTACTTAGGTGATGTGATGGGCATCATGCCCCATCTCCTTAGGTAGTTACTCAAATTTTATACTATACACATTGATTAAATCTATATTAAAACCCTTGTGGAATGATACATTATAATATACATCTTACATTACCTACTTATTCTTAGATTCATTTACATTCCAATGTTATGTTTATACATTATATTAGAATATCATGTATATACTCTAGATAACACATTTTATAAAGATACTTATTTTGAGGATAGTTCTTACATAGGTTTCACAACTACCCTCAAAATATGTGGCATTCATAATTTTTTGTCATAGATATTATGCTTCTACTTTTCTATTCATAGATATATTTCAGCATAGAGGCTCAGATTCAAAAATTAGACATAGGGGAGATAAAAAAATAGAGACTTGACCAATAGTTCACATCACCAAGATTTACGACCAGGTATACATTATCACCCAAAATTTGAAAATAGTGTCACAGGGCACTATTTTCCACTACAAGGCACTACTATCCATTAGCCCCAATTTTAGAACATTCTAAATTATCTAGACTAGTACACTAGTTACAATACATATTTGCACAAATGTAGTCACATGTTTGACAATTATGTTCAAAATTTTTGTTAGATACATTAATTTATATCTCACATTCATACCAAGTACTCAAATATTAGGGAATCATGTGCAATATGATCACTCTCAAATTTAGTCTAGTTACATAGATTCATTTATAACATACTCAATTCAAATTTAGTATACTCAAATATTGGATTGGTGGTATGTGAATAACACATATCATCCATATACTCAGCTACACATAGGTTGATCATATGGAATGGAAAAAACATGTCATTATCTACATATTATACACTTGTTATGAGATTCTAGTTTGTCACCAGGTTCATGCCTTACTCCATATATAGTGGTTGGCATTCTTGAGTGTCCTAAAATTACATAACATACCTGAGTGGTCATAGAGTGAACATACACAATTAGATTTAATAAACTAGATACTTTTATCACTTTACATATTTTAGTTATAAATGATTTTACTTCACATGAGTGGGAAATAATATATTCATGTCCTACTTAATATCTTTATCAACCCACATTATATGGTTAGACACATTTACAATCTTATCTAAGCTATTCACAGATCAAGATCCATTGAGATGGGATGGGCAATGATGGATTCAAAATTGGATTGATTTATTGAGAAACCCATATGAATATTGAGTAATCCATCAACTAAATATAATATATTCAATAATATGATCATTATGTACACTCACACACACATTTTATCACTTGGTTCATGCATTGGTTCACATACCCAATGAGGTGCATTCATTTCTTTCCTCTCTCTTTAATTAGCTTTACTAAGTAATTTTATTTCAACATAGACTTTTACTTTTGATCATCTCTTAATTAAGGTCTAATTTTTGTATGTTTCATATCAGGTCATTACTTTGGATCATGTTTCATAGTCGTAAACCTAGATTCACATACTCAAACTCAACTACATATGCTTCATATCTAAGGTAAGTACAACTATGCTTCTTTTTCCTTTATACTAGACATTTCAATTTTTTGCATTTATATAATAAATGGAGGGGGGTAAATTTAATCATAAAAGTGGTATTTGGATGTTAAGAGTGTTGGTTGAGGTTATCCTATTCCTAGCTTCACCCTAGACCTATCCTAGATCCATATGAATACTTTTATATTCATGGTGTAAACCATACACATCTACAATCAGCCAAAACATAGTCCCAAGATAGCTTTCTTAGATCCTAATCTAGTTTACCTAGTAGTATACTAGGTAGACATTAGCATCACATTTAGGACACTACAACCACATGGTGCTAGTGTCCCCAACTAAGCACTATTTTCCTTAGCCCTAACTCTCTTGAATGGTTAATTTTTCAAATGTGTTCCCATCCTAAGGTTAGCCTAAGCATATTTTATTATTTTAATAAGTTAAACATCTATATAAATATAATTCTATTTGAATTTTATTCATTGGATGGAAAATAGATGCAAAATACTATTCAAATAAAATATAATTTGATCAAAATTAAGGTATTTGGTCCCTATTATACCCTACTTATACATACTACCATATACATTATCCTTAATCTTAATTTTCAAAGAATGCAAAGATCAATAATATTCAAGGTATCTAAGTCCACTCTCATTCTATAATTCACTTTCACTTGCATCAATCAATAGGTGGGAAAACTACATCAGGATTGATCCCTCTTTAGAGTATTGCTATGTAGGCAACTCTCTTCATGGATGGGTATTGAGGATGTCCATCCTATCATACTAATGAACATAAAACTATTTATTATGCCATACTTGAAATTAGGATTACGTTTTGCACACCAAATTAGGTTTTTCAAGCACATAATAGAGTTCTATATTTCATGCACGTAGGAATAGGACTTAAAAACACAAGTGCATGTTCTCCCAAAAAATAAGAATAGTCCTATAAACTAGTGCCACTTTTAGGACACTAAAAAAACATGGATCTATTATCCAAGTGAGTCAATACTATCTAATGAGTAAACATATCATAGAATCTCATTATTAACACTCAAAACTATCTAGAACCTAAATCATCCATGAAAGTTAGTTTATATAAAAGTCTATATTTATGCCTATTTATTACTATTTTTAGAAATTCAAAGAAAGTAAAAATCCATAAAAAATCAATTCTTAATTATTGCATATTAATTTATTGATTTGGACATCTCATCCCCTTAACCAAACATATGAATTACTTGTGTAAAACTCTAAAAGGTTAAATCACTTAAAAAAAGTATTGGTATCATCTATTTAAAATTTAATTACATATATTTCAAGACATTAATATTTTAGATATATAAATTATATTTTTATATGAGTGATTATAGCATAGGTCTTCAGCACCCACATTAATAAGATACATAAATCAAAGTATATTTAAAAATAAAAAATCAAATGGAGTGAACTCAAGTGGAATTGAATTTTTTTGACCAATCATGATCAAATTTATCTAGTTCCTTGATTAAAAAGTGGATTATGCCCATTTTAATATCATAGAAGTTTTGGATATGTTTTAAAACCTATCAAAAGTCTAATTTCAAAAATGTTTGTAGTTGTATTGAAGTGAATACCAACCAAGTGTATTCTTTCTTTTAAATTTTAAAATTCAATCTTCAAATATTTTTATGTGAATTTAATACTTTTATATATTATCACTTGTTTCAAGAAAATCAAAAATTCATGTGAATGGAAGTTGATTTGAATAAAATTATCAAAATAGCCTTCACCTTTCCCTAGATAAGTGAATGGGTGTGTTTTAAATTATTTAGATTAATAATATGATACATGTAGAGATTCACTCATGGTCACATACCCATGTAAAATATGCAGAATTATGTAGACACCTAAATTCTATAAAATATAGTTTATTTAGTGTCTCTTCCTTAATTTACATATTTAACATACTTGTATATATTTCCATATTTTTACAACTTATCTAACCCTATATTAGTATCCATTTATCATGTGAGACTTAAAATAACATGGAAAGCTTCAATTAAATATCATCCACTATCATATTCCCCATTAATATATGAGATGATTTTTATCCTTAGTCAATTTTGTGCCATGCATAATTCCTTCCTAGGTAAGTATGTGCCTTGCACTATTCTATCCACTTTACTTTTATGGGTCATTTTTCCATTTTCATTGATTATGTGCCTTTAATCTCACCTCTTTTCATCTCTAAAGTTAGCTAACATGACCCATATTTTCCTATATTTACCTATGTATACACACACACACACACACACACACACACACACACACACACACACACACACACACACACACACACACACACACACACACACACACACATATATATATACATATATATATATATATATATATATATATATATATATATATATATATGTATATATATACATATATATATATATACACACACACACACATATATATATATATATATATACATATATATATATAAATATATATATACATATATATATATATAAATATATATATACATATATATATATATATATACATATATATATACATATATATATATATATACATATATATATATATATATACATATAGATATATATATATATATATATATATATATATATATATATATATATATATATATATATATATATATATATATATATATATGTCATACTAAATAACTTTAGATACTCAAGGCATCACCAAACATAATACATAATCAAGGTCTAGTCTTATATGAGATCCAAGCATCAAGTTACATTATTCCTCTTATTGAGCTTGTAGATCTGATATCATTTTTACCCTATCAAGTTAGTATATTTTATCTTTAACCTATAAGATATTGAGAACTAAGATGACCCTTATCCCCACACATGAGAACTAGGGTGAGAAAGTGAGGTAGTACTAATGACTAGAGGGAGGGAGTAGACTAGTAAATGACATTTTTAGCTTGAGTTTTTGAAACTAATAGTGAATTTATTAGGTAAAACATGTGAGACATGGAAACACTATAGGGTAAATTTTCCATGTGTCATTTATGCACATATAAATGGAATTTTTATACACATAAAAAATGTTTAGGTTCATGTAAAATACATTTCCATTCATTCAAAATGCATTTGCATTCTAACATGTAGAAATTTAGAATGTTTAGTGTGTTTGTAAAACTAATGTCATTTTCATCATTTTGTGTACTATTTATGTCAAAATAGATTTTATGTTTATGTTACTGGAGTTTTTCTAATTTTTAATGAATGACTAAGTGTGTGTGTTATTGTGTGATTGTAAGAGTGTTTACCAGTGATTTGGGCATGGGAAAGGTAGTCAGTAGTTATGAGATTAGTGAGAAATTTCAATTAAAAGGAGTAAAAGATGTTAAAGGTACTAGGGTTACTATATATAGTGAGGATTCCAAAGATTAATGTAGAAAAAACCTTGCTTATAGTGTTATTAGATAGATGGAAATTGGAGACAAACACATGCCATATTTTAAGTAGGGAGATAATTTTTGAAGATGTGTAGAGGATATTAAGTATCTCAATATGAGGAATGATGTTGTATTGGAGAGATAAAACACCGTGATAATAAACAAGGAGAGTAGATAATCATGATAAAATTCCACTATAGGTATTTATTTTAGACCTATATGCATGTTTAATAGGAGTGTTAGTAAATAGGATACCTCTAGTACTAATGACATTTATTAGTGTCATATTTCTACTTGGCAAGATAAGGAGACACTTCAGGATGGGTTTGATAGATGTATTTTATGATATGATGAAGGATGCAAGATTATTTATGATGGATCTTTATGTATTGTCACAACTGTATAAATATATTCACATAGTGGCTTATATGGGAATAATTAGTATTAACATGTCCACTCTTCTACAAATAGTGGAATAGGATCTTATAGCTTTAGAGCCTCTTATGGGGAGGCAAAAATAGATGGAGGATGATGATATAATATTTTATTGGGTGGGATATTATTATAGATAGTCAAGTATTACACTTAAGTGATTTGAAATGCTAAAAGAGAGTTTTTAATAAGTTGATATGGAGGATATTACTTAGAGGTTGTATAGACAATTATATTCTTTATGCGTGGAGGAATTGTTTTTTTGGGATACTTTATGACTACTTTTTATACCATTGTTATAATATTATATTATAGATATATATAGGTTAAATAGGGTATTGAGGTATTTTCATGTGCACCAGGGCATTCTTGTAGGTTGACACAATTTTTCATGAGTGTATATAGAGAAATGATAGTGGGGTATAAAGTTCGGTTAAAGGGTGGTTATTGTAAGTTAGATATCCTTACAATGTTTATAGTGGTATGAATAATAAATTATCATTTATGTAAGAGTTTCAAATGGATACACAACATGGTGGGATCATTCTCAATAATGAAGTTGATTTTCTTTGATTAGAGAATACATACCATACATAAGAGGATCTAGGATATCATGGGAAAACAACATTATAGAGTGAAACAATAGAGGATATGAGGGAGCGAAGATAATGGAGATGATGTTGTAGGCCCTATTTCAAGAGATGGAGTTGGAGATAGAAATAGATCTGGAGAAAGACCTACAATAATGTATGTAATAGGATACAAATAAGTTATAAGTGGATTTAGAAATGGAGTAAGTCATTCATAAATGAGATGGATATAGAATGAGTTTATATATATATATATATATATATATATATATATATATATATATATATATATATTTAGTAGGAAATCACAACTTAAGAGGTAGAGTTGGTTAGGATGAGGAAGGAGGAGGAATAGATAGAATACCCTATAAGGTTCATCAAGATATTAGGATGCATAGATTACTCAATTGAAAATTGAGGTAGAGCATACAAGGATAGAGTTAGGGAGATTATAGAGTGAGAGGGATCTAGTTTTATCACTAATTACACCCTAGGGTTCAAGTTAGGAATTTATAAATTTGATGAGGGAAATAAAGGGTTAATAATAATTCAAATAGTTATATGCATAATATGTCCCTCCAAAATAGAGAGTAGCATCATATGTAGAATAATTGAGTAGGTAGATAATGAAATAAATGTGATCAACCTAGTAAGTTGGGGATCCTCTTAGGAGAGACACACCATCATGAAGTCCATCTAAAAAAGAAACATGGAAATATTTGGTGATTTTGAAATGAATTGTGTATACTTGTACATAGATATGTGTGTGAGTGTAGTAATTTTTTTGTCTTTGATCCCTCTCATGTATCTCATTATGAATATTTTTATGTCTAAATTGATGGATGTTATGGATGCTATGTGATTTTGTGAACATGTTATTATATGATATGATGGATGACTTGAAACTTTTATTGTAATCTTTGTGATACACACTTAGTCATTATCATGGATAGTTATAATTAATTATAGTTATGGATAATGATGATATATGAATTTTAAATGAATATTTTTTTATTAATTTTAATGAATGACTATTGGTAATGTGATGATACATCTTGTTATTATTGCATATTTTTTTTAAAAAAATAACATGGCATTTTTTATAACATTGATTGGATACAGCATAATATGGAAAACCATGATGAAATTGTTGTAATATGTTTTAATATTGACACAAATAATGACAATAATAAAATTTAAAAACAATGAACAATAAAAAATAATTAACAAGAACATAGACAAAAAGAGCACACATAAAATGGATTATATTTTGTCCCTTATCAAAGTTAAAAAGACATTTTTTCTTATCAATGATAATGATAACCATGATTTTCCCTAGGTAATGATGTATGTGAGGGGGTTGGATTGGGAATAATATATCCTGTTAAAGGTGAAAATATTAGTTTAAAGTTGAACAAGGATTTGAAGAGGACTAAGTACAAGATAAATCATTTTTGGGGTTCTTTTGGATTTTTAACTAATGGGGAGGTAAAAATAAATATAATACTAGTTTTAGCATCAGTGATGGCAGTGGTAGTTGATGGAATGGTTGATGGATTCATGATGGATACCCAAGGACCATATTATGTACTTATGATATGATATTTTTAACATAGTAATCATATTAAATAATAACCATGTGTGTAATATTCTATGTTCCATGTTGATATTTCAATGAAGTGTGTTTTAAATAAGATCTCATACACCAAGATATATCTAAAACATTTTTAAATACGTTTTACATGTCCTTATCAAAGTCAAAAGTAGGAATAAGGATGTGTATGATGGTGTGGTTATAAGGATGGTACAAGAATGGTTTTTGATGGATAGGTTTTTATGGACAAATGGGCATGCTCCCAAGTATAGGGTACTTGTAGATAATATATTTAAATATGATGCCATAAATTGGTTTTCATCATGGTACTTTCCCAAGGCACCATAAAATAGTTTTCACATTTGGATGATATTATTTTCAATTATTTCATAATTTTGTATAGCATTATAACCTTCAAGTATGGAAGTGTTTGAGATGCATAATGTTATGAATTCATAAAAATCCTTCCCATTTTGTGTGGCCAACTTTTATTCTCATAATCCAATTTTTTAGAATAATTAATGGTTAAGTGGTATACAAGTACCCGTAACACATTAAATTACATGGTAAAATAATAATTTATATTATTATTGAGAATATATGACTTTTATATTCATGTTAATAAATAATAAAATATAAAATTATATAACTTAATATTATGTGTTATGTGGGAGGTTAGAATCATTGGTTACAATGGTACACCTCACTTATAAAGTGATTTTACGTTTTAAAATTACAATAGACCATCCCTGAGAATTCCAATACATGAAATTTAATACATATCCTATTCAAATGTTTGGTTCTACAAATAATTTAGTGATAAGAAGTGGGAGATAAATGATATGTATTAGGCTATTGGTTTCTCAAATAAATAAATAATCACTATGGTTTTTTACCTATGTGTGAGGATTTTCAACCTATATCTATGTTTTTTGTGTCATATGTCTTTTTCTATCAATATCATTTCTATATCCATATATAAACATATATATGCATATACTTGTTTTATCATGGTCTCAAATCAATCTCAAAGTGTTGATTGATTAGAATGACTTGGGAGTTGAATTATTTTGCATCTGAAGCATTCAATTACCATTGTTCAAACTTTTTTTCATCAAAACTCATCTTAGTGTATGACATAGGAGGAAGGAAAAATATATAAATAATTGTTTAACTCTATACATTATAATTTGATCATCCAAAAAATCATTGCAAGCAACCAAAATACATTTAAACACAACTATAATAAATTTCCAAAGAAAAAATCAACTGATGGTATCCTTATATGACCATTATATGACATAGAGGGGAAAAAACATTTATAGCCTATGAAACCTAGTTCTTAGTTTTTAACAAGTGAATCTTTAGTTTTAACCTTGTAAAATATCCCTCTAAGCATGTAAAACAACATTATTGTAGTCATTAAATCTAAATTATATACCATCTCAGTCTTGTATACTTGGAAAGTACTTCTCATGGTTGTACCCTATAGTTTTAAGACCTTCCTACTACTAATAAGTTCACATTTGTTATGTCTTGTGGCTATTGATTATCTCTTAGTCCTACCAAATCTTATTATAATTAACAATCATTATATACTACTCAAAATTCTATAAACATGGTTATTACCATCCTCTACATGTTTTAAACATGTAATTTATTTCCATATTACTATACACTTACATCCTATTTGGATACCTACTTTAACACTAGTGTCATATGCCAAACTAAGTGTATAGTGGCCTAAATTCATCAAACTTGAAAATGAAACATAGTCTTATGGCTGGCCTAAATTATTTAAAGTAAGATATTTACAAAGGGGATTGGTATATATAGGATCAATCTTCATCCATTCCTCACCTATTATAGACCTATAAACCCATAAGGCAACCTACCAAAATGTATTCAATATCAAGAATTTAAATGATAAAACCTTCCCTATTCTTTCTTATTTACATATCAATCATATGGATAACTCATATACAAGTTTTATATACTAAAACTGTATTCCATGAGCCATATTTAATATGTTACAAGCTAATTCACTCTATGTACTTATTGATCACACATTGCATCCTTATTCACAAAAAACTAAAATGTAGTGGAGAAATACAAAAGTATCAATCCCTCTTTATAGTAGTGGATTTGTATTAAATACCCATTAACAGAAGGGTCCTTAGGTCATCGCAACATCGTCTGTCCACTAACCCATTTTTCCCATAGCTACTCCAAGGGTGAGGAAGCTAGAGTTTGATCATTTGATAAAAAGTGATAACCTATGTGTAAGATATGAATAAATCATAATAAAGGTGATAGAAAACTCATAAAGATCTATGTGGTCACACTTGGATCAAGTTAATATTTATTAATTGACACTTGTGTCCAACTTAAACACCAACATTAACATAACTATCAAGGTTTAGTACAACATTTGATGCCACAAAATGCATATTTATATAATATAATGATTAATTTAGAATCTATATCTAGTATATTTCCATCTTATTTTATATCAAATCTGCATGTACATAGTAAACAAGCTAAGTAATTTTATTTTCCATTTATTTCAATATCAATCAATAGTTGTAATTTCTATTTTTTGCATATAGAAATACATAAGTATGAGTCCCTCTTTAGAGTAGTGTCTATGTAGGAAATTCCCATTAACATAAGGGTCCTTATTTCATCTTGACACCATGTGCTAACTAACCCATTTTTCCCATAGTCGCTCTAAGGGTAAGGAAGCTACAATTTTATCATTTGATAAAGAGTGATAACCTATGTGTAATATTTGAACAAATAACAATAAAGGTGATAAAAAACCTAGAAGGATCTAGGTTGTCACACTTAGAAATAGTCAATATTTTTAGTTGACACTTGCATCTAGCTCAAACACCAACATTGATTTAACTATCAAGTCTGACACAAGCATTTGAGGCCACAAAATGCATATTTTTAGAATATAATGATTTATCTAGAATCTATATCTAGTCTATTTACATCTTATCCCATTTCAAATCTATATGTACATAGTAAACTATCTATGTAAACTTGTTTTCCATTTATTGTAGTATCAATTAGTAGTTATACATTCTATTTTTTGCATATCTTAGCATTTAAATTCATAATATTGTTTATCTAGGTTTGAATATTAATTTTCCTATTGTAGATCTCCTAATGCTAATGTCTGACAGTGTATCATAGGTGGTTATTAGTGTTTAAGAAAAACTATTCAATTTTGGATTTAGAGAATCCAATTCATGAGTTTCAGGTTGTGATAATCCCATTATCTTTGGTGGAATAGAGCTAGAACAAGTGAACTATTTCACAAATTTATATTAGTTGGTGGTTAGGAGCCACCATGGCTTAATAGTTGATCTTTGATCATGAAGATTATTTGTGTTATTTAAAGTTAATTATTCTCAAAACCCAAGTCTAAATCTAAACTAAGATAAGTATTCAAAATGAAGCTAACCTAAGGTGAATCAATAAAAAATGAGAAAAAGGAAGAGTAAGGTAGAGAAGAGATATGTTGCTAATCTTTAACCCAAACATTATTACAAAGTTCAAGTTTAATCTAAAAATGCATTTAACTAATATATGACATGAAGTAGCATAAGTTAAAATCCTATCACACATCAAGATACCATCTAAGGATAATATGAAATAATTCAAGTAAGAAATAGGTTTAGTTTAGAGATTCACCCCTACACATAAACAACATTAGCACGTATGCAAGAAGAGTAAAGAAAATGAATAAAACCTTAGAACTTTTAACTATTCTAGCTTTAGCACAAACTAACAACTTTACACTTAAATATGCACATTTAGACTTTGCAAGGACTATTAAAGTATAAGATTTAGATCAGACAAATGAGATATAAGCCAAGATAAAAATTCACACAAGTAAATGTGGACAAAATTTGTATAACTCCTTATATTAATTTGCTCAAAATTTACAAAATATTTTTGGCTAAAAAACTCCTCCTTTTTACAATTGATAATACCTCTTTATATAGATCATTCATGTGGTACATCATCAGTCATGTCAAGTGTTAAGGACAACTATCCTTTTACAATACTTCTAGTACCTTTTAGACATTCTAAAATGACTAACCTATAGATAATGTGATTTATAAATTTCACGTGCCTTTACAAAAATAATAGTCTATTTTCAAAAATTATATAATGTTTCTATACAATAAAATATTATAAGTCAACTAATTTGAATTTAATACCCTTGTGTTGTTGTAATCTTTTCCCTTCCCAAGAGGATCTTCATTCTATAATTTTGCTGATTGATAAGATGGAGGTTAACAATATGCCTCATGAAGAGTTCATTTTCTTTGTAATATAGGCTCTTGGGATCCATCTCAACTCTTTATAATGCTTGCTTGATGCTTCTGACATATCCTATATTTCCTTTAGATGATAAAAGTAGGTTCATGATCTTCTTGTTATCAACCCTTGTCTTTTCTTGTCCTTGATTTATTACTTACTTCATGAATTGATTAGTTTTATGCTTGAACTCCTCATTAGTTATTATACCCAAGAGACTATGTGTGGTACAATATTTGTTCAAGTTGTCCAATATGTGTAACATTTTATCTTCTAGTTATTTCAGGTCATTATAAATGTCCTCCATATTTGTTGGACTAGTTACTCATGTATTTTATTTTATCCACTAATATATCCATATCCATGTTTAGGTGGGCCAGGTTGATTGTTCTAAACTCAAGTATTTGATCCTTGGTCAAGACTTTGATAAAATAATTCAATTGATATCTTGAAGCTTTCCATTAGCCAACTTAACTTGTAGCCATCATACTTTGTTTATTTAATACATCTTTCCTAGCCCTAACTAACTTTAATAAATTGAACAAATCAGCCATGGTGTCTTCAAATTACTTAAACTTGTCATCTAGGATTGATAATATTATTTTCCCTTCTAGATTATTATTCTATTACAAGATGCCTTTGGCCATTGTTTGTAATTACTCTGACTGAGCCTGAGCCAATTCAATAACATTTTCTTCAAATATGTAGTTTTATTCAAGCCTTTCTCCTCCAATTGGAGTTAATCCAAAAAAATGTTCCAATTTTTAGAAAGTGAACTCCTCTCCACCAACCATGGACTTATTCTTAGTTACCCTCTATAAATTAGCTATTGATGGGTCAAATTTGACACCAAATCAATATTGTGTTACCTTTGGAGTTGGGGTCTCCATTTGTGTTCCAATTGACTCTCTTGGAGTAGCCATTGTTCTTTCATCTCCCTTTTGTAGAGATAGGATCCATGACTTGACTTCTTAATGCACTAGGATAATTATGGCCTTCATCATTTCCCAAGGATGTTGTGCAATAGGTATTTTCTAAAATTTACCATAGATCAACCATTATGTAATGGTTGGATAATGAATAAAATTTTCTTCACTAAAGAGGTTAACTTCACTAAAAGGAGGAGTGAAATTCACATTAGGATTCTTATCCCTCACTATAACAATGGCCAATTCAACTTTTATTTAGGGGGTATCTATAGGAACTAGATCTAACACTTCCTTCCCCTTTTCTTCATTTTCATCCTCCATTTCTTCATAATCTAATTCATATGCTAGTTATAAAATTTTGATGGCATATTCTATGGTCTTATCATGGTCTAATACTGTAATGAAAACATCATCCATAAGTGATCTTTGATCCTCTGCTTGGGGTAAATAAAATGCAATCTCATCAGGACTTCTTGATTTTGGCCTTTGCTTAATCTATGTTTTTGATTGTGGTTGAGATGATGGATGTATAACAAGTGCATTAATTAATAAATGATATTATTTTATCCCCAATTTCCATCTATCATCTCCTTCCTTTTGTTCCCTCTACATCCTAGATTATTTATTCATGCTATGCTTTTTCAATCTTCCTGTGACCATGGAGAATGAATATGTTTTTATGTATATGGGGTCAAAAGGAACATGATGGTGATCATAAGGTATATTGAATCCTTTACATTTAAAATGTTCTTTATCTCTTCCATATGGATACCATTGTCTTAGTTCATCAATTTATAGATTGAAGGATGTTCTATGTTTGGAGGCTGCCTCAATATTATCCCATAATGAAAAAATATTCCTACCAATGGTTATGGGGAGGGTGTGAAGTATTCCCTTCCTTTTGGTCATTCTAATACCATCTATTCCATTAAATATTTGATAAGTCACTTCTTAATCTATTAGATTAATTTCTACATGGATAGGTAACCTGAGTGGGATGTATTGGGTCCCTTCAATCTTGATGATTTTACAATATGTATGTAGCCATATGTTCCTCATGGCTTCAACAATATTCTTGATTAGTGGGTTGACTCTTATCATTGGGCTTCCATTGATTGCCTCACTAAACTATAGGTAAACAAAATCACGTATGAATTGGATGTGATCCATGTTTTTGAATATGTACATCTTGGAGTAATAGTATGAAATAATTTCTATCCCATTAGGTGATTATTAACTAAAGTTTGAACTATTTTTTATAGCAAGAAGGGCATCCAAAAGGTATGTCATCATGTATAATTGAGTCCCAATCCTCTTCTTGATTGTAGAAACTTATCTAATTCAAGAGATGTTGGTTGCCTCACCTAGAGGAGGGGTGACTTATTTCTCAACCAAGAAATAGATCACGGGGACCCAAATTTTATCTATATATTATAGGTTATATTCCCACACAACCCCTTCATAATTGTAATGATCATCCCAATTCTAGGTCTAAGTTGGCCAATGAGGATGTTGTTATTGACGTCTAAAAACACTTTATTTGGATAATATAACCATAGGTAAAAGGTTATCTACAAATAATTATTTTTGGACCAATTATTGATTGTGGTCAAGTATACTTGGGATTTAATCAATTTGTAATAATTATTAAAGGCTTTAGGAGAAATGTAAGAAATCTTGTTAAAACTACATTCACGTAAAATCATGCCCTTATTTATTTTAGCATCATTAAACATAGGAGATATAACATCTATGTAGTAGATTATCTTGGGTTTTTCCATTGCATAATGTAGGCCACTCATTTGAATTTCCACTATGTCGTAGTATCTTCTATTATTAGGCATGTTCTTCTCCTCCTCCCTGGTAATGGTGGGATATTATTAAATGGTTCCAAAAAGTTTGGACCAATTATTATCCCCTATGTTTAGAGTTGTAGAATTTAACTATATATTTGTGAAAATCCTCCCTTATATAATTGAAGTCAAAAAAAAATTCACATCTTCCCTAAAGACACCTTTTTGGGCTGCCATGACCAAGAATTTTGTAAAAATTATTCATTGGTGGATTGCACTTTGGCTTTATATTGAATTATTCTTATAGAGACAATAATTAAAATTTATTTGAATTAATTATAATAAGCATAGGGTTTAATTAGGGTTATTTTATTTTTTAGGGATTTTATAAATGTCTTCTTAGTGATTTAATGGTGGATACAAGTTTAATTTACAATTTTCATGCCTTTCATCTCAATTGGATTACGTCTTTATACTTTTACATTTACTCATGTCCACAAATCCTCAACTTAAGGCATTTATGCTAATGTGGTTCCAATGTGGCATCACCATGCGATCCTACTCAATAATATTTAAAATATGACTATTTTTCACTTTTAGACATGCATCAATATTTTATTGGTTTTGGTCTCTTTGAAAATTATGCTTTATCTTGCACTATCATATTATCTTGGCCTAGATGAATACATTCTATTGATCTTGATGTACTAAATTATGTCCCTTCTTCTATTGACCATTGATAAAAATATGTACGCTCATATAAGTATTTTCTATTTTTAAAAGACTCAATCTTTAGTTTATGACTTGTAGTTATTTCACTTGTCATCTCTTCATCCATTCTTAGGGCTTTTGACTTTTCAACCTTCATCACACACTATTACATCTTGTTTGGCCAGATCAACATGCTTCATTAGATATTGATATGAAGGGTAGAATGCCATTGATTACTTGCTATCTTTTTACCATAATTGTGACACTTGTCACCTTCTCACTCATCTTGGGGATTTATTGGTCTTGAATTAATCCACACCATTGATCAGAATGTGTATGCTTAACCATGTATCATCAATCTTCGAGGACATGTTTGAGATTTAATCATGAGCCATAGGATTGACACTTGTCACTTCCTATCTTTCTTTGAGTCCTTTTAATTGTTAATTATTGACCTCACATCATCAGATCTTATATGCCTAAGTGAATACTCATCTTTGATCAAAGTGTTTGACTTACTGATTTTATCCTATGTCATTAGATCTTGATCACTTGAGTAAATTTAGACCATTGATCTTGTGTAAAATAAACATATTTAAGTTAAGATTAAGAAATATAGATAACTTAGGCTAGACATTTTAGACTATGATTTTATTCATGTTTATAAACATGATAAAACCTTAGGATATAATATTTAAGCTAAGTTTTAAAACATAATAAAGGGGACCTTATGAAATAAAAGATATGGAATAGATATTTAGCCTAAGGTTTTCACTGTATTATCAAATGAAATTATAACTTTAGGGCAAGGTCTTAGGTTAAGTTTAGGATATAACAAAGGGGACCATGTAGTTAGCTAACCCATAATAACAAAGGGGCTCATGACATAAAGGGACCATGTATAATCTTTTTTGAATAAATTATGGATGTGTTGATAAACATGACTAAGCCTTAGGATTAAAATTAAACTAATTATATGGCATAAAAAAGTTTTCCCATGCAAATTTGAATTCAAATCAGAAGTCCTTAAGGTTAAAATACATTTTTCATATAAAACTCTAGGTTTTAACATTGTTTGCTCATGAATTCAATAAAACCATTAAAGTCTTAGAGATCAGAAAAGGGTCAAATAATCATTTTAGGTATGAAACCCTAAATATTGTTTACAATGTTGAGACTCCATTAAATTTTTAACTTGTAAACATGAAATGCAATGATTAGAAAACTTATAAGGGATAAAACAATGAACACTTGTAAATATTTTAATTAATCCAAATAAGAACTAGGTGTGGATGATCTTCAAATAAAAACAATGTAAAAACATTATATTGGTACTCTAATCAAGTTAATTTTCAATTCTTAGCACAAATTTACCAAATTTAAAACAAGGGTCTCCATTTTATAGAAATGGGGGTATGTTGACCTCAACAAATGGTGACTTCTAGGGGAAACATAATAATATGTTAGAATCTAGAGACTCTGGTTTAGACTAATAATTAGGTTATTTATTCTACTTGATCAAGCACCATTATTGGGATCAATTCATGCTTGAAACAAGTCTTTAACATATATAATTAAGATCAAATATCAAAACATTACCATGTTATGTGTGTACTTTGATTCCACGTACTGATTGCCATAAGATTTAGAGAATAGCTTCTAGACTCATGACTTCAACCATTAACATTGACTTAAAACATATTTAGATGTTAATTAAGAATCATGATTTAGCTTAGGGAAGGCTTTGGAATTACTCTACTAATAGATAGACATTTATATCCTTGACATCGATACCTTTGGCTCTAGTCAAGGCTTTATTCCACTATTACTTAGGCATCCATAGCCCTAATTGAGATTACTAAAATCACCCCTACCCAAAAAGTTTAAATTTTTTGAAATAAGCTCTTATTTTATTTTTTTGGATATTTTGACTTTCTAGCAAAGGTTGGGAACCAGATTAGCTAGGTTTTAATATTTGTTCAAATGTTTGATCTTTAGATAGTCATCCTTGACTATAAATTTCATCTCAGATAATTGATGTTTTTTAAGTGCAAGCATGACTTTGTCCTAATAATTCAAGATTTCACCCTATATGTGCAATCCCTATTAGAACCAAACTTAGATTAGAATAAGGATTATAATCTCAAGGAATTTCTAATATACTTATTAGTCCTTACTAGTTTCTCTAAACTATAACTTAAGGCTCACATTTCAACAATCCATGATCAACCAATGTTGAGGGGCCATACCTGCATTCCTAAATTGTGAGGTTTCTTAAGTAATTATATGAATCTTGAGTTGAGGGATGTTTGGATAGACTTATTAAAAGAAAGGAACAAATCAAGGAAATCCAACACACTAAACAAAAATCACGCTAATATATAAATAAAAATAAATAAGAAAATAAATATATACACACACTATGTACAAACAAGGGATAAGAAGGAAATGAAAGAAAAGAAACTAACCTAAATCCTACCTACACTAACTCTAAATATTATTAAATTTAATTTTATGAAGACTTTAGGTAGAACTATAGAGAAATAGAGCTTGATTTCTTACCCATTGGTTGTCAATGTAAACTATGCTTCTTGTAAGTCACTTAGTTTAAAGGTGTTATTTCTGAGAGTTTCAATAATTTGGCATGGACCAATCCATAAAGGTGTGAACTTCCCATGCTTTCATTTCAGTTATAAGGATTTATCCCAAAGAAGAACTAGATATAATTATATAAACATATTTATATTTAAACATGTGTTAAACCACCTCTAAACTGTGGTCTGGTGTCTATTGAAACTAGCAAAAGCTTCCTCTCTTGCATCTTCCATCTATCTGATGTCAAGTAGCTTTGACTTCATAAATTTTTTATCCTCTAATTAATCTTGAATGAACCTGTATGTTAGACTTTTGAGTGTGATAGGGAATATAAGTTATTGACACAATACCAACAAGAAGGGTGATGTTTTGGGAGCTTCTTTAACTCTAGTTCTATCTATCAAAAGGGAATACTTAAGTTTCTTGTGCCATGTTCTTTGTTTATCATTTGTAGACTACTTTATTTCCTTCATCAAGTTCTTATTTATTGATTCAGAGACTCGATTACCTTGAGGGTAATGGTTAGATGAGAAATTAAGTATAATGTTTTGTCATATGCCCATTTTGTCATCTCAATGGATATATAAGTATATCCATTATCATAAACTAGAGACACTAGTGTGCCAAACCTTGTGCATATATTCTCTTCCAATAATTTGATCACATATCCAGTCTTACATTGTTTGGTTTCCATTGCCTCAGTCTATCTTATGTAATGGTTATTAATAGCCAAGTCATACTTGTGACCTTATAAGGAATTGGGGTTGATGAGCCCCATAGAGTCTAATCCCCATTGATAAAAAGGCTTATGAATCATGACACACTTCAATGGCATTACTACCTTGGGATACTTAGTGTTGAAAAATTGGCACTAATGACACTCTCTCACATGCTTTTGATCATATTTAAAGATATTAGGCCAATAATAACCATCCCTAAGGATCTTTTGGGTTGGGATCATTCTAGATGGATGTCCACTTCTCAGTTTTTCATGAAAGGTACTCAAGATCTCAAATACTTCTTCCTTGGACACACACCTTAGGTAAATACCTTCAAAGTTATTTATGTACATTACCCCATATGTGATTAGTAAATGGGATATTTGAGTCTCAATTATCTCTTTTGATCTATACTTAAACTTTTAGGACAATAGTCATTTATTATCAAATGGACAATAGGATCATACCAAACATTAGGTTTAAAACTTTGTTGTTCTACCTGCATAATACTCAGTTTGGGATTATTATTGACAACCAACTAGATTAAACCTTGGAACTTTACCAACTTGGTAGTCTTAATTTAAATATCATACTCTTGAATTATAGACATCCACTTACCTCTTTTCTCTCCAAGCTCGCATTGACTCAACATTAGCTTAGTGGTAAGGTCTAGTGAGATTGCATGCACATTATTCTTAAGAATATAGTGTATAAATGTCTTTACTACCTTGATTAATTAAAACCCTTGTTTATCAATAAAATAATAGTTTAACTCAGAATTTCTAAGGTTAGTGATCATTTATTCTATGGGGTAATAACATTTATCTATCTTTTGAGTTATAATATTAACTATTGTGTGATTAGAGGCAAAGAAATAAAGGTAAACGTCTTTAGTAAAGTTTGAACTTGTTAGGACTGGAGCTTGTCTCATTACTTCTTTGAGGTATTTGACTACTTTCTTGGTCCCCTCATTCTATGTGATCTTGACATCTTTATTCAACATGTCATTCAATGGATTTAAAATTTATACAAAAATAGAAATGAACTTTCTCACAATGTTGAGTTTGCCAAAGAAAGGCTTTAGTTCCTTCCTATTATTAGGGGGTTCATTTTTTTATTGCATTTACTCTATTAAGATCTATAGACATCCCCTGATTGGTTATGACATGTACTAATATATTTCCCTTAGTTACAAAAAAAATGATTTTCTTGGGATTGAGGGAGATTCCATACCTTTTACAACTTTCAAATACCTATTATAAGTGCATGATGTGGTCTTCCCTATTTTTTGAAATGAAATTTAGGTCATGCATGTAAATGATAATGCACTTACCTATCAGTCCCTAAAAATCACGGTCCATTTCTCTTTGAAATATTTTACCTATATCGATTAATCCAAAAGGCATTATTTTATAGGCAAAAGTACCCCACTTAGTAGTAAATGTAGTCTTCATCTTGTCTTCCTTGTTTACTGACACCTAATTATACCGTGAAAATCCATCAAAAAAATACATCATAGTAGAACTAAAAATAATTTAGGTTACTCTATCAATAGAAGGTATGGGTAATTATATTTTTAAATGCTTTATTCAAATTTATAAATTCAATACACAATCTAATTTAACCATTCTTATTTCTAACTTATACCAGGTTAGGTGCCTAGGTAGAATGTCTAATGGGAAACACTATCTTAACATCTAGTAACTTTTTGACCTCTTTGTATATCATTGGTTCTAGGATGGGGTTGAATGTCCTTTTTTTTCCTAAAATGTCTATATGATTATTTTAATGATATGGTGTGGTTTATGACTCTAGGATCAAATATCTTTAAGTCATGATAGAAACATGCTATTACATCTTTAAACTTAGTTAGTATATCTTTGGCTCTCTTGGTTTCAATGCTTGTGCAAGTTGTACCAATGCTCACCAATTGAGGTTGACCTTCGCAACCTAGGTCATTTGTATTTTAGTCCTTCCCATCTACCTTAGGGATCTTGATAGTCTCATCTAGTTTTTAAGAATCAATAGTCTCTCTAAGGATATCATTTCTTTAGGGATATTATTATCACTCAACTAGATGACCTTGTCATCAAGCTTATATTTAAATTTGTCATCATCAATGGAATTTTAATTGACCTCATCAATAATGTGAGAATCAAATACCCCTGAATTAGTCATGAAATCTATGATCTAATTATCCTCATTGAGTTCTTATAGATGGTTAACATTATTTTGCACTGAGGGACATGGAACTAATTTAATGGTAAGGTTTTGTAACTTAGAACTTTGATTAAGCATAAGGTTAGCTGCAGCTAAAGCAAGTTCATCAACATCCTTGTTTTCTTCCCTAGGGATTGAAATCATGTTGAAAACATCAAAACATTCAATTAAGCTCCATACTCTAAATTTATACCTCTTAAGGTATGTCAATTTGAATTGATATTTACTTTCGATTTGGTTAACTACCAGTTCAGAATCACCAAAAAATAATAATTCCTTGACCTTATGTTTGATTACAAATTGTAACCTAAGAATAATTACTTCATACTCTAAAATATTGTTAGTGCATGGGAATTAGAGTTTCTAATAGGTATTGTATTCCTTCCCAATGAGATTGATTAACACCACTCCTAACCCAAAACTTGATTTACATATAGAACCATCAATGAATAAATTTGATAATCTTATCATAGCATGAGAAGTTTTAGAGTCACATACATTTGGGGTGTCAAGAGTGTATACACCCAAATATGTGTTAACCATGTTGACCTTTTCATTTGTTACATTACACTCAGTGATCATATGCTTCATCTTGGGCTCCCTCTCTATCTTGGTCTGATTGAAAATTATTTTCCAAGGTAACCATATGTCTGAATAATTAGTTAACATGTAACCATTTAAGGTCCTTGTCCAATCTCTACTCAAAAACATTCCATAAACATTAGGTATGTCTACCACTTGGATTTCAATGAACTATCTGATCCTTGTTTTAGAAGTAATATGCATGTGAACTTTAAATAATTCACTAATTACTTTGACTCTTGATTTATCTAATTAAGTTACAACTCAATCAGATTTAATTAGGGTCAAACCAAGTTTCTCACAAATACCTTTAGGCATAATATTTGTCAATTCACTAGAGTCTATTAAGCAATTATGTAAATTCTTACTAAATATTATGACTATAAGTAGGAAAGGTGGAACGTTTGCCTTACTTTTATGTATTGAAACATTAGTATGTAAAACCTTTCATGGTTTATTAGGCTTCTTAGACAAAACTTATAAAAACATATCCTTTTGTTTTTTAATCCGAGTTAATTGATGTAAATTAATGTTAGCTTTGATATTTTTCATATACTTTACTATATTATATCTAGTTTTATTAGAAGAATTAGATGTTTCAACCATTGACCAAATTTGAATTTTAGTCAAATTAGGTTAAGCCCTACATATTGAAACTTTTTTAAAGGTTCCTATATGTATTATTGAGGTATCTTTTTGGTCTAAACATCTCACCTATCCCTACTCTAGCCTTGGTCTAAGTTCATCTTAATTGTTCTAGTCTAGTCAACCAAAGTTAACCAAAGTTAACCCTAGTCAAACATTGTCAAGGGCTAAAATTGTTTTGAAAATGTCATAATTTGGCCATTTAGGTGTTTTAAATTGTTCCTAATTCATAAAATTGATCCTTTACTGTGTCTCATATGCTAAAATAGTTTTTTGGTCATATTTTGGCTTATTTAATGACTTGTACATACTTTCAAAGTAAACATATTTGTCAAAATGGTGAATTTAAACATGGAAGAGGTTAGAAGATGTAATAAAGTTGTTATATTTATTTCAAGAAGTAGTTTAATTTAGAAAGAGGTAGTTTATCCTTGAAAATAGGTTATTAATGGCACTTGTACGGACTTAAGAAGTCCAGCTTTAGCTAAAAATATGGTATAATGTCCCTTTAACTCCTTAAAGTGATTTCCACACTTGGTGTGCTAAGAAAAGGTCTAAAATTTCAATTTTTTCTTTTGTTTCTTCTTTTTTGCATTTACAAGCCAAGAAAGGTCAATTTGAAATGTTTGGTACAAGTCGTACAATTGGAGTTGGGAAGGATTATATTAGGGGTTCAAAGGTATTTGAGTTAAATTTATTTTTGAAAAAGTATTTTTTAGTTTAATGATTTATCCTTTATGAACCATCACTTATAATCCAAGCAACTTTTCATGTTTCTTCATCCATGAGGTGTCTCCTTTTTGAGCTAGTTTCAAAATAATTTGCTTTAGTATGATGGTTTTGATTTTTGCATATGTTTCTTAGGGCCTATCCACTATTTTTACATTTTTATTTTGCTTTTAGATGTCTCAAGGTTCTAGGAAGCCTCTTATAGGCTTATTCTTGGTTATATATAATACTTACTATTATGCACCAGAGGAATACTCACCTACAAGTCGCTTGATGATGTCATGTTGATGTTTGTAGGAATGTCCTTGTGATACAATTTATCAAAATGGTCTAAGATGAATTAATATGAATAAGAGATCCTCTTTTAGGATTCTTTCAGTGGTATATCACTCTTATTACCTTACATTAAAAAGTATGCACCCATAAGTATCATTTACAAAGTTATAGAGAAGATGTACAGAGGGACGGTGGAATAGTTTTGGTATACATGAAGAATTTTAGGTTGTATGTTATCATCTAAGCATGTTCAAGGCTCCTTGGTATCCCACTTGGTGTTGATAAACCTTTCCAATCATAAGATTCTAAGTTTTAGTCTCGTCTCTAAAAACCCAAAATAGAGGTCGTGTAGGTTTTGGAGTGAGCTTATAATTTAATTTCAAATACTAGAGGGATAATAATATTCAAATGTCCACAAAAGTTTGTATACAACAATAACTTTAGGTAGTAAACACCTACATGATTTGAAGTTAGAAAGACCCTTTGCACCTAAGATTATGGTCTTAAGCCTTGTTTTCATATTTGAGAAGTTTTTCATAGATTATATGTATCATTTGTAACCTAATAATCATTTCAAGGTGTGATACATAATGTTTCAAGATCCATATGGACCTACAAGTTTTCTTAGTTAAGATATCAACCACCTACAACAAGATTTCAACTCTTTGACCAAATTATTATGTCCTAGGTTAGTCCTAGACCATTACCCACATTCAAATGGTTCTAATAGAAAAAATGGAACTTGATCACATATAATTTTTGGATAAAATTATTTTATTCTCTAGTATACCTTGATGTATTTACATAGGTTAGATTGCAACTTACAAGTTAGAAAAGTATGGTACAAGGATAAAGACCTAAGTATGGTGTTTTGATGGTTGTTAAAACACAAGAAGGATATCACAAGAATGGAAAAGTGTTTTATGGTATTAATGATAAAATAAGGATCTATAATACAATAAAAAAATATCAACCAAATCCCTAATATACCCATTATAAATCATAATAATGAACTGCAACAGGGTCTCAGGGAGAATTATCTTAGTCAATAGTAAAAGGGTTAACATAGGTATGTAAATGTATGTTTGTATCACACTTACATGAAATTATAATTGAAAAGGTTTTTATGACCTAAATAATCTTAAATTTAAGCTCCAAAACTTCATGAACAAATCAAAATGGACACATACACCTACAGGTAATAGGGTATGACAAAGTTGCTAGTCATTCAAGGAAGTACTTAGTCTAGTGGGTCTAAGATGCATATTGAATTACAAGAAAGATATAGTGATAAATAAAGTGATTGGGAATTTTATCCAAATTGTTTATGGGCTTTATCAAGCAAATAAAACCTATAGGTAGAGTCCCTAAAGTGAGAAACATAGTCTATGCTCAACACAATTAGGCAAAACCATCATCTTGTGATTCTAGAGCATGAAAGGTGCATCAAAAGGCATAAACATAATAGGAAATTTGAATGATGATTAGATAACCTTATAATATTTCAAATGGAGTTTTATAAAACTAGGATTAGACCTCAAACCATGTAATAGGTACCTAAAGGTGTGACTTTGGAAGTAAATACAGTCACAGTTAAGGATGGAAAAGTTTGCCTTGGAGATTGGGAAAGTTAGAGGTCATATACCAAGAATTAGGTTATCAAAATTTGTATGAAGCATCCTTGGGAGTTTTAAAGTCCCTTCCAACAATTTTTTTGGGGATAAACATGGGAAGTTCCCCATATTTTATCTCATATAGGTTTAATTTTCCCCTTACATAGACCCTATAAACGTGGAAAAGGAGAGCAAAACATGAACTAGAGGGCCTGGTAACTTGTCAACAAGGTTTGAGAAGTTGAAACATATATGAAAAAACATGCGAAACTAAATAGGAAGATCTAAAGGAAAATAGGGTGATCCAAGCAATAAGAGTTGCAGGTAGGGTAGATAGGCAAGATCCAAGCCTAGCCTCATATAAGAGACCATTTTTATTTTTAGACTTAGTGAAGTAATATAATTGTTTGGATCATATCTATTTAGGTAAACATAATGTGTTTGAGCTATATTATTTGTATGGAACGCTAGCAAAGAGGTTTGAACCACCAAGTTATAGGTAGACACACTGAATAAGGTCTAGACCTATTTCGAAAGGGGGGTATTTTAATGTATATCTCTTAATGAGCCATTATGATGATTGAAAAATGTTTTTGGGATGTGTTTAGAAGTGTTTAAGCCTTTATTTTTCAGGGGAGGATTCCAAGAAGCCATTTTTGACTTGAAGTACACTTAGACCCTACATAATGCATGGAAGAGGCATGAGTGACCATATTAAAATGCTTAGAACTCTAATGAAAATTTTAATGGTGGCTCAAGGTGCTCAATATGTTAGAGAGGATCCTTAGGAAGCCATAAGTGGAATTTTTATAGGTGTTAAAAATCTGGTCTTCATGAACAAATCTTAAGACTTGAGACTACCAGAAACCCTCATAAACCCTCTCTAAGGACCCAATTAGGAATATTATGTAATTAAGAATCTAAATTTAGTGTAAAGGCCATTAAACTAATTATAATATTCATAGGAATCTCTAGGGACTTGACATATGTAATTGAGCTATACCCTACATGTATGGATGAGGTACAATAGAGCTTCTTTTGATAGATGTGTGTGTTTTACAGGTGTGGAGGAGTTTCAAAAGATGAAATCACTTTTGGGTGATCATATGGGACTTATTATATATCTACATGATCATTTATTAATGCTTTTAATCTCCTAAGTGTGTTTATAATCTCTTTCATCTCAACCAATCTAGTGGGAAGATAGTGAACACTTAGTGAAAAATTGTGAAACTCCAATTGGGAAGGATTTTAAGGCATGATTGATGAACTTGATGACTTGAAAAATATTAAAAAGTGTCATAAATCATTGTTAATGCATAAAATATTTTAATTTTAAAGGTTTTGGGTGCCAAGTGTGAGAAGTGCATGAGAAGGAGTCATTTTGTAGCTATTTGAGATGATTGCTCATGGTTAGAATAATAAGAATGATTGAGGATCAATCCAATACATGTGAGGGGTTTTTGTAACCCCTCCCATTCAGATAAATCATTATACCTGACCCTATTTATTGGTGAGGTATTTTTATGAAGGTAAATCATGAGGGCAGTTTCTTATGCAAGCAAAGAAAATCTAAGCCACATATGGAGGATTTAGTTGAGATTAGAGACATTTGTGCTTATTTCCCTTATAGGAATTATCTAATGCCTAATTTTATGAATATAATAATTCTTTTTTTCTACTTGAAAAGTGTCTTATTAACTTTTAAACTTCACTTTCTCTCTCTCCTCTCATAATTGCTATAAATTCTATCCTTTTTAGCCATTATATCCATCTCTCCACCTAGGTATGGTGAAGCCTAACCATTTTTTTTCTTTTAATTGATTAATAATGTTGATTTACCTCATTCAAGATTTCACTATGTTAATTTTTTGGTTTTTGGTCTTGTGAAAGTGTATTTTGCTTACCTTCACATGTTACTCTTCCTTGTGCCTTGTGTGAATTCAAAGCTCTATTTTGTAGGTGGAAAAGAAGTGTCTAATGTGAATTTTAGGTATAGTGAATATCTCATTAATTTTTTTTTTTAGAAGACCTATTGTCTAATTCCTCATAGCCTAATCTCTCTTCAAGACCCCATGCTTGAAACATTGATGTAGAAGAGGAGTGTTGAATTGGATGAAGTGTATATGTGGGATTCTCCCTACTTATAAGTGAATTGTAAGTGGTTTGAGTAGACCAACTATTTTTTGTATCACCTCCCCTATATTAGATTCATTTTTTGTTATCCTTCTCCCCTTTTCACCTCCCAAAGTTAGTAATATGCTTGAGCTATAGTGATACATCAAGGAAACAAGCCCTAATCTAGAGATCCGCTTCAAATTTGGGTCACCCACAGCCCTGAGGTGGTTCCACTGTGCCACGTAAATAATGAGAGACTTGTCATCTCCTCAAGGGGTGAAATATCAAGTGACAACATCAACATTGGGGTTAGAGTTAATTCCTTTATGAGGCTCTAGATTGTTATCTGATGTAGTAGCAAGAGGAGTGTCAAAATTATTTGGTAGATTTGAGGTAGTCAAATGTTTTGTTCTGATCCCTATTCCTTAGAGGATAGTTCATATTTAGATATTATTAAAAATAATGAATCTCTTTAGGTATATCCTCAGGCTCATTCTATTCCTTAAATGGGAACTCAAATGTCTATACCATGAGAGTTAAATCAAAAGAGTTAGATGACCTTGAAGACCTTGATTTACCTACACCATTATCTTTATTAGGGACAACTTCAAAAGTATCTAATTCTTCTTGAATATCTTCAAAAGTATTGGAAAATTTGAGACAATATAATTCACCATGATTTGAAGTATAATGTACTCTACAATAATTAGGCAAAGCTACAATATTAAGATTTATATCAGGCACATTATTATTAGCTGATGAATCATTATTGTGGATATTATTATTGTTATTTTGAAACTTGTTTGAATGACTATTAAACCTTTGAAAAGAGAAATTCATGTTAGATATTTCCCCAATATTTCCAACTTTATTTTGTAGTTGAAGGAAATCAGTGCTTAGCTTTTGAACCATATTCAAGATAGAGTCATTCTCACTCTTTGGAAACTCTAAATTATGAAATTGGGTATTACTACCAACTATAAGCACCAAATATATTTGGTCTTGTGGATGAGATCCACTTGCAACATTGTTCAAGAATCCTAGGTTTTAACCCAGGTGTGCATGGTTCAAAGGTAATTACCTAAGAACATGAAGTTGATTTAAAGTAGGCATATTTTGATTGGCATTGAGAATAATAAATAAACTAGGAAAATTTGGATTAATGTAGTAATAATGTATTCCATTTGGCCTTGGGGTTACATCTCATCATTTATGACCACAACATAAGCATAAGTTAGCTCTAGTATATTATTGACCTGAATATATATTTTGAAAAATAAAGAAGTAATGGGATCTAAGGAATCCTTGTAAATCTATAAGGATAAAGCCTCATCAGGTCTATAAGGGGCTATGGTTCTACTGAACATCTTCTATAATGTAGCAATAAAGTCTCTAATGGGCTCATTTGAGTCTCTTTTAATTGTGGTAAACTATTGGTAAATAACACAAGGATTGATGATTTTGCCAAATTGATCAATGAAGTAATTATTAAAATCATTCTCACTAGCAATGTAGTTTTTAGGAAGCTTAAGGAACAATTCATATATAACATCTTTGAAATTTAATGAGAAAAATTTGCATGCTACATCTTCATGAATAACATTCAACATTCTTAAATTAGCTTTGAAAAATTTAATGTGTTCCTTAGCAGTTATAACAACATTAGGATAAAAAGTAGGCATTTTTTTCTAGGATTTTGATGAAGGTCACATATCACACCTAGCACATTGATTGAATAACCTCCTATCCAATCCATACCTTGATAGGGATTGAACACAGGATCACCCTAAATAGGTGAATTTGGTTGAGACTTTGAAAATATATGCTTACCTATACCTATCCTAGCTCTCCTATGAACTTATACTGAAAGAAGAGGAAATCTTGTCTCTAAATGTGACTTGGTCCTTAGCCTTGGAAATTCCATCTTGAAAACTTTGAACCCTATTTTAAATACAAGGTGTAAATTTTACCTTTACAAATAACAATGATCATCTTCACAAGTTAAGAAAATTTTGCATAAATTATTATAAATAATGACAAAGGATAGCAATATTTAACTATATTAGATAAAAGATATGTATAAATACATAGTTATGAGTGATATTTACACATTTCAAGATTAGATAAACTTAAATTTTCAAATATCCAATCAATCTTCAGACAAAATTCCTATTTCTAACCTTAAACACCTTGAATTGACACAACTTAAGCTATCTTTACCATAGTTACAGATATATCTTCAAAGAATATCTATCTTTATCTAAATAAGCAAAAAGACTGGTCTGAAGCCATTAATATCAATCATATTTACACAAATTTTCTAAAATAAACACAAATATGCAAAGAATACATTAGTATTCAAATATAATTCACCAAAATTAGCAAAGATGTTGCAAATATTCAAAGATTTAACTAGCCCAAATTCTAACACCAATGGAATGTGTTCCTTATTGATGCCTATAAGTATATTATAGGTGGTTCTTAGTATTTAAGAAACACTACTCATTTATAAATCAATATAATCTAATACATTTGTTGTAGGTTGTGATAATCCTATTATCTTTGGTGGAAAAGAGGCATAATAAGTGAATTATTTCACAAATTTATATTAGTTGGTGGTTAGGAGCCACCATTGCTTAACAATTGATCTTTGATCAAGAAGATGATCTATGCTATTTAAAGTGAACTATGCTCAAAACGTAGGTCTAAATCTACACTAAGATAAGTATTAACAATGCAGCTAATCCAAGGTGAATCAATAAAAAAGAGCAAAAGGAAAGGTAAGGTAGAGAAGAGATACATTACTGATCTTTAACCCAAACATTATGGAAAAGTTAAAGTTTCATCTGAACATGCATTTACCCAATATATGACATGATGTAGCGTAAGATCAAATGCTATCACACATCAAGACACCATGTAAGGATAATATGAAATAATGTAAATAAGTACTAGGTTCACTTTAAATATTCACCCCTACACATAAAAAGATTTATCAAATATGAAATAAGTGTAAATAAATTGAATTAAAACTTAGAAATTTTAACTAATATAGATTTATCATAGAATTAACTCTACACTTAAATGTGCACATTCAAAATTCACAAGGACTGTTCAAATCTAAGATTTATATTAGACAATGAGAGAGAAGCAATGATAGAAATTCACATAAGAAAATGTGGAAAAAAAATTATATAACTCCTTGATTATATTAATCTACTCAAAATTTACATAATATTTTTGGCTAAAAAATTCCCCCTCTTTTACAATTGAGAACACCTATTTATATAGACAATTCGTGAGGTACATTGTTTAGTCATGTCAAGTGTTAAGGACAACTATCCTTTTATAATCCTTCTAGTACATTTTAGACATTCTAAAATGAATAACCTATAGGCAAAGTGATTTATAAATTGTACATTCCTTTACCAAAAAGAATATTTTATTTTCACAAATTATACAATGTTTCTATACAATAAAATATTCTAAGTCACTGGACTTGACTTTGAGACCCTTGTGGTTTTGTAGTCTTTTGCCTTCCCTACAAGATCTTCATTCTATAATTATTCTCAATGATAAGTTGTATGTAAATAATAGGCCTCATGAATAGTTTATTTTCTTGGTCCTCTAGGCTCTTGATAACCTTCTTAGCTCTTTCTAATGCTTGTTTGATGCTTCTAGCATCTCCTATATTTTATTTAGAGGATAAAAGAAAGCCCATGATATTATTGTTATCAACCCATGTCTTCCCTTATCCTTGATTTCTTACTTCATACAATAACTAAGTATTTCTATGCTTAAAATCCTCATCAGTTATTAGACCCAAGGGACTAAGTATGGTGGGATATTTCATCAAGTTATCTAATATGTGCAACATTTTATGTTCTAGTTGTTTGAGGAGCTTAGAAACATCCTCCATTTTTTAGACCAATTACTTAGGTAGGATAAGATGACTATTATAAACTTAGGGATTTGATCCTTGGTGAAGGCTTGTTGACCATTTTTGCATGACTAGTTTGTGTTTTCCCTTTGGCTCTTTTTGTTTCTCCCTTTCTCATTTTCTATGTTTGGTCACTTACTCTATTGTTTATCTTTTCCCCTCAGCCTCCCCTGGTTTAGGCTCTTCTCCCTTGTTCTTTGTCTTTCCCCTTTGTTTTTTCCTTCAGAATGTTTTTTTCCTTAAGGATTTTTGTCTTAGCCTTTCTCATTTTATTTTTCCCAGAAGTGCCCTTCGAAAATGTTTTGAAGGGACACTTCACTTCAAATTGCCCTTTAGAATTATCCAAAGGCACTTTTGCTTCCCTTATTTTTGGCCAAGTGACCCTTTGTAATTTTTTTAAGGGCACTTTTTGTTCAAGTGACCCTTCAAAAAATTATTAAGGGCACTTTTTCATCTAAGTGTCCCTTCAAATTTTTTTTGAAAGGAATTTTGTCTTGTCCTTTCCTCCAAGTGACCCTTAGGAAAAAAATTTGAAGGGCACTTTTTGCCTAAGTGTCCCTTCAATTTTTTTTTTGAAGGGAACTTTTACCTTGGTCATTCTGGAATGCCCCTTTATATTTTATTTGAAGGGACATTTTATCTAAGTGCTCTTCAATTTTTTTAAAGAAGGGTCACTTTTGACTATTTTGTCCATAGTTTACCCTTTAGAAAAGTTTTGAAGGGACCTTTGTCCATAGCCTACCCTTCAAAAAAAATTTGAAGGGCCATTTCCTTTGGAAATTCCCTTCATAATTTTTTGAGGGGACCTTGTGCCCTTACTTAGGTTTCCTTTGAAACTTTTTCAAAGGAAACTTTCCCAAGTGTCTTTTGAGAAAAGTTCTCAAAGAAACCTAGTTATTGCCTAGAATCCATCAAGCCAAAATTATTGAATGAATTCCTTTGAATAAATTGTTTGAAGGAATTACTTAAATAAAATTTACATTACCAAAGATTGATGAAAATGGATTCCTATGACATGTCATAGAGCATTAATTTTGATGTAGCAAACTAGTCATTATGGTTCAAAGACATGACATGCCATACAATGTCAAATTTAGGGTGACCTACTAGCCATTAGGGTTTAAAGACATGACATGTTGTAGTACATCAAATTCAGGGTGACCAACTAGTCATTGGGTTCACATTGGTGATGTGTCATAGGATGTAAAATTCAGGGTGAAGAACTAGCCACTGGGGTTCAAAGACATGATGTGCCTCAAGATGTCAAGTTCATACCCAAAGTCTTCAAGCAAGAAGTGAAGTCACTTGAAAAAATTGATTGACTCTGCAGTGTAAATAATGATTTTTCAAAGGCTTGACTTATAAATTTTATAAGTAAGGATCCTTTAAAATATTGAAGGAGTAAGCAAGGATTAGAAGGACTCAAAAAACTTGAAAGGATCTTAAGCAAATAAAAATTAGGTTTTTAAAAAAGCTTTGATTATAAACATTTATAATTAGAATCAATAAAATAACTTGAAAGATCAAGTAGACTTGATAGTGTAAATCAGATTTCCCAACATGCTTGACTTATAAGTTTTATAAGTAAAGCCATTCAGAAACCCTGAGTGGGTGTGCAATGCAAATCAAGATTTGTCAAAGACTTCACTTATAAAGTTTCATAAGTCATGAGAAATGGAAACCTTGAAGAAATCAAGTTAAATAAATCCTAGACCTTGATAAGATATGCAAGTACAATTTAAACTTTCAAGGCTACATAGCTCAACAAGCTCGGGCCAATGACATGGTTCATGATGAATGATCAAGCAAATTAAAAGCTACCACGTGACTTGTTAGAGATAGATGGAGGATGATCTATAGGTATCAATGCCAAGTAAATCAATGACTCAGAACCATGATTTGAGTCATTAATTGAAGACTTATCAAATGGAAAATACAAAGCCAAACTAAATTAAAGTAACTTTGTCATGACATTATGATAATTGACAAGCTAAGGAGGAGTGATTGGGCACTGAAAGAGATTTTTAATAGGTGGTTCTATTGATAATGACCATTTTTGTCACCTTACCCAAGTATCTTGTTTTTGTTGGTAGTCATTTGGAAGCATCTTTAGGGGACAAGAAAAGGGCATTCAAGAGAGTGACACAAATCAAATAGAATGCCAAAATAAGCATATTTTATAGGGTCAGTTGTAGCCAAGGATGGTGACCTCCAATAGAAAAAATTTCTTTCCTTTTGTACCAAAGGCCTCCCTCCTCTCTCTCTCTTTAATATAAATAAGACCCTTGGGATATGTTTCTATGTATATGAGGTCAAAAGGAAGAGGATGGTGATCATAAGGGATATTGAATCCTTTATATTTAAAATTTTCTTTAGCTCTTCCATATGGATCCCATTGTCTTAGTTCATCAATTTATATATTGAATGATGTTTTATGTTTTAAGGTCACCTCAATATAATCCCATAGTGCAAAAATATTGCTACCAATAGTTATGGGGATGGTGTGAAGTAGTCCCTTCCTTTTGGTCTTTCTAATACCATCTATTCCATTAAATATTTGATAATTCACTTCCTAATCTATTGGATTAATTGGTATATGGATAGGTAACCTTAGTGGGATGCATTGGGTCCCTTCAATCATAATGATTTTACAATATGTATATATCCATATGTCCCTCATGGCTTCAATAGTATTCTTAATTAGTGGGTTGACTCTCATCATTGGGCTTCCTTTTATTGCCTCACTAAACTATGGGTAAACAAAATCACATATGAATTGGAGGTGATCCATGTTTTTTAATATGTACATCTTGGAGTAATAGTATGAAATAATTTCTATCCCATTAGGTGACTATTACCTAAAGTTTGAACTATTTTTTATAGCAATAAGGGCATCCAAAAGGTATGTCATTATGTAGAATTGAGTCCCAATCCTCTTCTTGATTATAGAAAACTATCTAATTCAAGATATGTTGATTGCATCACCTAGAGGAGGGGTGACTTATTTCTCAACCAAGAAATAGATCATGGGGACCCATATTTTATCTATATATTATTGGTTAGATTCCCACACAACCCCTTCATCATTATCATGATCATCCTAATCCTAGGTTTTTGTTTTCCAATGGGGATATTGTTATTAAATTCTAAAAACACTTTATTCCCATAATATAACCATAGGTCAAAGGTTATCTTCAAATCATTATCTTTGTCCCAATTATTGATTGTGGTTAAGTATACTTGGGATTTAAGAAATTTGTAATAATTTTTAAAGGCTTTAGGAGAAATGTAAGAAATCTTCTTAAAACTACATTCACATAAAATCATGCCCTTATTTATTTTAGCATCATTAAACATAAGAGCAATAACATCTATGTAATAGAGTAGCTTGGGTTTTTCCATTGCATAATGTAGGCCACTCATTTCAATTTCCACTATTTTGTAGTATCTTCTTTTATTAGACATGTTCTTCTCCTCCTCCCTGGTAATGGTGGGATATTATTCAATGGTAGAAAAAAGTTTAGACCAATTATTAACCCCTATGTTTAGAGTTGTAGCATTTAATTATATATCTTTGAAAATCCTCCCTTATATATTTGAATTCAAATAAAATTTCACATCTTCCCTAAAGACACCTTTTTGAGCTGCCATGACCAAGAATTTTGTTAAACTATTCATTGCTGGATTGAACTTTGGCTTTGGATTGAATTATTCTTGTAAAGATAATAATTCAAATTTAATTGAATTAATTATAATGAGCATAGGGTTGAATTAGGGTTATTGTATTTCTTAGGGATTCTATAAATGTCTTCTCAGTGATTTAATGGTGGATACAAGTTTAATTTACAAGTTTCATGCCTTACATCTCAATTGGTTTACGTATTTATACTTTTGAATTTACTCATGTCCACAAAATCTTAAACTTAAGGCATATAATGATAATGTTGTTCCAATGTGGAATCACCATGGGATGCTACTCAATAATATTTAAAATATGACTGTTTGTCACTTTTGGACATGCATCAATATTTTATTAGTTTTGGTCCCTTTGAAAATTATGCTTTATCTTTCACTATCGTATTATCTCAGCATAGATGAATACATTCTATTGATCTTGATATACTAAATTATGTCCCTTGTTCTATGGACCATTGATCAAAATATGTATTCTCATTCATGTATTATCTATTTTTAAAAGACTCTCAATCTTTAATTTATGGCTTGCAGTTATTCCACTTGTCATCTCTTCATCCATTCTTAGGGCTTTTGAATTTTCAACCTTCATCACACACTATTAGATCTTGTTTATCCAGATCAACATGCTTCAATAGATATTGATATGAATGGTAGAATGCCATTGATTACTTACTATCCTTTTACCATAATTGTGACACTTTTCACCTTCTCGCTCATCTTGGGGATTCATTGAAGTCTTGAATTAATCCACACCATTGATCAAAATGTGGATGCTAAACCATGTATAATCAATCTTCGAGGACATGTTTGAGCTTTAATAATGAACCATAGGCTCAACACATGTCACTTGCTATCTTTATTTGAGTCCTTTTAACTGTCAATTATTGATCTCACATCATCATATCTTCTATGCCCGAGTGAATGCTCATCTTTGATCAAAGTGTTTGACTTACTAATTTTATCCTGTGCCATTAGATATTCATCACCTGAGTAAATGTAAACCATTGATCTTGTTGACAATAAACATATTTAAGTTAAGATTGGGAAATATAGATAACTTAGGTTAAACATTTTAGACTATGATTTTATTCATGTTTATAAACATGATAAAACCTTAGGATATAATATTTACGATATGTTTTAAAACATAATAAAGGGGACCTTATGAAATAAAAGATATGGAATAAATATTAGCCTAAGATTTTCATTGTATTATCAAATTAAATTATAAATTTGGGGCAAAGTTATAGGCTAAGTTTAGGATATAACAAAGGGGACCATGTACTTATCTAATCCATAGGAACAAAGGGGCTCATGACATAAAGGGACCATGTATAAGATTTTTAGACTAAATTTTGGATGTGTTGATAAAAATGACAGCCTTAGGATAAAAATTAAACTAATTATATGGCACAAAAAATTATTTCCATGCAAATTTGAATTCAAATCAAAAGGCCTTAAGGTTAAAATAAATTTTTCATATAAAACTCAAGGTTTTAACATTGTTTGCTCATGAATTCAATAAAAGCATTAAAGTCTTAGAGATTAGCAAAGGGTTAAATAATTATTTGATGTATGAAACCTAAAATATTTTTTACAATGTTGAGACTCCATTAAATCTGTAACTTGTAAACATGAAATGTAATGATTAGAAAACTTATAAGGGATAAAACAATGATCACTTGTAAATATTTTAATTAATCCAAATAAGAACTAGGTATGTATGATATTCAAATAAAAAAAATGTAAAAATTCTAATGGTACTCTAATCAAGTGAATTTTCAATTCTTAGCACAAATTTACCAAATTTAAAACAAGGGTCTCCATTTTCTATAAATGGGGGTATGTTAACCTCAACAAATGGTGACTTCTAGGTGAAACATAATAATATGTTAGAATTTAGAGACTCTAGTTTAGATTAATAATTAGGTTATTTATTCTACTTGATCAAGCACCATTATTGGGATCAATTCATGCTTGAAACAATTATTTAACATGTATAATTAAGATCAAATATCAAAACATTACCATGTTATGTGTGTGCTTTGATTCCACGTACTAATTTCCATAAGATTTAGAGAATATCTTCTAGAAACATGACTTCAACCATTAACATTGACTTAAAACATATTTAGATGTTAATTAAGAATCATGCTTTAGCTTAGGGAAGGCTTGGGAATTACTCTAGTAATAACTAGACATCTATAGCCCTGACAGAGATAATTTTGGCTCTATTCAAGGCCTTATTCCACTATTAGTTAGGCATCTATAGCCCCGATAGAGATTACCAAAATCACCCCTACCCAAAAAGTTTTTAAATTTTGAAATAAGGTCTTATTTTTTTTTTAAAATATTTTGACTTTCTAGCAAAGGTTGGGAATTAGATTAGCTAGGTTTTAATATTTGGTCAAATGTTCGATCTTTAGATAGTCATCCTTGACTATAAATTTCATCTCAGACAATTGATTTTTTTAACTGCAAGCATGACTTTGTCCTAATAATTCAAGATTTCACACTATATGTGCAATCCCTATTAGAACCAAACATAGATTAGAATAAGGATTATAATCTCAAGGAATGATTAATATACTTATTAGTCCTTACTAGTTTCTCTAAACAATAACTTAAGGCTCACATTTCAATAATCCATCATCAGCCAATGTTGAGGGGCCATACTTGCATTCCTAAATTGTGAGGTTTCTTAAGTAATTATATGAATCTTGATTTTAGGGATGTTTGGATAGAATAATTAAAACAAAGGAAAAAATCAAGGAAATAAAACACACCAAACAAAAATTGCACTAATATAAATCAAAGGAAATAAGAAAATAAATATATACACACACTATGTACAAACAAGGGACAAGAAAGAAATGAAAGAAAAGAAACTAACCTAAATCCTACCTACACTAACTACAAATAATATTAAAGTTAATTTTATGAAGACTTAGGGTGCAACTATAGAGAAATATAGCTTGATTTCTTACCCAATGGTTGTCAATGTAAACTATGCTCCTTGTAAGTCACTTCGTTTTAAGGTGTTATTTCTGAGAGTTTCAACAATTTGGTATGGACCAATCCATAAAGGTGTGAACTTCCCATGCTTTCATTTCAGTTCTAAGGCTTTATCCCAAAGAAGAACTAGGTATAATTTTATAAATATCTTTATATTTAAGCATGTGTTAAACCACCTCTTAACTATGGTCTGGTGTCTGTTGAAATTAGCAAAAGCTTCCTCTCTTGCATCTTCCATATATCTGATGTCACGTAGCCTTGAATTCATAAATTTTTGATCCTCCTCTAAGTAATATTGAATGAAATTTTATATTAGAAGTTTGAGTGGGATAGGGAATATAAGTTATTGACCATATACCAACAAGAAGGGTGATGCTTGGGAGCTTCTTAAACTCCAGTTCTATCTATCAAAAGGGAATACTTAACTTTCTTATGCCATGTTCTTGGTTTATCATCTGTAGACTACTTTTTTGCCTTCATCAAGTTCTTATTTATTGATTCAGAGACTCGATTACCTTGAGGGTAATGGTTAGATGATAATTTAAGTATAATGTTTTTATCATATGCCCATTTTGTCATCTCAATGGATATATAAGTATATCCATTATCACAAACTAGAGACACTAGTGTGCCAAACCTTGTGCATATATTCTCTTCTAATTATTTGATCACATATACAATCTTACATTATTTGGTTTCCACTACCTCAGACCATCTTATGTAATAGTTAGTAATAGTCAAGTCATACTTGTGACCTTATAAGGAATTGTGGTTGATGACCCCCATAGAGTCTAATCCCCATTGATAAAAAGGCTTATCAATCATGACTAACTTCAATGGCATTACTACCTTGGGATCCTTAGTTTTGATAAATTGGCACTAATGACAATCTCTCACATGATTTTGATCATATTTTAAGATATTAGGCCAATAATAACCATACCTAAGGATATTTTAGGTTGGGATCATTCTAGATGGATTTACACTTCCCAATTTTTCATGAAAGGTACTCAAGATCTCAACTACTTCTTCCTTTGACACACACCTTAGGTAAATGCCTTCAAAGTTATTTATGTAGATTACCCCATATTTGATCAGTAAATGGGATATTTGAGCCTCAATGCTCTCTTTTGATCTATACTTAAACTTCTAGAACAATAGTCATTGATTATCAAATGGACAATAGGATCATACCAAACATTAGGTTTAAAACTTTGTTGCTCTGCCTGTGTAATACTCAGTTTAGGATTATTATTGACAACTAACTAGATTAAACCTTGAAACCTTACCAACTTGGTAGTCTTAATTTAAATATCATACTCTTGAATTATAGACATCCACTTACCTCTTTTCTCTCCAAGCTCACATTGACTCAACATTAGCTTAGTGGTAATGTCTGGTAAGATTGCATGCACATTATTCTTAAGAATATAGTATATAAATGTCTTTACTACCTTGACTAAATCAAAACCTTGTTTATCAATCAAATAATAGTTCAACTCAGAATTTTTAAGGTTAGTGATGATTTATTCTATGGGGTAATCACATTTATCTATCTTTTGAGTTATAATATTAACTATTATGTGATTAGAGGCAAATAAATAAAGGTAAAAGTATTTAGTAAAGTTTGGACTTTTTAGGATTGGAGCTTGTCTCATTACTTCTTTGAGATATTTGACTACTTTCTTGGTCCCTTTATTCTATGTGATCTTCACATCTTTATTCAACATGCCATTCAATGGATTTACAATTTCTACAAAACTAGAAATGAACTTTCTCTTAAAGTTGATTTTGAAAAAGAAAGGCTTTAGTTCCTTCCTATTATTAGGGGGTTCTTTTTTTATATTTAATTTAATCTATTAATATCTATAGAGATCCCATCCTTGGTTATGATATGTACTAATATGTTTCCCTTAGTTACACAAAAATTGTTTTTCTTGGGATTGAGGGAGATTCCATACCTTTTACAACTTTCAAATACCTATTACAAGTGCATGATGTGGTCTTCCCTAATTTTTGAAAATAAATTCAGGTCATCCATGTAAATGATAATGCACTTACTTATCATCCCCTGGAAATCATGGTCCATTTATCTTTGAAAGATTTCACCTATATTAATTAATCCAAAAGGCATTCTTTTATAGGCAAAAGTACCCCACTTAGTAGTAAATGTAGTCTTCATCTTGTCTTCCTTGTTTACTGACACCTAATTATACCTTGAAAATCCATCAAAAAATGACATCATAGTAGAACTACAAAAAAATTAGATTACTCAGTTAATAGAAGGTATGGGTAATTATATTTTTAAATGCTTTATTCAAATTTCTAAATTTAATGCATAATCTAATTTGACCATTCTTCTTTCTAACTTATACCAGGTTGGATACCTAGGTAGAATGTCTAATGGGAAACACTATCTTAACATGTAGTAACTTTTTAACCTCTTCATATATCATTGGTTCTAGGATGGGATTGAAGGTCCTTTTTTTTCCTAAACGGTCTATATGATTATTTTAATATTATGGTGTGGGTTATGACTCTAGGATAAAATATCTTTAAGTCATGATAGAAACATGCTATTACATCTTTATACTTGTTTAGTATGTCTTTGTCTCTCTTGGTTTCAATGCTTGTGCAAGTTGTACCAATGCTCACCAATTGAGGTTGACCTTGGCAACCTAGGTCATTTGTATTTTAGTCCTTCACATCTACCTTAGGGATATTGATAGTCTCATCTAGTTTTTAAGAATCAAATAATCTCTCTAAGAGTATCATTTCTTTAGGGATATTATTATCACTCAACTAGATGACCTTGTCATCAAGCTTATATTTAAATTTGTCATCATCAATGGAATTTTCATTGACCTCATCAATAATGTGAGAATCAAATACCCCTGAATTAGTCATGAAATCTATGATCTAATTATCCTCATTGAGTTCTTATAGATGGTTAACATTATTTGGCACTGAGGGACATGGAACTAATTTAATGGTAAGGTTTTGTAACTTAGAACTTTGATTAAGCATAAGGTTAGCTGTAGCTAAAGTAAGTTCATCAACATCCTTGTTTTCTTCCCTAGGGATTTAAATCATGTTGAAAACATCAAAACATTAAATTAAGTTCCATACTCTAAATTTATACTTCTTAGGGTATGTCACTTTGAATTGATATTTACTTTTGACTTGGTTAACTACTAGTTCAGAATCACCAAAAAATAATAGTTCCTTCACCTTATGTTTGATTACAAATTGTAACCTCAGAATAATTAATTCATACTCTACAAGATTGTTAGTGCATGTGAATTAGAGTTTGTAATAGGTATTGTATTCCTTCCCAATGGGATTGATTAACACCACTCCTAACCCAAAACTTGATTTACATATAAAACCATCAATGAATAAATTTGAAAATATTATCATAGCATGAGAATGTTTAGAGTCACATACATTTGGGGTGTCAAGAGTGTATACACTCAAATATGTGCTAACCATGTTAACGTTTTCATTGGTTACTACTCAGTGATCATATGCTTCATCTTGGGCTCCCTCTCTATCTTGGTCTGATTGGAAATTATTTTCCAAGGTAACCATATGTCTGAGTAATTAGTTAACATGTAACCATTTAAGGTCCTTGTCCAATCTCTACTCAAAAACATTCCATAAACATTAGGTATGTCTACCACTTGGATTTCAATGAACTATCTGATCCTTGTTTTAGAAGTAATATGCATGTGAACTTTAAATAATTCACTAATTACTTTGACTCTTGATTTATCTAATTAAGTTACAACTCAATCAGATTTAATTAGGGTCAAACCAAGTTTCTCACAAATACCTTTAGGCATAATATTTGTCGATTCACTAGAGTCTAACAAGCAATTATGTAAATTCTTACCAAAGATTATGACTGTAAGTAGTAAAGGTGGAACATTTGCCTTATTTTTATGTATTGAAACATTAGTATGTGAAACCTTTTATGGTTTATTAGGATTATTAGACAAAAATTATAAAAACATATCCTTTTGTTTTGTAATATGAGTTAATTCATGTAAATTAACGTTAGCTTTGATATTTTTCATATACTTTACTATATTATATCTAGTTCTGTTAAAAGAATTAGATGTTTCAACCATTAACCAAATTTGAATTTTAGTGAAATTAGGTCAAACCCTACATATTGAAACATTTTTAAAGGTTCCTATATGTATTATAGATGTCTCATGTTGGTCTAAAGATCTCACCTATCCCTACTCTAGCCTTGGTCTAAGTCCATCTTAATTGTGCTAGTCTAGTCAGCCAAAGTCAACCAAAGTTAACCCTAGTCAAACATTGTCAAGGGATAAAATTGTTTTGAAAATGTCCTAATTTGTCCATTTAGGTGTTTTAAATTGTTCTTAATTCATAAAATTGATCCTTTACCATGTCTCATATGCAAAAATACCTTTTTGGTCATATTTTGGCTTATATAATGACTTGTACAGACTTTTAAAGTAAACATATTTGTGAAAAAGGTGAATTTAAACATGGAAGAGGTTATAATATGTAATAAATGGGTAAGGTTTAGTTCAATAAGTATTTTAATTTAGAAAATGGTAGTTTATCCTTGAAAATAGGCCATTAATGGCACTTGTACAGACTTAGGAAGTCCACCTTTAGCTAAAAACATGGTATAATGTCTCTTTAACTCCTTAAAGTCATTTCCACACCTGGTGTGCTAAGAAAAAGTCCAAAAGTTCATTTTTTTCTTTTGTTTCATCTTTTTTTCCTTTACAAGCCAAGAAAGGTCAATTTGAAATGCTTGGTACAAGTCGTACAATTGGAGTTGGGAAGAATGATATTAGGGGTTGAAAGGTATTTGAGTTAGATTTATTTTTAGGGAAATATTTTTTAGTTTAATTATTTCTCCTATATGAACCATCACATATACTCCAAGAAACTTTTTATGCTTCTTCATCCATGAGGTGTCTCCTTTTTGAGCTAGTTTCAAAATAATTTGCTTTAGTTTGATGGTTTTGATTTTTACAAGTGTTTATTAGGGCCTATCCACTATTTTTACATTTTTAGTTTGCTTTTGGATGTCTCAAGGTTCTATGAAACATCTTCTAGGCTTTTTCTTAGTTATAGATCATTCTCACTATTATGCACTAGAGGAATACTCACCTGCAAGTCACTTGATGATGTCATGTTGATGCTTGTAGGAATGTCCTTGTGATCCAATTTATAAAATTGTTCTAAGATTAATTAATATGAATAAGATATCCTCTCTTAGGATTTTTATAGTGGTATATCACCCTCATTACCTTACATTAAAAAGTATGCACCCATAAGTATCATTTACAAAGTTTTAGAGAAGATGTACAGAGGGACGGTGGAATAGTTTTGGTCTTCATGAAGAATTTAAGGTTGCATGTTATCATATAAGCATGTTCAAGGCTCCTTGGTATCCTAATTTTTTTTTATAAAACTTGAAAATCATAATATTTTAAGTTTTGGTCTCATCTCTAAAAACCCAAAATAGAGGTCGTGTAGGTTTTGGAGTGAGCTTATAATTTAATTTCAAATATCTCTTTATGATCCCAATTGCTTGACCTTGTATCCTCTAGCATGGGAAAGGACCTTAACAAGTTAGAAGAGGAGATACTAGAGGTATAATAATCTTAAAATGTCCACAAAAGTTTGTATAAAACACTAACTTTAGGTAGTAAACACCTACATGATTTGAAGTTAGAAAGACCCTTTGCACCTAAGATTATGGTCTTAAGCCTTGTTTTTATATTTGGGAAGTTTTACATAGATTATATGTATCATTTGTAACCCAAGAATAATTTCAATGTGTTATACATAATGTTTCAATATCTATGTGGACCTACATGTGTTCCTAGTTAAGATATCAACCACCTACAACAAGATTTCAACTCTTTGATGAAATTATTATGTCCTAGGTTATTCCTAGACCATTACCCACATTCAAATGTTTATAATAGAAAAAATGGAACTTGATCACATAAAATGTTTAAATAAAATTATTTTCTTCTCTAGTATACCCTGATGTCTATACATAGGGTAGATTGCAACTTACAGGTCAGAAAATTATGGTACAAGGACAAAGACCTACGTATGGTGTTTTGATGGTTGTTAAAACAAAAGAAGGATATCACAAGAATGGAAAAGTGTTTTATGGTATTAATGATAAAATAAGGATCTATAATACCATCACCAAATATCAACCAAATCCCTAATATATCCATTATAAATCATAATAATGACTTGCAACAAGGTCTCAGGGAGAATTATCTCAATCAATAGTAAAAGGGTTAGCAGAGGCATGCAAATGTATGGTTGTATCACACTTACATGAAATTTTAATTGAAAAGGTTTTTATGAACTAAATAATCTTAAATTTAAGCTCAAATACTTCATGAAAAAATCAAAAGGGATACATACACCTACAGGTAATAGGGTATGACAGAGTTGCTAGTCATTCAAAGAAGTACTTAGTCTAGTGGGTCTAAGATGCATATTGAATTCCAATAAAGATATAGTGATAAATAAAGTGATTGGTAATTTTATAAACATTATTTATGGGCTTTATCAAGCAAATGACACATACAGGTAGAGTCCCTAAAGTGAGAAATATAGTCTATGCTTAACACAGTTAGGCAAAACCATCATCTTGTGATTCTAGAGCATGAAAGGTGCATCAAAAGGCATAAAAATAATAGGAAATTTGAATGATAATTGGATAAACTTATAATATTTCAAATTTTGTTTTATAATACTAGGATTAGACCTCAGACCATGTAATAGGCACCTAAAGGTGTGACATTGGAAGTAAATATAGTCATAGTTTAGGATGGAAAAGTTTGCCTTGGAGATTGGGAAAGTTAGAGATCCTATACCTAGAATTAGGTTCTAAAATTTTTTATTAATCATCTATTAGAGTTTTAAAATCCCTTCCAAGAATTTTTTTGAGGATAAATCATGGGAAGTGCCCGCCATTTTATCTCAAATAGGGTCACTTTTCCCCTTACACAGACCTTATAAACTTAAAAAAGGAGACCAAAACATGAACTAGAGGACCTGGTAACTTGTCAAAAAGGTTTGAGAAATTGAAAAATATAAGAGACAAAATGAGGAACTAGGTAGGAAGATCTGAAGGCAAATAGGGTGATCCAAGAATAAGAGTTGCAGGTAGGGTAGCTAGGTAAGATGCAAGCCTAGCCTCAAATAAGAGACCATTTTTAGTTTTCACCTTAGTGAAGTATTATAATTATTTTGATCATCTCCATGGAGGTAAAAATGATGTGTTTGAGCTATATTATAGGTATGGAAAGCTAAAAAAGAGGTTTGAACCACAAAGTTATAGGTAGACACACTAAATAAGGTCTAGACCTATTTCAAAATGGGGGTATTTTAATGTATAGCTCTTAATGAGCCATTATGATGATTGAAAAATGTTTTTGGGATGTGTTTGGAAGTGTTTAAGCCTTTATTTTTCAAGGTAGCTCTCCAAGAAGCCATTTTTGACTTGAAGTGCACTTAGACCCTACATAATTCATGGAAGAGGCTAGAGTGACCATCTTAAAATGATTAGAACTATAATGAAACTTTTAATGGTGACTAAAGGTGCTCAATGATGTTAGAGAGGATCCTTTGGAAGCCATTTGTGTAATTTTTATAGGAGTTAAACATCTGGTCTTCATATACAAATGTTAAGACCTGAGACTACTAGAAACCCTCATAAACCCTCTCTAAGGACCCAATTGGGAAGATGAAGTAATTTAAGCATCTAAATTCAGTGGAAAGGCCAATAAACTAATTATAATATTCATAGGAATCTATAGGTACTTGACATATGTAATTGATCTATACCCTACATGCATGGATGAGGTACAATAGAGCTTATTTTCATAGATGTGTTGTTTTACAGGTGTGAAGGAGTTTCAAAGGATGAAATCACTTTTGGGTGATCATATGGGACCTATTATATATTTAAATCATCATTTATTTATTCTTATAATCTTATAAGTGTGTTTATCATCTCTTTCATCTCAACCAATCTAGTGGGAAGATAGTGAACACTTAGTGAAAAATTGTGAAACTCCAATTAGGAAGGATTTTAAGGCATGATTGATGAACTTGATGACTTGGAAACTCTTAAAAAGTGTCATACCTCATTTTTAATGGATCAAGTTGTATAATTTGAAAGGTTTTGGGTGCCAAGTGTGAGAGGTGCATGAGAAGGAGTCATTTTGTAACTATTTGAGATGATTGTTCATGACTAGAATAATAGGAATGATTAAGGATCAGTCCAATGCATGTGAGGGATTTTTGGTAACCCCTTCCATTCAAATAATACATTATAATTGACCCTATTTATTTGTGAGGTATTTTTGGGAAGGTAAATCATGAGGGCAATTTCTTATGCAAGCAAAGAAAATTTATGCCACATATGGAGGATTTAGCTGAGATGAGAGACATTTATCATTATTTTCCTTATAGGAATTATCTAATGCCTAATTATATGAATTTAATAATTCCTTTTTATAACTTGAAAAGTTTCATAATTACTTTTAAACTTCACTTTCTCTCTCTCCTCTCATAATTTCTATAAATTCTATCCTTTTTGGCCATTGTATCCATCTCTCCACTTGGGTATGGTGAAGCCTAACCAAATTTTTTCTTTGAATTGATTAATAATGTTGTTTTACCTCATTCAATATTTCACTAAGTGAATTTTTATGTTTTTGGTCTTTTGCAAGTGTATTTTGCTTACCTTCACATGTTACTATTCCTTGTGCCTTGTGTGAATTCAAAGCTCTATTTTGTAGGTGGAAAAGAAGCGTCTAATGTAGATTTTAGGTATAGTGAATATCTCATTAATTAGTGTTTTTAGAAGACCTATTGTCTAATTCCTCCTAGCCTAATCTCTCTTCAAGACCCCATGCTTGAAACATTGATGTAGAAGAGGAGTGTTGAATTGGATGAAGTGTATATGTGGGATTCTCCATAGTTTTAAGTGAATTGTAAGTGGTTTGAGTAGACAAACTATTTGGTGTATCACCTCCCCTATATTAGATTCATTTTTAGTTATCCTTCTCCCCTTTTCACCCCCAAAAGTAAGTAATATGCTTGAGTTATAGTGACACATCAAGGAAACTAGTCCTAATCTAGAGATCCACTTCAACTTTGGGTCACCCACAACCCTAAGGTAGTTCCACTGTGCCACTTAAATAATGAGAGACTTGTCATCTCCTCAAGGGGTGAAATTTCAAGTGACAACATCAACACTAGGGTTAGAGGTAATTCCCTTATGAGGCTCTAGATTGTTATCTAATGTAGTAGCAAGAGGAGTGTCCTAATTATTTGGTGAATTTGAGGTAGTCAAAGGTTTTTTATGATCCCTATTCATTATATGATAGGTCATCTTTAGATATTATTAAACATAATGAATCTCTTTAGGTATATCCTCAGGCTCATTTTATTCCTAAAATGGGAACTCAAATGTCTCCACCATGAGAGATGAATTAAAATATTTAGATGACCTTGAAGACCTTGATGTACCTACACCATTATCTTTATTAGGTAAAACTTCAAAAGTATCTAACTCTTCTTGAATATCTTAAAAATTATTAGAAAATTTGAGACAATATAATTCACCATGATTTGAAGTATAATGTGCTCTACAAGAATTAGGCAAATCTACATCATTAAGATTTATATCAGGCACATTATTATTAGCTGATGAATCATTATTGTGGCTAATATTATTGTTATTTTGAAACTTATTTGAATGAATAGTAAACCTTTGAAAATATAAATTCATGTTATAAATTTCCCCAATATTTCCAACTTGATTTTGTAGTTGAAGTAAATCAGTGCTTAGCTTTTGAACCATCTTCAAGATAGAGTCATTCTCACTCTTTAGAGCCTCTAAATTATGAAATTGGGTATTACTACCAACTATAGGCACCAAATATTTTTGGTCTTGTGGATGAGATCCACTTGCAACATTGTTCAAGAATCCTAGGTTTTAACCCAGGTGTGCATGGTTCAAAGGTAATTACCTCAGAACATGAAGCTGATTTAAGGTGGGCATATTTTTATTGGCATTGAGAATAATAAATAAAATAGGCAATTTTGGATTAATCTATTAATAATGTATTCCATTTGGCCTTGGGGTTACATCTCATCATTTATGACCATAACTTCAGCATAAGTTAGGGCTAGTAGATTATTGAATTGAATATATATTTTGAAAAATAAAGAAGTAATGCGATCCAAGGCATCCTTGTTAATCTATAAGGATAAAGCCTCATCAGGTCTATAAGGGGATATGGCTCTACTGAAAATATTCTATAATGTAGCAATAAAGTCTCTAATGGGCTCATTTGTGTCTCTTTTAATTGTTGTAAACTATTGGTAAATAACACAAGGATTGATGATTTTGCCAAATTGATCAATGAAGTAATTATTAAAATCATTCCAACTAACAATGTAGATTTTAGGAAGCTTAAGGAACAATTTATATACAACATATTGGAAATTAAATAGAAAAATCTGCATGCTACATCTTCCTGAATAGCATTCAACATTCTTAAATTATCTTTAAAAGTTTTAATGTGTTCCTTAGCAGTTACAACAACATTAGGACTAAAAGTAGGCATTTTTTTTAGGATTTTGATGACAGTCACATATCAGACCTAGCACATTGATTAAATAACCTCCTATCCAATCCATACCTTGATAGGGATGGAACACATGATCACCCTAAATGGCTGAATTTGGTTGAGACTTTGAAAATCTATGCTTACCTTTATCTATCCTAGCTCTCCTATGAACTTATACTGAAAGAAGAGGAAACCTTGTTTCTATATGTGACTTGGTCCTTAGCCTTGAAAATTCCATCTTGAGTACTTTGAACCCTATTTTAAATACAAGGTGTAAATATCACCTTTACAAATAACAATGATCATCTTCAGAAGTTAAGCAAATTTTTCATAAATTATTATAAATAATGACAAAGGATAGAAATATTTAACTATATTAGATCAAAGATATGTCTAAATACATAGGTATGAGTGATATTTACACATTTAAAGTTTAGATAAACTTATATTTTAAAATATCCAATCAATCTTTGGACAAAATTCCTATTTCTAACCTCAAAGACCTTGAATTGACACAACTTAAGCTAATTTACCACAGTTACACATATATCTTCAAAGAATATCTATCTTTATCTAAATAAGCACAAAGACTAGATTGAAGCCATTAAGATCAATGATATTTACACAAATTTTCTAAAAGAAACATAAATATGCAAAGAATACATCAGTATTCTAGTATAGTTCACCAAAATTAGCAAAGATGTTGCAAATATTCAAAGATTTAACTAGCCCAAATTCTAGCACCAATGAAATGTGTTCCTTATTGATGCCTAAAAGTATATTATAGGTGGTTCTTAGTATTTAATAAACACTACTCATTTATAAATCCATATAATCTAATACATTTATTGTAGGTTGTGATAATTCTATTATCTTTGGTTGAAAAGAGGCATAATAAGTGGAATATTTCACAAATTTATATTAGTTGGTGGTTCAGAGCCACCATGGATTAACAGTTGATCTTTGATCCTGAAGATGATCTATGCTATTTAAAGTGAATTATTCTCAAAACCTAAGTCTGAATCTAAACTAAGATAAGTATTAACAATGAAGCTAATCCAAGGTGAATCAATAAAAAGGAGCAAAAGGAAAGGTAAGGTAGAGAAGAGATATATTGCTGATCTTTAACCCAAACATTATGACCAAGTTAAAGTTTCATTTGAACATGCATTTACCTAATATATGACATGAAGTAGCATAAGATCAAATGCTATCACACATCAAGACAACATGTAAGGATAATATGAAATAATGTAAATAAGTACTAGGTTCACTTTAAATATTAACCCCTACACATAAAAAGATTTATAACATATGAAATAAGAGTAAATAAATTCAATTAAACATTAGAACTTTCAACTAATATAGCTTTATCATAGACTTTTAACTCTACACTTAAATATGCACATTCAAAATTCACAAGGACTGCTCAAATCTAAGATTTATATCAGACAATGAGAGAGAAGCAATGATATAAATTCACATAAGAAAATGTGGAAATTTTTTATATAACTCCTTGATTATATTAATCTACTCAAAATTTACATAATATTTTTGGCTAAAAAACTCCCCCTCTTTTACAATTGAGAACACTTATTTATATAGACAATTCATTAGGTACATTGTTTAGTCATGTCAAGTGTTAAGGAGAACTAGCCTTTCATAATCCTTCTAGTACATTTTAGACATTATAAAATGAATAAAATATAGGCAAAGTGCATTATAAATTGTACATTCCTTTACAAAAAAGAATATTCTATTTTCAAAAATTATACAATGTTTCTATACAATAAAATATTCTAAGTCAACTGACTTGACTTTGAGACCCTTGTGCTATTGTAGTATTTTCCCTTCCCTAAACGATCTTCATTATATCATTATTCTCAATGATAAGTTGTAGGTCAATAATATGCCTCATGAATAGTTTATTTTCTTGGTCCTCTAGGCTCTTGATATCCTTCTTAGCTCTTTCTAATGCTTGTTTGATGCTTCTAGCATCTCCTATATTTTATTTAGATGATAAAAGAAAGCCCATGATATTCTTGTTATCAGCCCATGTCTTCCTTTATCCTTGATTTCTTACTTCTTACATTAACTGAGTATTTCTATGCTTAAAATCCTCATCAGTTATTAGACCAAAGAAACTAAGTATGGTGGGATCTTTCATCAAGTTATCCAATATGTGCAACATTTTATGTTTTAGTTGTTTGAGGACCTTAGAAACATCCTCCATTTTTTAGACCAATTACTTAGGTAGGATAAGATGACTATTATAAACATAAGGATTTGATCCTTGGTCAAGGCTTGTTGACCATTTTTGCATGACTAGTTTGTGTTTTCCCTTTGGCTCTTTTTGTTTCTTCCTTTCTCATTTTCTATGTTTGGTCACTTACTTTATTGTTTATCTTTTCCCTTCAGCCTCTCCTAGTTTAGGCCCTTCTCCCTTGTTCTTTGTCTTTCCTCTTTGTTTTTTCCTTCATAATTTTGTTTCCTTAAGGATTTTTGTCTTAGCCTTTCTCATTTTATTTTTCCCAGAAGTGCCCTTTGAAAAAGTTTTGAAGGGATACTTCCCTTCAAAGTTCCCTTTAGAATTATCCAAAGGCACTTTTCCTTTCCTTATTTTTGGCCAAGTGACCCTTTGGATTTATTTTAAGGGAAATTTTTATTCAAGTAACCCTTCAAAAATTTTATGAAGGGCACTTTTTTATCTAAGTGTCCCTTCAAAACTTTTTTGAAAGGAACTTTGTCTTGTCCATTCCTCCATGTGACCCTTTGGAAAAAAAATTGAAGGGCACTTTTTGCCTAAGTGTCCCTTCAAAAAAAATTTAGGGAAATTTTATCTTGGTGTTTCTTGAATTCCCCTTTATATTTTATTTTAAAGGATATTTTATCTAAGTGCTCTTCAAGGATTTTCCAGAAGGGTCACTTTTGACTATTTTGTCCATAGTTTACACTTCAGAAAAGTTTTGAAGGGCCCTTTGTCCATAGCCTACCCTTCAAAAAAAATTTGAAGTGCCATTTCCTTTGGAAATTACCTTCATAATTTTTTAAGGGGACATTATGCCCCTACTTAGGTGCCCTTTGAAACTTTTTCAAAGGAAACCTTCCCAAGTGTCCTTTGAGAAAAGTTCTCAAAGAAACCTAGTTGTTGCCTAGAATCCATCAAGCCAAAATTATTGAATGAATTCCTTTGAATAAATTGTTTGAAGGAATTACTTTTATAAAATTTCCATGACCAAAGATTGATGAAAACGGATTACTATGACATGTCATAGAACATTAATTTAGATGCAGCAAACTAGTCATTAGGGTTCAAAGACATGACATGCCATACGATGTCAAATTCAGGGTGACCTACTAGCCATTAGGGTTTAAAGACATGGCATGATGTAGGATATAATATTCTTGGTGACCAACTAGCCATTATGTTCACATTGGTGATGTGTCATAGGATGTAAAATTTAGGGCAAAGAACTAGCCACTAGGGTTCAAAGACATGATGTGCCTCAAGATGTCAAGTTCATGCCCAAAGTCTTCAAGCAAGAAGTGAAGTCACTTCAAAAACTTGAATGAATCTATAGTGTAAATAATGATTTTTCAAAGGATTGACTTATAAATTTTATAGGTAAGGATCCTTAAGAAACTTGAAGGAGCAAGCAAGGATTAGAAGGAATCAAAAAACTTGAAAGGGTCTTAAGCAAAGCAAAATAAGGTTTTCAAAAAAACTTTGATTATAAACATTTATAAGTAGAATCAATTAAAGAAATTGAAAGAGCAAGTAGCCTTGATAGTGTAAATCAGGTTTCCTAACATTCTTGACTTATAAGTTTTATAAATAAAGCCATTCAAAAACCCTGAATGGGTGTGTAGAGTAAATCAAGATTTGTCAAAGACTTCACTTATGAAGTTTCATAAGTCATGAGAAATGGAAAGCTTGAAGAAAGAAAGATAAATAAATCCCAAAGATTGATAGGATCTATAAGTACAAGTCAAAATTTCAAGGCTACATAGCTCAACAAGCTTGGCCCAATGACATGGTTCATGATGAATGATCAAGCAAATTAAAATCTACCACGTGACTTGTCAGAGATAGATGGAGGATGATCTATAGGTATCCATGCCAAGTAAATAAATGACTTGGAACCAAGATTTGAGTCATTAATTTAGGACCAATCAAAAGGGAAAGACAAAGCCAAACTAAATGAAAGTAACTTTTTGATGCCATTATGCAAATTGACAAGCTAAGGAGGAGCGATTAGGCATTGAAAGAGATTTTTAATAGGTGGTTCTATTGATAATGACCATTTTTGGCACGTTAACCAAGTATCTTGTTTTTTTGGTACTCATCTAGAAGCATCTTTAGGAGACAAGAAAAGGGTATTCGAGAGAGTGACATAGATAAAATAGAATGCCAAAATAAGCATCTTTTATAGGGTTAGTTGTAGCCCAGGATGGTGACCTCCAATAGAACCAATTTCCTTCCTTTGGTGCCAAAGGCCTCCCTCCTCTCTTTCTATTTACTATAAATAAGACCCTTGGTATATGTTTCTATGTATATGAGGTCAAAAGGAAGAGGATGGTGATTATAGGGGATATTTAATCCTTTAGAATTAAAATGTTCTTTAACTCTTCCATATGGATCCCATTGTCTTAGTTCATCAATTTATAGATTGAAGGATGTTTTATGTTTGGAGGTTGCCTCAATATTATCCCATAGTGTAAAAATAGTCCTACCAATAGTTATGGGGAGGGTGTGAAGTATTCCCTTCCTTTTGGTATTTCTAATACCATCTATTCCATTAAATATTTGATAAGTCACTTCTTAATCTATTGGATTAATTGGTACATGGATAGGTAACCTAAGTGGGATGCATTGGGTCCCTTCAATCCTAATGATTTTAAAATATGTATATAGCCATATGTCCCTCATGGCTTCAATAGTATTCTTAATTAGTGGGTTGACTCTCATCATTGGGCTTCCTTTGATTACCTTACTAAACTATGGGTAAACAAAATCACATATGAATTGGAGGTGACCCATGTTTTTTTATGTGTACATCTTGGAGTAATAGTATGAAATAATTTCTATCCCATTAGGTGACTATTACCTAAAGTTTGGAATATTTGTTATAGAAAGAAGGGCACCCAAAAGGTATGTCATTATGTAGAATTGAGTCCCAATCCTCTTCTTGATTTTAGAAAACTATCTAATTCAAGATATGTTGATTGCCTCACCTAGAGGAGGGGTGACTTATTTCTCAACCAAGAAATAGATCATGGGGACCCAAATTTTATCTATGTATTATTGGTTAGATTCCCACACAACCCCTTCATCATTGTCATGATCATCCTAATCCCAGGTCTGTGTTGGCCAATGGGGATGTTGTTATTGAAGTCTGAAAACATTTTATTCCTATAATATAACCACAGGTCAAAGGTTATCTTCAAATCATTATATTTTGCCCAATTATTGATTGTGGTCAAGTATACTTAGGATTTAAGCAATTTGTAATAATTTTTAAAGGCATTAGGAGAAATGTAAGAAATCTATGTAAAACTACATTAACATAAAATCATGCCCTAATTTTTTTTAGCATCATTAAACATAGGATCAATAACATCTATGTAGTAGAGTAGCTTGGGTTTTGCCATTGCATAATGTAGGCCACTCATTTCAATTTCCAATATGTCGTAGTATCTTCTTTTGTTAGACATGTTCTTCTCCTCCTCCCTGGTAATGGTGGGATATTATTCAATGGTTCAAAAAAGTTTAGACCAATTATTAACCCCTATGTTTAGAGTTTTAGCATTTAACTATATATCTTTTAAAATCCTCCCTTATATATTTGAAGTCAAATAAAATTTCACATCTTCCCTAAAGACACCTTTTTGAGCTGTCATGACCAAGAATTTTGTTAAATTATTCATTGGTGGATTGAACTTTGGCTTTGGATTGAATTATTCTTGCAGAGACAATAATTCAAATTTATTTGAATTAATTACAATGATCATTAGGTTGAATTAGGGTTATTGTATTTTTTAGGTATTCCTTTAAATGTCTTCTTAGTGATTTAATGGTGGATACAAGTTTAATTTACAAGTTTCATGCCTTACATCTCAATTGGATTACGTATTTATAGTTTTGCATTTACTCATGTCAACAAAATCTTCAACTTAAGGCATATTATGCTAATGTGGTTCCAATGTGGCATCACCATGGGATCCTAATCAATAATATTTAAAATATGACTAATTGTCACTTTTGGACATGCATTAATATTTTATTGGTTTTGGTCTCTTTGAAAATTATGCTTTATCTTGCACTATCATATTATATAAGCATAGATGAATACATTCTATTGATCTTGATATACTAAATTATGTCCCTTGTTATATGGACCATTGATCAAAATATGTATGCTCATCCATGTATTATCTATTTTTAAAAGACTCAATCTTCGATTTATGACTTGCAGTTATTCCACTTGTCATCTCTTCATCCATTCTTAGGGATTTTGAATTTTCAACCTTCATCACACATTATTAGATCTTGTTTGGCCAGATCAACATGCTTCATTAAATACTGATATGAAGGGTATAATGCCATTGATTGCTTACTATCTTTTTACTATAATTGTGACATGTGTCACCTTCTTGCTTATCTTGGGGATTCATTGAAGTCTTGAATTAATCCACACCATTGATTAGAATGTGTATGGTTAACCATGTATCATCAATCTTCGAGGACATGTTTGAGCTTTAATCATAAGCCACATGCTTGACACATGTCACTTCCTATCTTTCTTTGAGTCCTTATAATTGTAAATTATTGATCTCACATCATCAGATATTCTATGCCCGAGTGAATGCTCATCTTTGATCAAAGTGTTTGACTTACTAATTTTATCATGTGCCATTAGATATTGATCACCTGAGTAAATGTAGACCTTTGATCTTATCGAAAATAAACATATTTAAGTTAAGATTGGGAAATATAGATAACTTAGGTTAAACATTTTAGACTATGATTTTATTCATGTTTATAAACATGATAAAACATTAGGATATAATATTTAAGATAAGTTTTAAAGCATAATAAAGGGGACCTTATGAAATAAAAGATATGGAATAAATATTTATCCTAAGGTTTTCATTGTATTATAAAATGAAATTATAACTTCGGGGAAAGGTTTTAGGTTAAGTTTAGGATATAACAAAGGGGACTATGTAGTTAGCTAATCCATAGGAACAAAGGGGCTCATGACATAAAGGGACCATGTATAAGATTTTTAGACTAAATTTTGGATGTGTTGATAAACATGACTAAGCCTTAGGATAAAAATTAAACTAATTATATGGCACAAAAAATTGTCCCCATGCAAATTTGATTTCAAATTGAAAGGCCTTAAGGTTAAAATACATTTTTCATATAAAACTCTAGGTTTTAACAATATTTGCTCATGAATTCAATAAAACCATTAAAGTCTTAGAGATTAGCAAAGGGTTAAATAATCATTTGAAGTATGAAATCCTAAATATTGTTTACAATGTTGAGAATCCATTAAATCTATAACTTGTAAACATGAAATGTGATGATTCGAAAACTTATAAGGGATAAAACAATGATCAATTGTAAATATGTTAATTAATCCAAATAAGAACTAGGTGTGGATGATCTTCAAGTAAAAACAATGTAAAAACATTCTATTGGTACTCTAATCAAGTGAATTTTCAATTCTTAGCACAAATTTACCAAATTTAAAATAAGGGTATCCATTTTATAGAAATGGGGGTATATTGACCTCAACAAATGGTGACTTCTAGGGGAAACATAAAAATATGTTAGAATTTAGAGACTCTAGTTTAGACTAATAATTAGGTTATTTATTCTACTTGATCAAGCACCATTATTGGGATCAATTAATGCTTGAAACAAGTCTTTAACATGTATAATTAAGATCAAATATCAAAAAATTACCATGTTATGTGTGTGCTTTGATTCCATGTACTGATTGCCATAATATTTAGAGAATAGCTTCTAGACTCATGACTTCAACCATTAACATTGACTTAAAACATATTTAGATGTTAATTAAGAATAATGCTTTAGCTTAGGTAAGGCTTGGGAATTACTCTACTAATATCTAGACATCTATAGCCCTAACAGAGATACTTTTGGCTCTAGTCAAGGCCTTGTTCCACTATTAGTTAGGCATCCATAGCCCTGATAGAGATTACCAAAATCAACCCTACCCAAAAAGTTTTTAAAATTTGAAATAAGCTCTTATTTTATTTTTTTTGGATATTTTGACTTTCTAGCAAAGGTTGGGAACCAGATCAGCTAGCTTTTAATATTTTGTCAAATGTTTGATCTTTAGATAGTCATCCTTGACTATAAATTTCATCTTAGACAATTGATGTTTTTTAAGTGCAAGCATGACTTTGTCCTAATAATTCAAGATTTCACCCTATATGAACAATCCTTATTAGAACCAAACTTAATTTAGAATAAGTATTATAATCTCAAGGAATGATTAATATACTTATTAGTCCTTACTAGTTTCTCTAAACTATAACTTAAGGCTCACATTTCAACAATCCATGATCAACCAATGTTGAGGGGCCATACCTGCATTCCTAAATTGTGAGGTTTCTTAAGTAATTATATGAATCTTGAGTTGAGGGATGTTTAGATAGACTTATTAAAAGAAAGTAACAAATCAAGGAAATCAAACACACCAAACAAAAATCACACTAATATAAATCAAAGGAAACAAGAAAATAAATATTTACACACACCATGTACAAACAAGGGAAAAGAAGGAAATGAAAGAAAATAAACTAACCTAAATCCTACCTACACTAACTCTAAATAGTATTAAAGTTAATTTTATGAAGACATTAGGTGAAACTATAGAGAAATAGAGATTGATTTCTTACCCATTGGTTGTCAATGTAAACTATGTTCCTTGTAAGTCACTTAGTTTAAAGGTGTTATATTTGAGAGTTTCAACAATTTGGTATGGATCAATCCTTAAAGTTGTGAACTTCCCATGCTTTCATTTCAGTTGTAAGGCTTTATCCCAAATAATAACTAGGTATAATTATATAAACATCTTTATATTTAAACATGTGTTAAACCACCTCTTAACTATGGTCTGGTGTCTGTTGAAATTAGCAAAAGCTTCCTCTCTTGCATCTTCCATCTATCTGATGTCACGTAGCCTTGAATTTATAAATTTTTGATCCTTCTCTAAGTAATATTGAATGAACTTTTATATTAGAAGTTTGAGTGGGATAGGGAATACAAGTTATTGACCATATACCAACAAGAAGGGTGATGCTTGGGAGCTTCTTTAACTCCAGTTCTATCTATCAAAAGGGAATACTTAAGTTTCTTATTCCATGTTCTTGGTTTATCATCTGTAGAGTACTTTATTGCCTTCATCAAGTTCTTATTTATTGATTTAGAGACTCCATTAACTTGAGGGTAATGGTTAGATGAGAACTTAAGTATAATGTGTTTATAATATGCCCATTTTGTCATCTCAATGGATATATAAGTACATCCATTATCACAAACTAGAGACATTGGTGTCCTAAACCTTGTGCATATATTCTCTTCCAATAATTTGATCACATATCTAGTCTTACATTGTTTGGTTTCCATTGCCTCAGTCTATCTTATGTAATAGTTAGTAATAGTCAAGTCATACTTGTGACCTTATAAGGAATTGCGATTGATGACCCCCATAGAGTCTAATCCCCATTGATAAAAAGGCTTATCAATCATGACTCACTTCAATGGCATTGCTACCTTGGGATCCTTAGTGTTGAAAAATTGGCACTAATGACACTCTCTCACATGATTTTGATCATATTTTAAGATGTTAGGCCAATAATAACCATCCCTGTGGATATTTTGGGTTGGGGTCATTCTAGATGGATGTCCACTTCCCATTTTTTCATGAAAGGTACTCAAGATCTCAAATACTTCTTCCTTGGACACACACCTTAGTTAAATGCCTTCAAATATATTTATGTCCATTACCCCATATTTGATTAGTAAATAGGATATTTTATCCTCAATGATATTTTTTATCTATACTTAAAATTCTAAGACAATAGTCATTGATTATCAGATGGACAATAGGATCATACCAAATAATAGATTTAAAACTTTGTTGCTCTACCTACATAATACTCAGTTTGGGATTATTATTGACAACAAACTAGATTAAACCTTGGAACCTTACCAACTTGGTAGTCTTAATTTAAATATCATACTCTTGAATTATAAGCATCCACTTACCTCTTTTATCTCCAAGCTCACATTGACCCAACATTAGCTTAGTGGTAAGGTCTAGTAAGATTGCATGCACATTATTCTTAAGAATATAGTGTATAAATGTCTTTACTACCTTGACTAAATCAAAATCTTATTTATCAATCAAATAATAGGTCAAATCAAAATTTTTAAGGTTAGTGCTTGTTTATTCTATGGGGTAATCACATTTATCTATATTTTGATTTATAATATTAACTATTGTGTGATTAGAGGCAAAGAAATAAAGGTAAAAGTCTTTAGTAAAGTTTGGACTTGTTATGACTAGAGCTTGTCTCATTAATTCTTTGAGGTATTTGTCTATTTTCTTTGTCCCCTAATTCTATGTGATGTTGACATCTTTATTCAACATGTCATTCAATGGATTTATAATTTCTACAAAACTAGAAATGAACTTCCTCACAAAGTTGATATTGGCAAAGAAAGGCTTTAGTTCCTTCCTATTATTAGGGGGTTCTTTTTTATATTGCATTTAATCTATTAAGATCTTTATAGATCCCCTCCTTGGTTATGACATGTACTAAAATATTTCCCTTAGTTACACAAAAAATGCTTTTCTTGGGATTGAGGGATATTCCATACCCTTTACAACTTTCAAATACCTATTACATGTGCATGATGTGGTCTTCCCTATTTTTTGAAAAGAAAGTCAGGTCATCCATGTAAATGATAATTCACTTACATATCAATCCCTATAAATGATGGTCCATTTCTCTTTGAAATATTTCACCTGTATTGATTAATCCAAAAGGCATTCTTTTATAGGTAAAAGTACCCCACTTAGTAGTAAATGTAGTCTTCATCTTGTCTTCCTTGTTTACTAACACGTAATTATACCATGAAAATCCATAAAAAAAAGACATCATAGTAGAACCAAAAATAATTTATATTACTTGTTCAATAGAAGGTATGGGTAATTATATTTTTAAATGATTTATTCAAATTTCTAAATTCAATGCACAATCTAATTTGACCATTCTTCTTTCTAACTTATACTAGGTTGGCTACCTAGGTAGAATGTCTAATGGGAAACACTATCTTAACATCTAGTAAATTTTTGACCTCTTTGTATATCATTGGTTTTTGGATGGGGTTAAAGGTCCTTTTTTTTTTCCTAAAAGGTCTATATGATTATTTTAATGTTATGGTGTGCGTTATGACTCTAGGATCAAATATCTTTAAGTCATGATAGAAACACGCTATTGCATCTTTATACTTGATTAGTATATCTTTGGCTCTCTTGGTTTCAATGCTTGTGCAAGTTGTACCAATGCTCACCAATTGAGGTTGACCTTGGGAACCTAGGTCATTTGTATTTTATTCCTTCCCATCTACCTTAGGGATATTGATAGTCTCGCTAGTTTTTAAGAATCAAATAGTCTTTCTAAGGATATCATTTCTTTAGGGATAGTATTATCACTCAACTAGATGACCTTGTCATCAAGCTTATATTTAAAATTATCATCATCAAGGGAATTTTCATTGACCTCATCAATAATGTGCGAATCAAATGCCCCTAAAATAGTCATGAAATCTATGATCTAATTATCCTCATTGAGTTCTTATAGATGGTTAACATTATTTGGCACTAAGGGACATGGAACTAATTTAATGGTAAGGTTTTTTTACTTAGAACTTTGATTAAGCATAAGGTTAGCTGTAGCTAAAGTAAGTTCATCAACATCCTTATTTTCTTCCCAAGGGATTGAAATCATTTTGAAAAAATCAAAACATTCAATTAAGTTATATACTCTAAATTTATACTTCTTAACGTATGTCAATTTGAATTGATATTTACTTTTGACTTGGTTAACTACTAGTTCAGAATCACCCAAAAATAATAGTTCCTTGACCTTATGTTTGATTACAAATTGTAACTTAAGAATAAGTGCTTCATACTCTACCAGATTGTTAGTTCATTGGAATTAACATTTGTAATAGGTATTATATTCCTTCACAATGGGATTGAATAACACCACTCCTAACCTAAAACTTGATTTACATATAAAACCATCAATGAATAAATTTGATAATCTTGTCATAGCATGAGAAGTTTTAGAGTCACATAAATTTGGGGTGTCAACAGTGTATACACCCAAATATGTGTTAACCATGTTGACCTTTTCATTGGTTACACTATACTCAGTGATCATATGCTTCATCTTGGGATCCCTCTCTATCTTGGTCTAATTGGCAATTCTTTTCCAAGGTAACCACATGTGTGAATAATTAGTTAACATGTAACCATTTAAGGCCCTTTTCCAATCTCTACTCAAAAACATTCCATAAACAGTAGGTATGTCTACCACTTGGATTTCAATGAACTATTAGATCCTTGGTTTAGAATTAATATGCATATGAACATTAAATAATTCAATAATTACTTTGACTCATGATTTATCTAATTGAGTTACAAATCTATCAAATTTAATTAGGGTCAAACCAAGTTGCTAAAAAATACCTTTAGTCATAATATTTGTCGATTCACTAGAGTCTAACAAGCAATTAAGTAAATTATTACCGAATATTATGATTGTAAGTAGGAAAGGTGGAACATTTGCCTTATTTTTATGTATTGAAACATTAGTATGTGAAACCTTTTATGGTTTATTAGGCTTCTTAGAAAAAAATTATAAAAACATATCCTTTTGTTTTGTAATCTAAGTTTATTCATGTAAATTAATGTTAGCTTTGATATTTTTCATATACTTTACTATATTATATCTAGTTCTATTAGAAGAATTAGATGTTTCAACCATTGACCAGATTTGAATTTTAGTCAAATTATGTCAACCCCTACATATTTAAAAAAAATTTAAAGGTTCTTATATGTATTATAGATGTCTCGTGTTGGTCTAAACATCTCACCTATCCCTACTCTATCCTTGGTCTAAGTCCATCTTAATTGTGCTAGTCTAGTCAGCCAAAGTCAACCAAAGTTAACCATATTCAAACATTTTCAAGGGCTCAAATTGTTTTGAAAATGTCCTAATTTGGAAATTTAGGTGTTTTAAATTGTTCCTATTTCATAAAATTGATCCTTTCCCATGTCTCATATGCAAAAATACCTTTTTGGTCATGTTTTGGCTTATATAATGACTTGTACAGACTTTCAAAGTAAACATATTTGTAAAAATGGTGAAATTAAACATGGAAGAGGTTAGAAGATGTAATAAAGTGGTCAAAATTAGTTCAATAAGTATTTTAATTTAGAAAGAGGTAGTTTATCCTTGAAAATAGGCCATTAATGGAAATTGTATGGACTTAAGAAGTCCACCTTTAGCTAAAAACATGATATAATGTCTCTTTAACTCCTTAAAGTAATTTCCACACCTGGTGTGCTAAAAAAAGGTCCAAATTTTATTTTTTTATTTTGTTTCATCTTTTTTGCCTTTACAAGCCAAGAAAGCTCAATTTGAAATGGTTGGTACAAGTCGTACAATTAGAGTTGGGAAGAATGATATTAGGGGTTGAAAGGTATTTGAGTTAGATTTATTTTTAGGGAAATATTTTTTATTTTAATGGTTTCTCCTTTATGAACCATCACTTATACTCCAATAAACTATTTATGCTTCTTCATCCATGAGGTGTCTCTTTTTTGAGCTAGTTTCAAAATAATTTGCTTTAGTCTGATGGTTTTGATTTTTACATCTATTTATTAGGGCCTCTCCATTATTTTTACATTTTTATTTTTCTTTTATATGTCTGAGGGTTCAAGGAAACCTCCCTCTTCTAGGCTTGTTCTTTGTTATAGATCATACTCACTATTATGCACCAGAGGAATACTCACCTACAAGTCACTTGATGATGTCATGTTGATGTTTGTAGGAATGTCCTTGTGATATAATTTATAAAAATGGTCTAAGATGCATTAATATGAATAAAATATCCTCTCTTAGGATTTTTTTAGTGGTATATCATCCTCATTACCTTACATGCAAAAGTATGCACCCATAAGTATCATTTACAAAGTTTTAAAGAAGATGTACAGAGGGATGGTGGAATAGTTTTGGTCTTCATGAAGAATTTGAGGTTGTACATTATCATCTAAGAATGTTCAAGGCTCCTTGGTAGCCCAATTGGTGTTGATAAACCTTGAAAATCATAAGATTCTAAGTTTTGGTCTCATCTCTAAAAACCCAAAATAGGGGTCGTGTAGGTTTTGGAGTGAGCTTATAATTTAATTTCAAAGATCTCTTTATCATCCAAATTGCTTGACCTTGTATCCTCTAGCATGGGAAAGGAACTTACCAAGTTGTAAGAGGAGATACTAGAGGAATAATAATCTTCAAATGTCCACAAAAGTTTGTATAAAACACTATCTTTAGGTAGTAAACACTTACATGATTTGAAGTTAGAAAGACCCTTTTCACCTAAGATTATGGTCTTAAGCCTTGTTTTCATATTTGAGAAGTTTTTCATAGATTATATGCATAATTTATAACCCAAGAATCATTTAAAGGTGTGATACATAATGTTTCAATATCCATATGGACCTACACCTGTTCCTAGTTAAGATATCAACCACCTACAACAAGATTTCAACTCTTTAACCAAATTATTATGACGTAGGTTAATCCTAGACCATTAACCACATTCAAATGGTTCTAATAGAAAAAATGGAAATTTATCACATATAATTTTTGAATAAAATTATTTTATTCTCTAGTATATGTTGATGTCTATATATAGGGTAGATTGCAACTTATAGGTCAGAAAAGTATGGTACAAGGACAAAGACCTAAGTATGGTGTTTTGATGGTTGTTAGAACACAAGAAGGATATCACAAGAATGGAAAAGTGTTTTATGGTATTAATGATAAAATAAGTATCTCTAATACCGTTACAAAATATCAACCAAATCCCTAATATAGCCATTATAAATCATAATAATGACCTACAATAGGGTGTGAGGGAGAATTATCTCAGTCAATAGTAAAAGGGTTAGCATAGATGTGTAAATGTATGGTTGTATCACAATTACATGAACTTGTAATTTAAAATGTATTTATGAACAAAATAATCTTAAATTTAAGCAAAACTTCATGAAAAAATCAAAAGGGACACATACACCTACAGGTAATAGGGTATGATAGAGTTGCTAGTCATTCAAGGAAGTACTTAGTCTAGTGGGTCTAAAATTCATATTGAATTCCAAGAAATATATAGTGATAAATAAAGTGATTGGTTATTTTATAAAAATGATTTATGGGATTTATCAAGAAAACCACACCTATAGGTAGAGTCCCTAAAGTGAGAAGCATAGCTTATGCTTAACACAGTTAGGCAAAACCATCATCTTGTGATTCTAGAGCATGAAAGGTGCATCAAAAGGCATAAACATAATATTAAATTTGAATGAATATTGGATAACCTTATAATATTTCAAGTGGAGTTTTATAAAACTATGATTAGACCTTAAACCATGTAATAGGCACCTAAAGGAGTGACTTTGGAAGTAAATAAAGTCATAGTTAAGGATGAAAAAGTTAGAGGTCCTATACCTGGAATTACATTCTCAAAATTTGTATTAATCATCCTTGGGAGTTTTAAATTCACTTAAAATTATTTTTTTGAAGATAAAAAATGGGAATTACACCCTATTTTATCTTACATAGGGTCACTTTTCCCCTTACACAGACCCTATAAACCTGGAAAAGGAGACCAAAAAATGAACTAGAGGGCTTGGTAAATTGTCAACAAGGTTTGATAAGTTGAAAAATATATTAAACAATATGAGGAACTAGGTAGGAAGATCTGAAGGAAAATAGGGTGATCCAATAAATAAGAGTTGTAGGTAGGGTAGGTAGGCAAGATGCATGCCTAGCCTCAAATAAGAGACCATTTTTAGTTTTAGCCTTAGTGAATTATTATAATTCTTTGGATCATCTCCATGGAGGTAAACATGATGTGTTTGAGCTATATTATAGGTATGGAAGGCTAAAAAATAGGTTTGAACCACCAAGTTATAGGTAGACACACTAAACAAGGTCTAAACCTATTTCAAAAGAGGGGTATTTTAATTTATTGCTCTTAATGAGCCATTATGATGATTGAAAAATATTTTTGGGATGTGTTTTGAATTTTTTAGACCTTTATTTTTCAACGGAGGTCTCCAAGAAGCCATTTTTGACTTGAAGTGCACTCAGACTCTACATAATGCATGGAAGAGGCACGAGTGACCATTTTAAAATGCTTATAACTCTAATGAAACTTTTAATGGTGGATCATGGTGCTCAAGTATGTTAGATAGGATCCTTAGTAAGCCATAAGTGTAATTTTTATAGGCATTAAACATCTGGTCTTCATAAACAAATGTTAAGACCTGAGACTACTAGAAACCCTCATAAACACTTTCTAAGGACCCAATTGGGAAGATGAAGTAATTGAAGTATATAAATTTAGTGTAAATGCCATTAAAATGATTATAAGATTCATAGGAATCTCTAGGGACTTGACATATGCAATTGAGCTATACCCTACATGTATGGATGAGGTACAATAGAGCTTATTTTGATAGATGTGTGTGTTTTACAAGTGTTGAGGAGTTTCAAAGGATGAATTTTTTTTTTGTGATCATATGGGACTTATTATATATTTAAATCATCATTTATTTATTCTTATAATCTCCTAAGCATTTTTATCATCTCTTTCATCTCAACCAATCTAGTGGGAAGATAGTGAACACTTAGTGAAAAATTGTGAAACTCTAATTGGGAAGGATTTTAAGGCATGATTGATGAACTTGATGACTTGGAACTCTTAAAAAATGTTATAACTCATTTTAAATGGATCAAGTTGTATAATTTGAAAGGTTTTGGGTGCCAAGTGTGAGAGGTGCATGAGAAGGAATCATTTTGTAGCTATTTGAGATGATTTTTCATGGTTAGAATAATAGGAATGATTGAGGATCAATCCAATGAATGTGAGGGATTTTTGGTAACCCCTTCAATTCATATAATACATTATACCTGACCCTATTTATTGGTGAGGTATTTTTTTTAAGGTAAATCATGAAGGTAGTTTCTTATGCAAGCAAAGAAAATCTATGCTACATATGGAGGATTTAGCTGAGATGAGAGACATTTTTCCTTATTTTACTTATAGGAATTATCTAATGCCTAATTATATGAATATAATAATTCCTTTTGTCTACTTGAAAAGTTTCTTATTGACTTTTAAACATCACTTTCTCTCTCTCTCCTCTCATAATTTATATAAATTCTATCCTTTTTGGCCATTGTATCCATCTCTCCACCTGGGTATGGTGAAGCCTAACCAAATTTTTGCTTTGAATTGATTAATAATGTTTTTTTACCTCATTCAATATTTCACTAAGTGAATTTTTTGGTTTTTGGTCTTTTGCAAGTGTATTTTGCTTACCTTCACATGTTACTATTCCTTGTGCCATGTGTGAATTCAAAGCTCTAGTTTGTAGGTGGAAAAGAAGTGTCTAATGTGGATTTTAGGTATAGTGAATATCTCATTAATTAGTGTTTTTATAAGACATATTGTATAATTCTTCCTAGCCTAATCTCTCTTCAAGACCCCATGCTTGAAACATTGATGTAGAAGAGGAGTGTTGAATTGGATGAAGTGTATGTGTGGGATTCTCCATAGTTTTAAGTTAATTGTAAGTGGTTTGAGTAGACAAAATATTTGGTGTATCACCTCCCCTATATTAGATTCATTTTTAGTTATCCTTCTCCCCTTTTCACCCCCAAAAGTTAGTAATATGCTTGAGCTATAGTGATACATCAAGGAAACTAGCCCTAATCTAGAGATCCACTTCAACTTTGGGTCACCCACAACCCTGAGGTGGTTCCACTATGCCACTTAAATAATGAGATACTTGTCATCTCCTCAAGGGGTGAAATTTCAAGTGACAAAATCAACATTGGAGTTAGAGGTAATTCCCTTATGAGGCTCTAGATTGTTATCTGATGTAGTAGAATGAAGAGTGTCATAATTATTTGGTGGATTTGAGGTAGTCAAAGGTTTTTTATGATCCCTATTCCTTATAGGATAGGTCATCTTTAGATATTATTAAAAATAATTAATCTCTTTAGGTATATCCTCAGGCTCATTTTATTCCTAAAATGGGAACTCAAATGTCTCCACCATGAGAGTTGAATTAAAATATTTAGATGACCTTGAAGACCTTGATGTACCTACACCATCATCTTTATTAGGGACAACTTCAAAAGTATCTAACTCTTCTTGAATATCTTTATAAGTATTGGAAAATTTGAGACAATATAATTCACCATGATTTGAAGTATAATGTACTCTACAATAATTAGGCAAATGTACATCATTAAGATTTATATCAGGCACATTATTATTAGCTGATGAATCATTATTGTGGCTATTATTATTTTTATTTTGAAACTTGTTCGAATTAATATTAAACCTTTGAAAAGAGAAATTCATGTTATAGATTTCCCTAATATTTGCAACTTGATTTTGTAGTTGAAGGAAATCAGTGCTTAGCTTTTGAACCATCTTCAAGATAGAGTCATTCTCACTCTTTAGAGCCTCTAAATTATGAAATTAGGTATTACTACCAACTATAAGCACCAAATATATTTGGTCTTGTGGATGAGATCCACTTTCAACATTGTTCAAGAATCCTAGGTTTTAACCCAGGTGTGTATGGTTCAAAGGTAATTACCTCAGAACATGAAGCTGATTTAAGGTAGGCATATTTTTATTGGCATTGAGAATTATAATTAAAATATGTAAATTTGGATTAATATAGTAATATTGTATTCCATTTAGCCTTGGGGTTACATCTCATCATTTATGACCACAACTTAAGCATAAGTTCAGGATAGTATATTATTGACCTGAATATATCTTTTGAAAAATAAAGAAGTAATGGGATCCAAGGCATCCTTGTAAATCTATAAGGATAAAGCCTCATCAGGTCTATAAGGGGCTATGGTTCTACTGAACATCTTCTATAACATAGCATTAAATTCTCTAATGGGCTTATTTGAGTCTCTTTTAATTGTGGTAAACTATTGGTAAATGACATAAGGATTGATGATTTTGACAAATTGATCAATGAAGTAATTATTAAAATCATTCCAACTAGAAACGTAGTTTTTAGGAAGATTAAGGAATAATTCATATACAAAATCTTTGAAAGTAAATGAGAAAAATATGCATGCTACATCTTCATGAATAACATTCAATAGTCTTAACTTAGCTTTGAAAATTTTAATGTGCTCTTTAGCAGTTATAATAGCAATATGACTAAAAGTAGGCATTTTTTTTTGGATTTTGAGGAAGGTCACATATCACACCTAGCACATTGATTGAATAACCTCCTATCCAATCCATACCTTGATAGGGATTGAACACAAGATCACCCTAAATAGGTGAATTTGGTTGAGACTTTGAAAATCTATGCTTACCTTTATCTATCGTAGCTCTCCTATGAACTTATACTGAAAGAAGAGGAAACCTTGTCTCTAAATGTGACTTGGTCCTTAGCCTTGGAAATTCCATCTTGAAAACTTTGAACCCCATTTTAAATACAAGGTGGAAATTTTACCTTTACAAATAACAATGATCATCTTCACAAGTTAAGAAAATTTTACATAAATTATTATAAATAATGACAAAGGATAGCAATATTCAACTATATTAGATCAAAGATATGTATAAATACATAGGTATGAGTGATATTTACACATTTGAAGCTTAGATAAACTTGAATTTTCAAATACCCAATCAATATTTAGACAAAATTCCTGTTTCTAACCTCAAACACCTTAAATTGACGTAACTTAAGCTATCTTTACCATAGTTACACATATATCTTCAAGGAATATCTATCTTTATCTAAATAAGCACAAAGACTGGTTTGAAGCCATTAAGATCAATGATATTTACACAAATTTTCTAAAAGAAACACAAATATGCAAAGAATACATTAGTATTAGAATATAATTCACCAAAATTAGCAAAGATGTTGAAAATATTCAAAGATTTAAGTAGCCCAAATTTTAGTACCAACGGAACGTGTTCCTTATTGATGCCTAAAATTATATTATAGGTGGTTCTTAGTATTTAAGAAACACTACTCATTTATAAATCCATAGAATCTAATACATTTGTTGTAGGTTGTGATAATCCTATTATCTTTGGTGGAAAAGAGGCATATTAAGTGGATTATTTCACAAATTTATATTAGTTGGTGGTTGGGAGCCACCATGGCTTAATAGTTGATCTTTGATCCTGAATATGATCTATGCTATTTAAAGTTAATTATTCTCAAAACCGAAGTCTAAATCTAAACTAAGATAAGTATTAACAATGAAGCTAATCCAAGGTGAATCAATAAAAAAGAGTGAAAGGAAAGGTAAGGTAGAGAAGAGATATATTGCTGATCTTTAACCTAAACATTATGACAAATTTAAAGTTTCATCTGAATATGCATTTAACCAATATATGACATGAAGTAACATAAGATCAAATGCTATCACACATCAAGACAACATGTAAGGATAATATGAAATAATGCAAATAAGTACTAGGTTCACTTTAAATATTCACCCCTACACATAAAAAGCATTATCACATATGATATAAGAGTAAAAAAATTGAATTAAACCTTATAACTTTCAACTAATATAGCTTTATCATAGGATTTGAACTCTACACTTAAATATGCACATTCAGATTTCACAAGGACTATTCAAATCTAAGATTTATATCAAACAATGAGAGAGAAGTAATGATAGAGATTAACATAAGAAAATGTGGAAAAAATTTATATAACTCCTTGATTATATTAAAGTACTCAAAATTTACATAATATTTTTGGCTAAAAAACTCCCCCTCTTTTACAATTGACAACACCTATTTATATAGACAATTCATGAGGTACATTGTTTAGTCATGTCAAGTCTTAAGGACAACTATCCTTTTATAATCCTTCTATTAAATTTTAGACATTCTAAAATTACTAACCTATAGGCAAAGTGATTTATAAATTGTACATTCCTTTACAAAAAAGAATATTCTATTTTAAAAAATTATACAATGTTTTTATACAATAAAATATTTTAAGTCAACTGACTTGACTTTGAGACCCTTGTGCTATTGTAGTCTTTTTCCTTCCCTAGAATATCTTCATTCTATAATTATTCTCAATGATAAGTTGTAGGTCAATAATAGGCCTCATGAATAGTTTATTTTCTTGGTCCTCTAGGCTCTTGATATCCTTCTTAGCTTTTTCTAATGCTTGTTTGATGCTTCTAACATCTCTTATATTTTATTTAGATGATAAAAGAAATCCCATGATATTATTGTTATCAACCCATGTCTTCCCTTATCCTTGATTTCTTACTTCTTACATTAATTGAGTAGTTTTATGCTTAAAATCCTCATTAGTTATTAGACCCAAGGGACTAAGTATGGTGGGATGTTTCATCAAGTTATGTAATATGTGCAACATTTTATGTTCTAGTTGTTTGAGGATCTTAGAAACATCCTCCATTTTTTAGACCAATTACTTAGGTAGGATAAGATGACTATTATAAACTTAGGGATTCAATCCTTGGTCAAGGCTTGTTGACCATTTTTTCATGACTAGTTTGTGTTTTCACTTTGGCTCTTTTCATTTCTCCCTTTCTCATTTTCTATGTTTGGTTACTTACTTTATTGTTTATCTTTTCCCTTCATCCTCTCCTAGTTTAGGCTCTTCTCCCTTGTTCTTTGCCTTTCCCATATGTTTTTTCCTTTAGAATGTTTTTTTCCTTGAGGATTTTTTTCTTAGCCTTTCTCATTTTATTATTCCCAGAAGTGCCCTTCGAAAAAGTTTTGAAGGGACACTTCCCTTCAAAGTGCCCTTTAGAATTATCCAAAGGCACTTTTCCTTTCCTTATTTTTGGCCAAGTGACCCTTTGGATTTTTTTTGAAGGGCACTTTTTATTCATGTGACCCTTAAAAAAAGTTATGAAGGGCACTTTTTCATCTAAGTGTCCCTTCAAAAGTTTTTTGAAAGGAACTTTGTCTTGTCCTTTCCTCCAAGTGACCCTTTGGAATAAAATTTGAAGGGCACTTTTTGCCTAAGTGTCCCTTCAATTTTTTTTTGAAGGGAAATTTTACCTTGGTATTTCCTGAATGCCCCTTTAGATTTTATTTGAAGGGACATTTTATCTAAGTGCTCTTCAAGATTTTTCCAAAAGGGTCACTTTTGACTGTTTTGTCCATAGCTTGCCCTTCAGAAACGTTTTGAAGGGCCCTTTGTCCATAGCCTACCCTACAAAAAAAAATTGAAGGGCCATTTCCTTTGGAAATTACCTTCATAATTTTTTGAGGGGACCTTGTGCCCCTACTCAGGTGTCCTTTGAAACTTTTTCAAAGAACACTTTCCCAAGTGTCCTTTGAGAAAAGTTCTCAAAGAAACCTAGTTGTTGCCTAGAATCCATCAAGCCAAAATTTTTGAATGAATTCCTTTGAATAAATTATTTGAAGTAATTACTTCAATAAAATTTCCTTGACCAAATATTGATGAAAGTGGATTCTTATGACATGTCGTAGAGTATTAATTTTGATCAAGCAAACTAGTCATTAGGGTTCAAAGACATGACATGCCATACGATGTCAAATTTAGGGTGACCAACTAGCCATTGGGGTTTAAAGACATGACATGCTGTAGGACATCAAATTCAAGGTGACCAACTAGCCATTGGGCTCACATTGGTGATGTGGCATAGGATGTAAAATTTAGGGTGAAGAACTATCCACTAGGGTTCAAAGACATGATGTGTCTCAAGATGTCAAGTTCATGCCCAAAGTCTTCAAGAAAGAAGTGAATTTACTCAAAAAAGTTGAATGACTCTATAGTGTAAATAATTATTTTTCAAAGGCTTGACTTATAACTTTTATAGGTAAGGAGGCTTAAGAAACTTGAAGGAGCAAGCAAGGATTAGAAGGACTCAAAAAACTTGAAAGGGTCTTAAGCAAAGCAAAATAAGGTTTTCAAAAAAGCTTTGATTATAAACATTTATAAGTAGAATCAATTAAAAAAATTGAAAGAGAAAGTAGCCTTGATAGTGTAAATCAGGTTTCCTAACATGCTTGACTTATAAGTTTTATAAATAAAGCCATTCAAAAACCCTGAATGGGTGTGTAGAGCAAATCAAGATTTGTCAAAGACTTCACTTATGAAGTTTCATAAGTCATGAGAAATGGAAACCTTGAAGAAAGCAAGTTAAATAAATCCCAAAGCTTGATAGGATCTATAATTACAAGTCAAACTTTCAAGGCTACAGAGCTCAACAAGCTTGGCCCAATGACATGGTTCATGATGAATGATCAAGCAAATTAAAATCTACCACGTGACTTGTCAGAGATAGATGGAGGATGATCTATAGGTATCCATGCCATGTAAATCAATGACCCAAAACCATGATTTGAGTCATTAATTAAGGACCAATCAAAGGGGAAAGACAAATCCAAACTAAATGAAAGTAACTTTTTCATGCCATTATGGAAATTGACAAGCTAAGGAGGAGAGATTGGGTACTCAAAGATATTTTCAATAGGTGGTTCTATTGATAATGACCATTTTTGGTACCTTACCCAAGTATCTTGTTTTTATTGGTAGTCATTTGGAAGCATCTTTAGGGGACAAGCAAAGGACATGCGAGAGAGTGACATAGATCAAATAAAATGCCAAAATAAACATATTTTATAGGGTCATTTGTAGCCAAGGATGGTGACCTCCAATAGAATAAATTTCCTTCCTTTGGCGCCAAAGGCCTCCCTCTTCTCTCTCTCTTTACTATAAATAAGATCCTTGGGATATTTTTAAATCATCGAGAGATAGTATGATGAAGCCCTATTATTTTATTTTGCCATTTTATTGCCTTTAAGAAAAGAAACATTAGCATGTCCCTTTTTTAAGTTGTGGATATTTTCATAGGTATGCAGGAGATAAAAAGTGACAAAAAATGATATTTTATCCTTTTGTCCTTTATCCTTCATGGTTTTGAACAAAGAGTTAATCCAATAGGTCATGTAGAGTACATTTTATTTGTATGAGACTTTGCATGTGTAACCCTTTTCTGGAATATACAAGTTGTTGTTTTAACCATTTACCTTGTTTAATCTCATTTAACTTTGTCTCTAAATTGAAATACTTATGTTGGGATATTTTAGAGCTTGAGGTATAGACTATATTATTTTGTATTGCACATAACTATAGGGCATACATGTGGATACTAATTCTTGGTATATCACCATTTTAGACTAGGCTTTTCATATATGTAAACTTCTAACTCTTTTCATTCATACAAGATAGTTTAGTCATTTTATTGCACAAAAATATAATACAGGGAGCTATCCCTTTCAACCTAGAGGTTCATTTCCACTTATATGCATACCCACAATCCTAGAAATGTCCCAAAATTACCCAAATCTGGAGGAGGCCTAAATATCCCTCTTCTAGGGTGAAAGATTTGGAGATAATAAGGCTTTGATCAAATATTTCACTTAATAGCTTAAACCTTGCCCAATGTCTTCAACCAAGAAGTGAAGTCACTTGAAAAATTGGAATGTCTTTTTAGTGTAAATTAGGATTTGTCAAATGCTTAACTTATAACTTTTATAAGTAAGGAGCCTTAAAAAATTTGAAGGAGCAAGCAAGGAGTAGGACTCAAAAAACTTGAAAGGGTCTTAACAAAATTAAAATTGGTTTTTCAAAATATCTTTGATTACAAAATTTTATAAGTAAAAGCAATCAAAAAACCCAAAAGAGTAAGCAACCTTGATAGTTAAAATTAGGTTTCCTAACGTGCTTGACTTATATGTTTTATAAGTAAATCCATTCAAAAAACTTGAATGGGTATATAGCGTAAATCAAGATTTTTCAAAGACTTCACTTATGAATTTTCATAAGTCATGAGCAATGAAAACCACAAAAAAACTAGGTTAAAGCAATCCTAGAGACTAAATGGATTTGCAAGTGCAAGTCAGACTTTCAAGGCTACTTAACTCAACAAGCTTGGGCCAATGACATGGTTCATAATGAATGATCAAGAAAATTAGAAGCTACCACATGACTTGTCAGAGATAGATAAAGGATGATCGATAAGTATCCATGCCAAGAAAATAAATGACTCAGAACCATGATCTAAGTCATTCCTTGAGGACCAATCAAAGGGAAGGACAAAGCCAAACTAAATGGAAGTGAATTTTTCACACCATTATGCAAATCGACAAGCCAAGGAAAAACAATTAGGGGTTGAAAGAGATTTCTAATAGGTGTCTCCATTGATAATGACCATTTTTGGTGCCTTCCCCAAGTATCTCATTTTTGTTAGCAGTCATTGGATAGCATCTTCAGGGGACAAGAAAAGGGCATTCAAGAGAGTGACATGGATCAAATAGACTACCAAAATAAACATCTTTCATAGGGTCAATTATAACCAAGGATGGGGACCTCTAATAGAATCAATTTCATTCTTTTGGTGCCAAAGGCCTCCCTCTTATCTCTATCTCTTTACTATAAATAGGATCCTTGGGCTGTTATTAAATCATCCAAGATAGTATGGTGAAGCCCTACTATTTTGTTTTTCCATTTTCTTACCTTTGAGAAAATAAACATTAATCCATCCCCTTTTTAAGTTCTAGATATTTTCTTGGGTATGATAGAGATATAAAGTGATAAAAAGTGATGTTTTATCCTTCCATCCTTTATCCTTCATGAGTTGGAGCAAATAATCAATCCAATAGGTCATGTAGAGTGCATTTTATTTATATGAGACCTTTCATGTGTAACCTTTTTCTAGAATATACAAGTTGTTATTTTAGTCATTTACCTTATTTAATCTTATTCAACTTTTTATCTACATTGAAATACTTATTTTGGAATCTTCTAGAGATTGAGGTATAGACTATATTCTATTGTATTGTGCATAAGTATAGCATATACATGTGGATACTAATTCTTGGTGTATCACCATTTTAGACTAAGATTTTCATTTATGCAAACTTATGACTCTTTTCATTCATACAATCTAGTTCAATAGTTTTATTACACAAAAAGCTAATACAAGAAGCTATGCCTTTCAACCTAGAGGTTTATTTCCACTTATACATACATCTACATGCCTAGAAATGTCCCAACATTGCCCAAATCTAGAGGAGGCCTAAATAACCCTCTTTTAGGGTGCAAGATTTGGAGATAATAGTTATGGAACGCTTGATGGAACCAAGTTTTATTACTAAGTCAAGGTGAATGATGTTCTTGATAGGCCTAAAGTAGTATAAATCCCCCTAACCTAGAATTTGGGACTCCAAAAGGGTGTGAATCCTTGATTCTAGAAAAAAAATTATACATTATCCTACATGGTCCTCACAAGGTCCTCAAGATTTTTTGACCAAGCCCCTTTAACTAAAGCTCTTCTTGAAGAAAAACACCCTAAACCATTCCTATCCCTATTAAATTCTTGGCAAGGAGGTTTTAGGGAAGAAGAGGAAGAGATTGAAGAGGTTTAAGGAGAGGAATAAGTTAAAGAAGAGGAAGAAATAGAGGATCAAATATAAATAAGATAAATGGGGGAAAGAGGAGAGATAGATAGACGTCAAACCTTCCCTAATTTTAATACTCAAAACCCAATAGAGCTTCTTGCATATGACCCCATCCCTCCGAATGCTACCAAAAATCTTCCTAGTTTTAATGGGGAGGGCCTATTACCCAATTTGAAGATATTAGAGACATCTCTAATTTATCTAATTTTCATAATGTTATTAGGGCCAACATAGCCATTAGGCTACTTTCTATGTCTTTAAAAGGCAAAGCAATTGACTAGTATAGAATGTTGGAAGGGGGCTACATTACACATTGGGATGGATTTGGAGACCTATTGGCGACAATATTTGAAAATAAGAGTGATCATGCTTCCCTAATACATTAGCTAAATGTAATAAGAAGGGGTCTAAATGAATCCATGGGAGATTTCAATGAGAGATTTCAAAGAACATGGCATAGAATACCACTAATCATGAGACCTCCTCTTAGCTTTGTGTTCCCAACATACCTCAAAGGGATCGGTATTGATGTTGATTGTTATGTTACAATCAATGGGAGGATTCACTCTTATAGGTGCATATGAGCTAGCAATTGAGGCTGATAATAGATTAATTTAGGCTAGAAGACTTCCTCCATGAGTTTCTATACCTTCATTATCCCACAATTCAGTTGAAACTCCAAGCATATCACAAGTTCCCAATGCCAATGTGAAGCTGAGAGCCTTTCCTAAGAAGGTGGATAATGTTGTGGACAATGATGAAGAAATTAGATCATTGAGAGCTAAGCTCATACAAGCTCAATATCAATCAAGTGCTTTTCCTAATGCATAATACTATCCTCAATAAGGATATAGAGCTCCATCCCAATATAATTATCAAGGGAGAGGACAAAATTAACAAGGTTACAATAGGTAGCCTAATGTATATAACTCAAATTCTACTCCTCTTATAAAGGTTTTTATTCTAGTTCATGTAAATCTAGTGTAAGGAGAAGATCACGTGGACCAATGGGGGCCACCTCAAGGTTAGTTTACACATGATGATGGAAGAACCAGCTATTCTTTGACTACACAAGAAGAAGATACTCCTTATATGATAGTAGAAGAAGCATGTCCCAGCCAAAAGGATAGTCATGGAGAAGGTAGTTATGATTTTGTGTTGACTTAAGGCATGCCAATTGAAACCAATACAATGGCCAAGAAGATATCATTGGGAGAAGTCTAGGAGCCATGAATGGCTCCAAGTGATTCCTCTCCAAGGCCACAAAGTGTCAATCAAAGTGTTATACCTTCTACAAGCCATGTTCCTCAAAAACATTAGACTGTAAATGTGGTTGCCAAGATTGCTACACAATAGGCTAAAAAACCTTCATTACCATCCAAAATTCAAGAGAAAGTTAATGCTCCATCTTTAAATATTATGGACTCATTGAATAAGACCCAAAAAATCATATCCCTTTGGGAGGTTCTACATATGCTTGGTCAAAAGGAGATTTTACAAGAATAGTTAGCAAGCATGCATGTGAATCCTCAATCTTTAAATCATCATAGTGTGGCTCTCATAAATTATCCAAATCATCTTTTGGATCCTTATACTAAATATAAAAATCCTCAACCCTTCAACCTCACACTCATTATAGGAGATAAGTTGGTCCATAATTGTATTGTGGATAGTGGAGCAAGCACTACTGTTATGCCTAAAGTAGTGGATGATAAGATGGGTTTAAACTATGAGACACATTTTATAGGAATTTTACAGCTGAATGGAAATCCAAACAAGATGGTAGGATTGGTCAAAGTTCTGAAAGTGTTTTTACATGGCTTCCCAAGCTTCCCTATCATGCAAGATATTGTGGTGGTGGACCTTCTAGCACACTTTGCTATATGCTTGTAAAGGGGCTTTATAGCCAAGATAGGAGGATAACTTTCTATTTATTGGTCCTTTATAGATTTCAAGATAAGTTATGGAACTAAGGTATCCATAAGGACTCAACCCTTAGCAAGGTTCCACATTGAGCCATACTTGGAGACAATGAAAAATGAAAATTGTTTAATTAGCAAAGAGGAAGATTTAGTCATGGATGGTGAAACATCTTCTCCTCTTGAAGGTATTTTTGACCTCTATATTGACAAGTACAACATTTAAACACATGGCCTTGATCCTTACACTTTCATTGAGGAGACTGATTTGGGAGTTTACTGTATGCATGAGGAGAGCATCTCAATTAATTCACTCACCAATGAAGATCATAAGCTTGATGGCATGTGGGAAATATTCTTTGATGGTTGAAGGAGAAAAGTAGGCATATGAGATAGTGTCATTTTGGTTTTTCAATCAAATAATTATTACTACTCTTCTTATAAGTTTCACTTCAACTGTACTTACAATGTGGTATAATATGAAGGCCTTGTCTATCGTCTCCAATGGGCAAAGAAGAAAGGAATCAAGAATTTGAATTTTTATAGAGATAGTGAGTTGGTCATTTATTAATTAATAAATAAAGCTACAAATAATAACCCCTTACTTAAGTCATACAAGCATATGATATGGGATCTATTTGAATATTTTGATGCCTTCAACACCTAGCCCATACCATGAGACTTGAACAAGCATGCTGATAGATTTGTTGCAATAGGAGCATGTTTTGGCTTAGTTGTTGATGTTGAACAAGATAAGTATCAATCCCATATCAAGATCATTGTGAGACCTTCCATTCTAGATAATGAAGTGTCATGGCAAGTGTTTGAAAGTGATGAACATATTGCACACTTCTTGAAAAATGAGGTAGGCTTCTCTTGAAGAAATCAAAAGATGTTACATGATCATTATGAAGAGAAAATTATACAGCTAAAAACAAATAACATACCCAAGGGTCTGATTACCTTTGAGAGTGTCTTCAATGAGGATGATAAAAACAAGAATTAAAGAATGAGCATGTCAACAAAAGAAGAGAACTATGAGAGAGTTTTGATTTTCAAGGACAAACTTTTAAAGATTGGCAAGGCTTGTTCTTAGTTGGAAAGGCAATATTTTATTGCATTCTGTAAATATTGTCATGACATCTTTGCTTGGGAGTACAAGGAATTAAAAGGCTTTGATCCAAGTCTAGCTCATCACACTATTGAGTTGGATCATAGAGCTAAATTGGTAAGATAAAACCAAAGACCTATCAACCCCAAGGTAGAAGAACTCATGATGAAAGAGATGAACAAATTGATTGAGTCTAGGATTATCTTTCCTATCAATAATTCAACTTAGGTAGCCAACCTTGTTCTGGTTTGAAATAAAAATGGAGAAATCAGATTTTGTGTGGATTTTCATGATATAAATAGTGTCTCTCAAGGATCATTATCCACTCCCTTCCATGGAACAAATTTTGTAAGTTGTTTTAGGTTCTCAACATTTCTCACTTCTCGACAGTTATTAAGGTTATAATCAAATATTGGTAAATGAAGAGGATCAATTCAAGACAATGTTCACCACTAAGTGGGGAACCTTTGCCTACAAGAAGATGTCATTTGGCTTATCCAATGTTGGAGCTACATTTCAAATGCAAATGGACATGGATTTCAAATGTTTGATCAATAAGTTTTTGCTTGTTTACCTTGATGATATAACCATATTTGCAAAGGATGTTACTAATAATATGGGACATCTAAGGAAAGTGTTTAAGAAGTGTAGAGAGTACATCATATCCCTTCAATCTAGAGAAGTGCATCTTTATTGTCCATGAAGGTACGCTTTTGGGTCATTTTTTTTTCAAAATAAGGATTATCTATTGACCCCAAAATGATTGAATATATTCTAGGCTTGCGTTTTCCTCAACACAAGAAAGATCTAAAAAATTTCTTGGAAAAAATAATTTTTTAAGCAGGTTTATCCCAAACTTTATAACTATGGTAAAGCCTATCACATCCATGCTAAAAAAGAACCAAGTTTTTCCTTAGAAAAAGGAAGGAAAAGTTAACTTTGAGGCAATCAACCAAGAAATTACAACATCTCCCACTCTCTTAAATCTTAATTTCACTAAATATTTCATACTTTATACTTTTTCTAACCATAACACAATCTCAACTATTCTTATACAAAAGAATGATGAAGATGTTGAGTAGCCAATTGCTTTCTTTATCCAAGGCTTAGAGGACTACAAAGTGAGATATTCTTTTATTGAGAAGTAAGCTTTAAACATTATTATAGGTTTGAAAAAGTTTAGGAATATGGTGTCAAACAACAGGATAATGTCATGGTTTCCCATCCTACCATTAAGGAGTTTCTCCTAAGAATATATCTCAATGAAAAAAGAGTTGGGTGGATCACACAAGTGATGGAATATGATGTTGACGTCAAGGTAACCAACTTGGTAAGAGGGAGAGGTTTGTGTGAGACTTGGCATCTAAATTTCAATAGCTAAAAGAGTAAGCCTTGGTAAATCAATTTCAAGACCAACCAATTGATCAAATGCAAAATCAAAGTTGGACACAAGACATCATTAGTTTTCTTCAAAATGGTGAGTGTCCCAATGGCTTAAACAAATATCAAATAAGTTATTTTAGGATGAAAGCTATTACTTGTTGGGAGATAAACCGGAAGCATACAATTGATTACCAAACCAAGCAACTTAATATGCGGAAATTAACCAGATTCACCAAGTAACTAGAATTTAGAATAACACATGATATGAGAGAAAATACACAAATTGTATTAACACTTTATACAGAAAAGAATACAATAAAGAAGATGCCACTTCTTCTCCACCACCTTACAGAGGTTTCCCACACCTCAAGTGAATAGTAAATCTTCTCCCCAAAGCTCTCCCTCTCAGGTCCCAACACCCAACTCAAATACAGAGTTGGTGTTCACCTCCCATGCTCCACGCACAACACAAGTGATCCACGCACTCCACAAGTACTCAAGGTACTTCAAGTAGATCTCCCATGAACCTGCAATAACTTGCACTTCAACAAACCATACTTATGGAAGGAACTCCCTTGCCTTCCTCTCTTGCTCTATTCGAGTACACACCTGTACTCCAAGTAGATCCTGCCTGATACTGCTCCCTGTTGTGTTGATGTCTATATGATCCTGCACACCTACAAATCAAACACGGTTCTGCTCCCCTGTGAACCTTGACCTTGCACACACATACACCTGCAGATCAATGATCTTACTTACCATGTAGATCTCCTATATAGGCCATGTAACTGTGACCAAGATCCTACACACCTGAAGAACCCTTGTCCTTGCCTCACCAAGTCCTTATGATTCTTCAACCAGTACCAAGCTTGGCACTGATAGGGAACTAGGAGGAACACCCTTACTCACTTCACACATAGAAGGAGCAAACTTTGCTCAACTCAAACTAGAACACTTTTCCAATACAAGCATGAGTCTATTATATAGATCTCATCCAAACAATAATTAGACATCTAATTACAATAATTAGATCCGCAGCTCTCAGTCTAAAAATAGCTCTCTTCATGCAAACATTTGGTTCATTAGCTAACTTCCCGTAATAAGCGCAGTCCGAACCACACAGGCGACCGACATCGGTCCCTGTCTGCCTGGGGGTCGCCGACGTCGACCGATCCATGACCGACGTCAGTTGCTTCCTTGTCTAATACTGCTGACGTCGATTGACCAGACCAAACGCCAATCTCTGTGACACTTCTGCAACTCTCCTGCAACCTCCTCCATGTCTGCATCAGTGAAGCTTTTAGCTCCAGAACCTAACATTACTTGTTGTATTCTGAATGGTATTCTCTTTAAGAAGGATGTGAATAATGTGTTTCTAAGATGCATTAACAATGACCAATTTCATATGCTACTAGAAAAGTTATGTAATGGTGCAGATGGTGGTCACTTCTCTCCTAAAACAATAACTACAAAAATAATGAGAGATGGTTACTATATTCCTATTATTTTTAAGGACTATTATCATTGGGCTAAGGTTTTTCCTCAATGTGATTTCTTTGTTTGAAAATAAGGTTTTTAGGATGAAAGCTATTACTTGTTGGGAGATAAACCAGAAGCATACAATTGATTACCAAACCAAGCAACTTAATATGCAGAAATTAACTAGATTCACCAAGTAACTAGAATTCAGAATAACACATGATATGAGAGACAATACACAAATTGTATTAACACTTTATATAGAAAAGAATACAATAAAGAAGATGCCACTTCTTCTCCACCACCTTACAGAGGTTTCCCACACCTCAAGTGAACAGTAAATCTTCTCCCCAAAGCTCTCCCTCTCAGGTCCCAACACCCAACTCAAATACAGAGTTGGTGTTCACCTCCCATGCTCCACGCACAACACAAGTGCTCCACGCACTCCACAAGTACTCAAGGTACTTCAAGTAGATCTACCATGAACCTGCAATAACCTGCACTTCAACAGACCATACTTATGGAAGGAACTCCCTTGCCTTCCTCTCTTGCTCTATCTGAGTACACACCTGTACTCCAAGTAGATCCTACCTGATACTGCTCCCTGTTGTGTTGCTATCTATATGATCCTGCACACCTGAAAATCAAACATGGTTCTGGTCCCCTGTGAACCTTGACCTTGCACACACATACACCTGCAGATCAACGATCTTACTTACCATGTAGATATCCTATATAGGCCATGCAACTGTGACCAAGATCCTACACACCTGAAGAACCCTTGTCCTTGCCTCACCAAGTCCTTATGATTCTTCAACCAGTACCAAGCTTGGCACTGATAGGGAACTAGGAGGAACACCCTTACTCACTTCACACACAGAAGGAGCAAACTTTGCTCAACTCAAACTAGAACACTTTTCCAATACAAGCATGAGTCTATTATATAGATCTCATCCAAAAAATAATTAGACATCTAATTACAATAATTAGATCCGTAGCTCTCAGTCTAAAAATAGCTCTCTTCATGCAAACACTTGGTTCGTTAGCTAACTTCCCGTAATAAGCGCAGTCCGAACCACACAGGCGACCGACGTCGGTCCCTGTCTGCCTGGGGGTCGCCGATGTCGGCCGATCCATGACCGACGTCGATTGCTTCCTTGTCTAATACTGCCGATGTCGGTTGGCTAGACCAAACGCCAGTCTCCGTGACACTTTTGCAACTCTCCTGCAACCTCCTCCATGTCTGCATCAGTGAAGCTTTTAGCTCCACAACCTAACATTACTTGTTGTATTCTGAATGGTATTCTCTTTAAGAAGGATGTGAATAATGTGTTTCTAAGATGCATTAAAAATGACCAATTTCATATGCTACTAGAAAAGTTATGTAATGGTGCAGATGGTGGTCACTTCTCTCCTAAAACAATAACTACAAAAATAATGAGAGATGGTTACTATATTCCTATTATTTTTAAGGACTATTATCATTGGGCTAAGGTTTTTCCTCAATGTGATTTCTTTGTTTGAAAATAAAATATTGATTCTTTTCCATTTAATCTTATCAAAGTGGAACAACCTTTCATGTAATGGTGCCTTGACTTCATTGGCATGATCAATACTCCATCACGTGTTGGACACAAGTGGATATTGACTACTATGAATACTTCACAAGATGGGTAGAGGCTATTTCTTTGAAGGAAGCAAATGAAAATGCCATCTTAGAGTTATATGATAACATTTTAATAAGTTTTGGAGCTCCTCATATCATCATATTAGATAATTCACTTGATTTCATAAGTGTTAAGACTTTTTATTGGGTAGTAAAGAGTGTCATTCATTTGAGTACTTCATCCAACTACTACCCTCAAGGTAATGGATTGGTTGAAATCTACCAACAAGAACCTCATCAAGATTATCAAGAGGATGTTGGAAAAAAACCAAAGAACATGGCAAAACAATTTGAAGATAACCTTATGGGTAGATAAGATCACTCCTAAAAATTTAATTGGTAATTCTCTTTTTGTACTTTTTTATGGGAGAGAATCTAGGCTATCTATATCACAAGAAATACCTACCTTAGAAATTTCACAATAGTTGGAATTACTTGAAAACACTCCCATGGAGGTTAGATTGATATAATTAATGTAGTTACAAGATGCAAGAGATAATTCACAGAAAACTTTGGAACATTGTCAAGTTCTCACAAAAAAGTCCTTTGACAAAAGGGCAAGGGAAAATATGTTCAAAGAAGGTGACTTGGTCTTGAAATATGATGAATATAGAGAAAAAATAGGTAAGCATAAAAATTTTGATACTTTGTGGAGTGGTCCTTACATCATAATTAAGTTCAAGCAAAGAAACTCCTTTCAGTTGTCCAAGATAGATGGAGAAGAACTACCTATTCCGATGAATGAGATCCATTTAAAGTCTTTCTTTTGACCCTTTCTAGCCATGTCTTGTAAATAATTTTTTTTGTGTGTTTTCCTTGTTGTTTTGGTTTTTCCTTAAGTGCCTTGTAGCATAAGTGTTTTCCCTTCCTTGATTTTACTTTTTTGTGTTTTTCCTATATGTGCCCTCAGCCATGGCTTGTTCTTTTAACTATTATTGCCTTGCATGACTCCATGCCCAATGGAAGGATTTATGCAACTGGTCTAATAGCATAGTAGGCATGTCTCCCCTAGAAATTTCAAAAATGTTGACCATTTTAGCATGACCAATTTATTTTTTCCCCTTGGATCTTTTTATTTCTCCCTTACTTGTTCTTTGTGTTTGGTCATTTGCTTTGTTATTTGTCTTTCCCTTTAGCATCTCCTGGTTCAGGCTCTTCTCCCTTGTTTTTTTCCTTTCCCCTTTATTTTTTACTTTGAGATGTTGCTTCTCTTTGGGATTTTTTTCTTAGCCTTTCTCATATTGTTTTCCCCTGAAGTGCCCTTTGGAAAAGTTTCGAAGGGCCACTTCCCTTTGAAGTGCCCTTCATAATTTTCTAAAGGCACTTTTCCTTGCCTTATTTTTTCCCAAGTCACCATTCAAATTTTTTTTGAAGTGCACTTTTTGTCCAAGTGACCCTTTGGAAAAGCTCTGAAGAGCACTTTTTCATCTAAGTGTCCCTTCAAAAAAATTTCAAAGGGTACTTCACCTTGTCCTTTCCTCCAAGTGACCCTTTGGAAAAAAAATTGAAGGGCACTTTTTTCCCAAGTGTCCCTTCATATTTTTTAAGAAGGGAATTTTTGCCTTGGTCTTTCCTAAATTCCCTTTCAAATTTTATTTGAAGGGATATTTTGTCCAAGTGACCTTTAGGATTTTTCCCGAAGGGTCACTTTGACCATTTTCTCCAAGGTTACCCTTTGGAATTTTTATTGAAGGGCCCTTCACCCTTAGCATACCCTTTAGAAAAGTTCTAAAGGGACCTTGTTCCCCTACCTGAGTGTCCTTCAGAGCTTTTTTGAGGGACACTTTTCTAAGTGTCCTTTGGGAAAGTTCCTAAAGGAACCTAACCATTGCCCTAAATCCATCAAGCTAAAATTCTCAAAGGAATTTCCTTAGAGAAATTGTCTAAAGTAATTACTTTGAGAAAATTTCCATGACCAAAGCCTGACCCAAATGGATTCCCATGATGTGCCATAGAAATTCAATTTTGGTGTATCCAAGTAGCTATTGGGGTTCAAAGACATGAGGTACCATAAAATGTCAAATTTAGGGTGACCAACTAATCATTATGGTTCAAAGACATGATGTGTCATAGGATGTCAAATTTAGGGTGACCAACTAGCTATTGGGTTTACATTACTGATGTATCACAAGATGTCAAATTTAGGTTGACCAACTAGCTATTAGGGTTCAAAGACATGATGTGTCATAATATATCAATTTCATACCCAAAGTATTCAATCAAGAAGTGAAATCACTTGAAAAACATGAATGAATCTACAGTGTAAATAAATATTTGTCAAAGGCTTGACTTATAACTTTTATAAGTAATGAGCCTTAAAAAACTTGAAGGAGCAAGCAAGGAGTGGAAGGACTCAAAAAACCTTAAATGGTCTTAAGTAAAGAAAAATCAGGTTTTAAAAAGAGATTTGCTTATAAAATTTTATAAGTAGAAGCAATCAAAAAACTTGAAAGATAAATCAGCCTTGATAGTGCAAATTAGGTTTCCAAACATGCTTGACTTATAAGTTTTATAAGTAAAGCCATTCAGAAAACCCAAATGGGTCTGTAGTATAAATTGAGATTTGTCAAAGACTTCAATTATGAATTTTCATAATTCATAAGTAATGGAAACCCCAAAATAAGAAAGTTAAATAAATCTTAGAGCTTGAATGGATCTACAAGTGCAAGTTGGACTTTCAAGGCTACTTATTTCAACAAGCTTGGCCCAATGACATGGTCCATGATGAATGATCAAGTAAATCAGAAGCTACCACATGACTTGTTAGAGATAGATGGAAGATGATCCATAAGTATCCATGCCAAGAAAATCAATGACTCAAAACCATGATCCAAGTCATTCCTTAAGGACCAATCAAAAGGGAAGGACAAAGCCAAATTGAATGAAAGCAACTTTTTCATGCCATTATGCAAATAGACAAGCCAAGGAAGAATATTTGGGTACTAAAAGAAATTTCTAATAGGTGGCTACATTGATAATGACCATTTTTTTCACCTTTCTTAAGTATTTCATTTTTTTTTGCAGTCATTGGGAAGCATCTTTTGGGAACAAGCAAAGGGCATTCAAAAGAGTGACATTGATCAATCAAAATTCCAAAATAAGCATCTTTGGTAGGGTTAGTTGTAGACAAGGATGGTGACCTCAAATAGAACCAATTTCCTTCCTTTGGTGCTAAAGGCCTCCCTCCTCTCTCTCTCTCTCTTTACTTTAAATAAGAGCTTTGGGCTATTATGAAATCATCTAGAGATAGTACGGTGAAGCCCTGCTATTTTGTTTTTCCATTTTCTTCCCTTTGAGAAAAGAAACATTAGCTTGTCCCCTTTTTAAGTTCTATATATTTGCCTAGGTATGAAAGAGATACATAGTGACAACAAGTGATGTTTTATCCTTCTATCCTTTGTCCTTCATGATTTTAAACAAATATTCAATCCAATAGGTCATGTAGAGTGCATTTTATCTGTATGAGACCTTACATGTGTAACCCTTTTCTAGAATATACAGGTTATTGTTTCAATCATTTACCTTGTTTAATCTCATTTACCTTTATCTCTACATTGAAATCTTGAGGCATAAACTATATTCTTTTGTATTATGCATAAGTATAAGGCATACATGTGGATACTAATTCTTGGTATATTACCATTTTAGGTAAGGATTTTCATTTATGAAAACTTATAACTCTTTCCATTCATACAATCTAGTTCAATAGTTTTATTACACAAAAAGCTAATATAGGGAGCTATCCTTTTCAACCTAGAGGTTTATTTCCACTTATAATCACACCCATAGGCCTAGAAATGTCCCAAAATTATGCAAATATGGAGGAGGCTTAAACAACCCTCTTTTAGGGTACAAGATTTGGAGACAACAAGTCTTTGATCAAATCTTTCACTCAATAGCTTGAACCTTGCCATTTTTCAACTTAGCCTATAGCCATAGTACTTTGTTTATTTAATGCATCTTACTGAGCCTTGACTAAATTTAAGGAATTGGACAAATCAATCATGGTGTCTTAAAATATCTTGAAATTGTCTTCTGAGATTGATAAGATTTTTGTCCTTTTCATATTCTTATTCTATTACAACATGCCTTTGATCATTATTTGTAATTACTCTGATTGAGCCTAAGCCAATTCAAGAATATTTTCTTCAAATATCTAGTTTTCTTTGGGCCTCTATACTCTAACTAAAATCCAACAAAAGGTTCCATTTATTGGCAAGTGAACTTCTCTCCACCAACCATGGCCTTATTTTTAGTTACCCTCTACAAACTAGAATTTTTTGGGTTAAATTTGACACCAACTAAAGATTGTATTAACTTTGGAGCTAGGGTCTCCACTTGTGCTCCACTTTAATCTCCTAGATCATCCATTCTTCTTTCATCTTCCTTTTCTAGAGATAAGATCCATGGCTTGACCTCCTTATGCACTAGTATATTTATGACCTTCATCATTGCCCAAGGGTGTTGTGCAATAGGTATTTTATGCAATTTACCATAGATGAACCATTCTAGAATGGTTAGAACATGAATCAAATTTTCTTCACTAAATAGGTTAACTTCACTAAATGGAGGAGTGAAAGTCACCCTGGGCTTCTTATCCTTCACTAGAATAATGGCTAATTTAACTTTTCTTTTGGGGGTATCTATAAGAACTAGATCTAACACTTCCCCTTTTATTCATTTACTTCCTCCATATATTTATCATTTGATTCATAGGCTAGTGATAACATTTTGAGGGCATATTTTATGGTCTCATCTGGGTCCAATCCTACTATATGAACCTCAACCAAGGTGATCCTTATTCTTCTACTTGGGCTAAATAAGATATAATCTCATTAGTCTTTATTTATTCTGACCTTTGCTTAATCTATGTTTTTTATTTTGGTTGAGATAATGGAGGTCTAACAGGTTCATTTCTTAGTAAATGATATTGTCTTAGACCCAATTACATTTGTCATATCCTCCCTTTTTATCCTAGATTTTGGATTGATATTATGATTTTTCAATATTCTTGTGACCTTAGAGAATGAAGATGATTTTGTGTATATGGGGTCAAAAGGACCAAGATGGTGATCATAACAGATATTTATTCCTTTGGATTTAAAATGTTATTTAACTCTTACATGTCGATCTCATTATCTTAATTCATCAATTTCAATATTAAATGATGTTCTATGTTTGGAGGTTTCCTCAATATTATCCCATAATACAAACATAGTCCTATTAATGTTTATGGGGAGGGTGTAAAGTATTCCCTTCCTTTTGGTCTTGTAAATACCATATATTCCATTGTATATTTGATAATCTACTTCTTGCTCTGCTAGCTTAATTGGTACATGGATAGGTAACATTAGTGGGGTACATTGGGTCCCTTCAATCCTGATGATTATACAATCTATATATATATATATATATATATATATATATATATATATATATATATATATATATATATCCATATGTCCCCTATGTCTTTAATAGTGTTCTTGATTAGTGGGTTGACTCTCATAATTAGTCTTCTTATTATAACATCACTACGGGATAGGTAAACATAATCACATATGAACTGGATGTGATCCCTATATTTGAATATGTGCATCCTTGAGTAATACTATGAAATAGTCTGTGTCTCATCAGGTGACTATTCCCTAAAGTTTGGAATCTTTATTATAGAAATAAAGGCATCCAAAAGGTATGAAATCAAGTTGAATTAAGTCTCAATCCTCTCATTTATTTTAGAAAAATATCTACTTAAAGAGATTTTGATTACCTCACCTAATGGAGGGGTGACATATTTCTCAACCATGAAATAGACCAAAGGGACCCATAGTTTATCTACATATTTATTGGCTAGATCCCCACACAACCTATTCATCATTGTTATGATCATCCTAATCCCAAGTCTGAATTGGCTAATGGGGTTGTTATTGAAATCTAAAAACACTTTATTACAAGAATATAACCATAGGAAAAGGATGATCTTATAATCATTATCTTTAGCCCAATTGTTGATTGTGGTCAAGTCTACTTGGGGTATAGGCAATTTTTAATTATTTTCAAAGGCTATAGGATAAATGTAAGCAATAATATTGAAACTAAATTTAATTATAATCATGCCCTTATCTAGCTTAACATCTTTAAAAAGAAGATCAAGAATGTCTATGTAATTGAGTGCCTGAGGTTTTGTCATTTCATAGTGTAGGCCAATCATTTGAATTGCCACTATGTCATAGTATCTCCTTCTAATAGACACATTCTTCTCCTCCCTAGTAATAGTGGGTTGTTCTTCAATGGTCCATAAAATCTTGGACCAATTATTTTCCCTTGTGTTTAGAAATTTGGCATCGAATTGTGTATATTTGAAAATCCTCCTTTTTATATTCAAAGTCAAATAAAGTTCCATGTCTTCCCTAGAGGCACCTTTCTAAGTTTCCATGACTCAGAATTTTTTTAAATTATTCATTGGTGGATTAGACTTCGGCTCTAGATTGAATTTTTATTACACAAATGATAATTCAACATTACTTCACTTGATTACAATGAACAAAGGGTTGAATTATGATTCTCATATTTTCTAGGGCTTCTTTGAAGGTATTCTTAGTGCTTTAATGGTGGTTATGAGTTCAATTTACAAGTTTCATGCCTTAGATCTTAATTGTATTACATATTTATACTTTTACCTTTCCTTAGGTCCATACAATATTCAACTTAGAATATTATGCTTATGTGGTTCTGATATGGCATCATTGTGGCATGCTTCACTATAATATTTAAAATATGACCACTGTTTTCTTTTAGAGATGTATTAATATTTTATTAGTTATGAGGCCTTTCAAAATTATGCCCTATATCACACTATTAGATCATCTCTACCTAGATGAATGTGTTTTGTTTATCTTGATCTGAATTATGTCCCATATTCCATGGACTATCGATCAAAATGTGTACATTCATCTACATACCATATATCTTTGAAAGATGATCAATCTTTAATTTATGTCTTGAAATTATTCTACTTGTCATCTCCACATCTGTTCTTAGGGATTTTGAATTTTCAATCTTCATCATGCATTATTAGATCTTGTTCAGCCAGATCAAGGCACTCCATCAGATCTTGATCTGAGGGGTGGAATGGAATTATCTTCTTACTATACTTTTATTATAATTATGACACTTATCACCTTATCTCTCATCTCAGGGATTCATTGATGTCTTGACTTAATATGTACCATTGATCTTAATGTGTATGCTTAACCACGTAACATCGATCTTCATAGACATGTTTGAGCTTTAATCATGAGCCATGATTTCAACACTAATATCTTCCTCATTTGCTCTAAATCATTTTAATTATCAATTATTTATCTTGCATCATCAAATATTTTATGCTTGAGCGAATGCACATCATTGATCAAAACATTTGACTATTGATTTTATCTCATGCCATTAGATCTTGATCACCTAAGTAAACATGGAACATCAATCCTACAGAAAATAAACATATTTAAGTTAGGATTATGAAATATAGAAGACTTAGGTTAAATTTTTATAGCCTATGTTTTATTCATGTTTATAAACATGATAGAACCTTAGGATAAAATATTTAAGCTATGTTTTAATTCATAATAAATGGGATCCCATGAATTAAAATACATGGCATAAAATTTTATCCTAAGGTTTTCAATTTATTATCAAATGCAACTAAAACTTTAGGGTAAAGTTTTAGGCTATTTTTAGGATATAACAAGGACCATGTAGTTAGCTAACCCATAAGAATTAAGGGGTATGAAGACATAGAGGGACAAAATATAAGGTTTTTAGACAAAGGTTTAGAGATGTTTGTAAACATGACTAAGCCTTAGGATAAAAATTAAAGTAAGCTTATGTCACAAATAATTTTTCAAGCACAAATTTGAAATCAAATGGAAAGGTCCTAGGTCCTAGGTTAAAAGACATTTTTTCATATAAAACCCTATTTTAACATTGTTTGCTCATGAATTAAATTTAAACATTAAATACTTAGAGATTAAAAAAGGGTCAAATCATCATTTGAAGTATGAAACATTGAATATTGTTTACAATATTGATAATCCATTAAATTTATAACTTGTAAACATGAAATACAACCATTAGCAACCTTATAAGGGGTAAAATGATGATCAATTATAATTATGTCAATTAATACAAATTAGAACCAAGTGTGGATGATATTCAAGTAAAAATAATGTGTAAACATGTTATTGGTACTCTGATTAAGTGAATTTTCAATTCTTGGCACAAATTTTCCAAATTTAAAATAAGGGTCCACATTTTTTATAAATAGGGGTATGTTGACCTCAACATCTTACCACCCTTGTTATTATTTATTTCTATATTATTATCCCTATAATATATTTATCCATCTTAATTTATGGATAAACATTTGGTGAACTTGACATATCTATATTAAATTGATGCTCTTTTCCTTTTTTTTACCTAGTATTTATTTACTTTACTTACATCATCATAGATGATATATATCATTTTGATGAATATGATAGTGAAACTATCTAACTCTCTATCAAATAATTAAAATTATATTATCATTGTATGTTCCTAATGCATAAGAATTTTATCTTAAAACTTTGAATGGTAGTGGCTATCATATCTCTAACTAGTTCCACACTACCAAATCTAAAGAGCAAAGTTGAATAATAGTAAAGATGATAGACAAAATTTTACATTACCTTCTACAACCCAATTATATACACATGATATAAAACATGCTTTTATTAAATCATCCTAACTTTCACAAAATCCATAAGGATGTCATCGATAATATACAAATTATTTATAATGCATATTTTATTGAAATCAAATTAATTCAAACTCCTATCATTCCAACATTTCCCAAAATATCCCCATTGATGAAGGTGATTTTTCTCTTTTTACTTCATTTCATATTTAATTCTTTTGAGAGGTAAATAAATACATCATGGACTCTTTCTCCAATAACATTAGACCAACATGAATAAGATTGCATTACAAACCTTAAGTGTAAAAATTCCACCATGCTCTAAAATAAGATCCTTTACCAAACCTACACCAAATTCCACTTTCTATATCATTACAAAAGGTATATGAACCTTCAAAAAATATTCAAATATCAAATATTCTAAAATTTCCAATAAAAATACCAAAGACTCAAAAATTCAATGATAATTAATGTGCACTTGTTCTTCATGGACATGTTAATATGCCTGTGTTATGTGGATGGAAGTTTACAACCTAAAATAAAAATTTAAACCTATTTACCAGCCTTTTTAAGCAATACCTTATCAATGATGAATATCATAAACAATTTTCAACAACAAATTGTTACTATAAAATTATAAATTTCTTCACATGATGTTACCTTCCATGATAGTATCTTGGTGGAACAAAACCTTACTATAAATTTATTTGAACATGTATATCCTTCCAAATTTATTATGCATTTATTCTCTATCATTTATGGAAAAGTATATCCCATAAATCATTTGAAATAATATATACAGTCTTTTGGTGATTGGGCAAATGATGGCCATTTTTATTAAAATATTTTCATAGGAGCTTAAATTAAAAATATCTTGATTGGTTCTATAGTGTATTCAATGGGTCTCTATCATTATTCAAAAAACTTGAGGATGTATTTTTAATCCATTTCCATAAGCACAAGTTTCTCAAGATACCATTAGACCATTTACAAGCATTGGATAAAAATAAACATGAACCTATTCAAGAATATGTTATAAGATTCAAAGATGTTTATTATTATTTAAATTACTCCTCTTATATTTGAAAATATAATTTATATTTAATGGCGGTCTTCTTTATCCACTTAGAGAAATATCATTGCATAATCCCTTTATTTATTTCAATTTATTATATTGGGATGTGTATAGATGTGCATGTTCATTTACAAAAAACCATGATACCAATATTTCCAAGAAGGAGGAGGACCATAAAACTAAATAAACTAAAAATAACCTATGCTATCAAGACCTAGCAATCAGATTATTTATGAGTGGTTCTTACTTTTGGAGTAACCATGTTGATCATACAAAAATAAAAACCACTTACAATGTAAGATGATTACAACAACTTAGCTTTGATCCAAAAGACTTACAACATAAATAAAGTTAGAATGACTCCTTTATAAGCATTATAATAAAAAAAAAATTGTGGTCCTAAAGTGATTCAAACAAGGGTTTGGGTTATGTTATAAATATATCAATATGCATTCATAGTAGGAACCCTTTGGTTATATCAAATGGTAACAAAAATTGACCAAAATCAGCAATGTATCTCCTTTTCCCATGAGGAAAATTTGTCCATATTCCACATGATGGTAATTAACTTCATAATTCATAAGTAAATAATGAGAAGGAATAGGCCATTCACCATTTTCACTTATACAACCATGATGAAAACAACACAAATGGTCTAACCTAAAAATGCACACTTCTAATATTCCAAAAATACCAAAAACTCAAAAAAAAAAATACACCATCAAAACTTAAACTTGCATCCATATTAAAAACTCTAAAAATTGTATACCTCAACTTTAACCTTGATGTCAATTTTGATGACTGCATGGGAAGTGAAAAATCTTGACAATTGCAAGAAATGGCCAAAACTTTGACGATGGTTTAGAGAACATAAAATTTAAGCCCATGAATTATGACATTTTCATCCTATCCCTTAGATGCTTGGTCACATAATTTAATCCCTTAGTCACAACCAATCCAAGGGGGATTAAGTTTTTCTCACAAAATTTGGCCAAACATTTTGCACAAAAAAAACTAATTATACAAATTGAAGATTAGTTTTTTTATGAACAAAAAACATTTAAACTTCCATAACTTTCAGTCAAAAAATCCTTTTTAGGCACCTTTTTTTTTTATGTGTGTCTCTTTTGAGCTTAATGTATTGGTGATATTATCATGTTTTGTAATATTGAAACTCTATAGATCTAGGGGTGCACATTCCTAGTCTTTCAGCACATACTTCCTTTCTACATCATGGATTAGTCATGTTCTAGTTCTTACACTATTTAACTATCACAAGTGGAAAACCCAAGTTAAAATATTATTTAGGAGCAAAGGTTTACTCCAAATCATTATTGGTATATAAAAATATCATAAACATTATGTAGAAAAGGTGAAGTGTTACAATAGAAGTGACAAAGCCTATGGTTTACTATGATTATCTATATGTCTTGACTTGTTATTTAATATTAAATAAACATCTACTCCTAATGAAGTCTAAATCATATTGGAAATACACTTTGGTAAAGATGACATAATGATAGGTCATGAGTTGAATAATGAGTTCATTAGTTTGAGCCCATGAAATTTTGATACTATACAACTCTTCTTCATAAAGTTCAAATAACATAGGTTATATTTGAAAATTTGTGACATTTATAAAAATGAAGATCAATTTATTATTTCTATCCTTTCCAAATTGGGATATGACTGTTGTGTCTTCATTTATACCTTCCACATGACTAAGCATGCCCTTGGAGATACATGGACCATGCTATGTTTGGATGACTTTACTATTGATGTGACTCAAGAGAAAGACAAGCTTATTCAAATGGGTACATTGAAGTCATCTAAATTGCATACCTTATATGTGAGTCATGACAAATAGAAAGATTTTATTATCAACGAGAAGAAATAAAATAAGGACCTAGAGAAAAGGAAGGGTCAAAAATATGATGTTAAGTCAAAAGAATCAAAAGATTCCTCTTTAAATGTGAAATCTAAGGAATATGAAATAAAATATGCCTACTATAATAAATCTGAGTGTAAGTAAACCAAATGCATGAATAATCCAATTGAACAATTGACAAAAATGTAGGAGAAGCACAATATTAATGTCCCTAGTTTTATTAATTAGAGTTCATTAGCATAAGAGTCTTATAAATCCAAATATACTATAAAGGTAAGAGATAAGGGTAAATAAATTATTTTAGTTTTGTCCTAGACTTCCACAAGGGTAGTTTATTTTGGTTCCTCGTACCCCATGTATTCATCATAGGACATGTTCTCATCCTTGGAGCCTTATTATATGCCTTATATTTATTGGGTTATATACTTCTACTTAAGTTAATGGGAGTGGATTTATTGAATTTAATTATGGGAAATTTCATGATGTTTTATGTTTTACCTTTTTATCTACTAATCATCTATCCATTTATCAAATCACTCACATCAATTCAGGTAAGAAAATTGAATTCACACATAATTCAATGGCTATTAGGGAAGCCAATAGTGACTGTATAGTTTTATCTGGGAAATTAGATCATCAATCATGATTGTAAATTCCTCAAAAAAATTTCCTAATAAACCCTCTACTACCCTACTCACTCATTAAAATGGGGTAATTATATTATGGTAAGAGTAATTTATCCATCTCAACTATTGTTACCTAGAGAAACTCAGTCAACATGACATAGTTTCAGAGTTGCCATGAGTCAAGTTTTTATATGAATTTTTCTAGGGCTACATACTTGGTAAGAATCTTTAAGAGAAGTTTGAAAATGAAAATCATAGATATAAAAATAGATATTGGAACTTTTCCATAGTGACATTACTGGTCATTTTCCAAAATGTTCATTCAACATCACTAAATACATGCTTACTTTCATCAATGAATTTTTGAGGTATACTTGGGCGTATTTTATTAATAAAAAATATGAGGTATTTGATAATTTTTAGGATTTCAAGATACTTGTATAAAATATTTAGGTAAATCCATCACTATTTTACATATTGATAAAGGTGGTATATCAATAATAATTTTGATAAATTCTACACATTAGATAAGATTGAAATACAATGTATAGCTCCATATAGTCCTTAACAAGATGGTGTTATAGAGCATCGTAATAGGTCCTTGAAGGAAATGTTCAATTATATGTTACACTCCAAGTCTCTTTCACCTTAGTATTGTTCTGAGGCCATCAATTATGTTTATTATATACAAAATCATATTCTTAATAAATAATTTAAAGTAGTCACTCCTTTTTAATCTTAGAGTGGTCAAACACCCATAGTGAATCACTTATAAGTGTTTGTATCTACTTATATGGACCACATTTAAAATAATAAATTTAAGGAAATGTAACCTCAAAGTTAGCCTTATAACTTCATTGGATATCATAAGGGTGTTAATAGATACATGCTTATCCATCCCACCACACATGAGTTGTTAATTGAGAGGAGTGTTTATTTTAAATATGGTCCTTTATACTCTACACTCAAAACCTCTCCCTCTTTTTTATATGAAATAAAATTTGATGATAGTTTTGATGATTCAAATCTGCCTGAGCAACTTCTTAATGATCCATATTCTTCTTCTAGTTTTGATGATGAGAGTAATGATCAGGTCTCACCTCCTTTTCAAATAATATCTTAAAAGGATGAGGAATATCCTCCTAAAGTTTTGAAATATATTCCTCTTTGGGTTATACAAACACTTCAAAGTGTGAACAATGGGTTGGATATCTATTAGACAGTAGGTGAACTCATTCATAATTTGAAGATGTCCCACATTCTTTGACTGAATCTAATTTAGATTCTTAATTATTTCATGAGGCATTAGGTACTTCTAAGTGGGATAATATTATAGAAGAGGAATATGGTTCCTTTCTTAATAAAAACACTTTGTATTTAGTCCCTCTTCATAAGCGAAGAAAACTTGTTTGATGTAGGTAGATCCATTAAACAAATTTTTTTAGCAAATGGGTCCCTAAACAACATCAAAATATGTTTGGTATTAATTTTTTTTCTTAGGTACATATCATTCATTATACCAAGACATTCACCCTATTTTACAAAATGAACTCAATTTGACTCACCCTTGTTATATCCACAACACATCTGTAACATCCCCACATGGATTTACTATAATAATGTAGTATTTGTTTTCAAAATATTTACACAACACTTATTCTTTCAATAGATTTCACCACTGGAATCTAATTAGTGACCTTAACATACACATTAAGTATATTAATCATAAGTAAACATGTATTAATAATAGGTTTTGATCACCAACATCATATGTTATATAACATAACTACATAAGGAAAGTAATTATATTAAAATCTAGCCACAGTTGGAATAATAATATAGACACTACTGTCAATGTACAATAATAAATCAAATTACATTTCCAACATGCATTTCACCTATAAATACAATAATATATATAATTTTATATGGATATCAAGTCACTCTAACTCCTCTATCCATGATAATCTCAAGTGCAGTCCACAAGTAAGTAATACAGTAAGGAGGGAGAGCATCATCCAAGTGCTTTTCCACACCAACCACATACCATCAATCCCTCATAAAATCCACCAAATAGGGAATGTCCCTCCCTTAATAGATTGGTAGATAGTGATAGTTCATGAATATACACACATGATAGTACATGTGTGTTGTAAGATTTCTACTACATGATGTGTACCAATAAATACATTAAAAACATGATATCATATAAACATGTAAATCATACATATGAAATTATAATGTCTATCTAAACATTACTTTGGCCAAATTTTTCAAAATTCTATTGATCTCTAGGATCATTAAAATTCATACACATCACTTGATCAAATTACCTTCATTTGGAATTGGTGGTTCTAAGTAAGTCAGTGGAGTCCATCTCACTACTTAGTTAGTACTAGCAATGTGAGATTTGATTGACATTATCTTAACCAACAAGATAATGTAATTATTTCTTATATAAAGTACAAACACATGCTAATTACTAAAATAATTACTACACATATATTTAGTCCACCAAACATATGAATGAATCTCATTCTTATTAGTCATCACATAAACCATAATTATGATAAACAAGTTTGTTTACTAAATTGGTAGAAGACAAGTTATTTAAAATAATCTAGTTTCCATAGGTAAATGTAATAGAATAAAAAATCTCAACACATATGGAACATACTAATTTATTATAATAGTAATAATAATAAATTAAGTTATAAATCCAAAGTATAATCTTTCTATTCATTATGCATATTGAGATGTTTTATCTCATAAATTAAAACACTCTAACTTTTATCTTTCTAAATTCATTATATAAATCCATAATATAATAATAGGTATTCATAAAATGTATATTCATACATATTTTATATATGTATGTTAACCTAAGTTCACACACACACACACACACACACACACACACACACACACACACACACACACACACACACACACACACACACACACACACACACCATTATACCATAATATGGCATTTAAATGTATCCCTATGTTATTATATTCAATAACCTATTGATGAACAAACATATATAATTAAAAAGAGACTTTTAATTATTTTAGACCCAATTAAATTTGTAATAAAACTATAAATTAGAATTGATACATTAATAACCCCATATTTCTCTACATCCTTTACTCTATTTTTACTTGAAACCCCAAAACCATACATCTATAATTAATATAAGTCCTTTAAGTACACATTTTAAATGTTTTCCATCATATCTCTAAACCCACAAAAAATCTAAACTCACAAAACTCTAAAAATTCTTCTATTCATTATAACCAACTATATCTATATCAATCTAGTTTGAGTAAGAATACATGGTCAATGGTTTAGATATAAACATCCTATTTAAATACCATCCTAGTTTGTAACTTGTTCTTGTTTAAAATACAATCCATTTATATGTATAAATATATGCATTAAATTCATAACTTACAATGTTTGTAAAGATAAGATGCATATAACACACACACACACACACACATGATTCAAAGTTAATATAAACCCACACATAATGGACATATATATACATATGTATATATGTCTTCACTATTTTTTATCGGCCTATAATTTAAATCAACTTAAGTATAATTGTGTGTATATTATGTCACACATACATAGTTTGACTATATGTCAAATTTTAATGTTAATAATTAGCTTACAACCTTTTGGCTTAGACATGTTCCATGTTTTGAACCATAGATATATATTCATATTCATATTCATATATATATATATATATATATATATATATATATATATATATATATATATATATATATATATATATGTCATATCTAAAAAGGTCATATATGAATATATATACCCTACATCCATATTCAAAATTCCCAAACCCTATGTATGCAGAATATAACCATTCTACTCATAATTTTTCTATCAAATTTACACACTCCAAAACCAAATCGGTAGTCCACACAATAATTATATTTTGTATTCATAAAATTTAATCAAATCATATCGATATTTCTCAATTTAAACCATTTTGAAAACCTTTAACTCAAACCCAGTTATATATATTCATCTAGATCTATGTGTGTTCCTATATATAAATATATATCCACATATATATATATATATATATATATATATATATATATATATATATATATATCAAGTCATTTCTCCCTTATTGTGTTCATAATGTATATATAGTAAACCCATGTATACATCATTAAGATTTAAACTTAGTTATTTGTGTATATATCACAATTTAATTCATTAAAGGTTTTGAATGTATTTCCATGAATTTAAATTCATTAAACACCTCATCACTCAAAAACATAACTAAGTTTAAGTCTTAAGTTTTGGGAAGGTAATTTTATCTTAGTTATATGGATGGTCAGCCATACACAGGATTGAGATTGTGGTTTTTTATTTCTAAACCATACTATTTCAAACCATATACAGTAATTATGCAAGCAATTTAAAAGAAATTACTTCCCCAACCTAGTATGTAGTTTCCAAAGATATACAAAATTAACTTGAACCCTTTTTCACCTTGCTCTATATCTTTCATATCTTGCTCACCATCTGCTCTTTTCCTCTTATCTCACATTTATTTTATTCCACTCACCCACTAAGCTTTCCATGAAATTTTACCAACTTATAGTCACCATACCATAACCATGTTTTTCATAGCTAAATAATGACTATCATTTAGTTAACTTACATTATCCCTATTTATGCATGCCCTAATTCAAACTTCCTTACATTATTTATTCAGTAAAATATTCATTTCAAAATTTCATGTCAACCTATCTTTCAATACCGAATATACCACTCAAGGTCCACTTTATTAATCATTTACAAAATGATAACTACACTTTCAAACTTGAATGTAGTCCATGCAAAAAAATATGATTAGGCTTAGATCATAGGTTAGTAATTTAGGATAATTTTACCTCCTCAATATCAATTCAAGCTAATTATCTCCATTTACAATGTTAGTTATCTTTTATATATTAAAATGATAGACCAAGAGAATATTTATTCTAATTATAACAAGATAATAATTTTAGTTAATTACTAGTGTATATAGGCTATATATGCCTTTATTTATTTTAATAACTTAACATATATTGATATTATGAAATATCATAATAGTAAGCTTAATGTTCTAAAATGTTTTAAATACATTTAACTAGTCTATATATAATAGTAATTAAATATCTTATACTTGATTTATGTTTCAAAGTCATAGTCAAACACAAGTAAAGTAACCTCATTTAATCCTAATGCAACATCAAACACTGAGTCTATGTACAAAATGTAACTACATAAAATATTTATTCCATAACTACATACTAACATTTAAAACATGCAAATTTTAATATCTAACTATAATTAATATTCAAAATGTACTAACTCTAACTATCAAATACATAATGCATATAACATTTTTAATATAATGTGGTGTGTGCATGGATCTTAGCAATTTCCTTTATCATCCTTCACCATATCCATCTATGTTACCCTCTCTAATGACACTCTCCCTCCATCATGCTCTTAGGGATTAATTCCATTGCATCTATCTCATGACAAGAAGTTCTTTACTTAAATACATCATGATATAAATCATAAAACAATGCTATAATAATAAAGTAGCATAATCATTATGTAAATAAGTCATAATTATCCATCTCATAATAATGAAATCATGAAATCTAATTAACATAAATCTATCCCATAACAACATATGATTTATAATTTAGTTAAAAAGTAGAAAATCAATTTAAAAATCATATTAATCCATGGATAATTAAGAAAATCAATTTAGTGAGAGAATCAGGATGTAACATCCTTCCCCCTAAAGTTGGTCATGATCCTGATGACACTTATTCGAAAAATAGTTTTAAATAACAAAAATATTTTAGCATTTATCATCAAATCAAGAAAAAAAATGTGGAGATAACCTCTAGAACTCATCATACTCCTCCCATGTATCACTATCCTTAGAGTATTACTCCCATAAGACCTTGAAATATCAGACTACTCTATTACATGAACTAAGTATGTGAGTGTCAATTAATCTAATTAGTTCTAACATGACCACCATAGGATCTAGATCCTATAAAAAATTCTAATCCAACACATGCAAAGGATCAACTATATACATCTTAAGGTAAGATACATGGAAGACATTATGTAATAGAGCTAGGGCTAGTGGCAATGTGAGTCTATATGCTATAATATTGACCACTTATAAAACCTTGAAGGGTCTCACATATCTCATTAAAAGTTTTGTTGACTTCCCAAATTTAATCGAGCTCTTTTTCATCTTAATAGATAAAAATACTTTTTACCTAGTAAAAATTGCCTAGTTATTCTCTTCATATCAGCATAGCTTTTTGGCCTATCATTAGCCTCAGAACAATCTCTACTTGATTTTTTAACCTACTAATCCATTTATAAAAGAATTTTATGTCAAAAGACTACCTAGCTTCCAACCTATCCCAACTGATTGTTGTCTTCAACCTTATTTCATAAAATACCTCAAATGGTGCCATAGTCAAAGCATATTGGTATGAATTCTTGTATGCAAACTCAACCAATAGAAGGTATTATTATCATTTATATTTATGATACATTAAAATACATACAAAGAGGATCCTCTAACACCAAATTAACTTGATAAATTTAACCATTAGTCTATGGGTGATAAGTAGTTCTAAAATTTAGTCTCATACACAAAGCTAAATTTATAGCTAACTAAAATATAGAATTCATTCTTGGATTATGATTTGATGTGATCATATTTGGAAAACCACACAATAGATACATTTTTTATGAATCTTTTCTCAAGAGTTCGTGCATTGTCTATCAAATTACCTAGTATAAAATGTGTTACCTTGATTATTTTATCAACTACAACCATGATAATGTTATGCCTATTATGTGATAATGGTAATCCTTAGATAAATTACATACTAATCACATGCCATTTCTATTCTAGTATGTCATGTGGATATAATAATCTAGCCAAATGCACATTTTTAACTTTTACTTACTGACATTCTAGATAATTTGACACAAAGTCCATTGCATCTTTCTTGATTCCCTTCTAGAAATAAAGTGGTCTAATCTCTAACCTCAACTTGGTTACTCATAGATGCTATTAATACATGGCATTATGCAGTTCCTTTAGCACTATGCTACTTGGATTTTTTTGATCTGACACATACATCCTTCTATTATAATGTAAAATACCATTACTCTCTAAGTTGTATACTTTAAACCTATGATTTTGAGAATTTTCAAACAAATATTTCTTTATCTAATCATAAAATTCATCTCTTGGTGATTAATTGATCGTATAATCCCTAAAATTACTCTTGATAGTAGCTAGGATTGTTATGTAGCTTCTACGACTTATGGCATTATCTACTTTTTTCTCTTTGCATTTGATGTAATTGATATCAAAGTCATAATAAGATAAAAAATATAACAAGCACCTCTGATGAGCATTCAAATTTGGTAGTTTGAAGATGTATTTGAGTCCCATGTTATGACTCTTGAGTTTAAATAGTTTTCCCAAAAAATAATGTCTCAAAATTTGTAAAGCATGAATACTTGTTGTAAGTTCAAGATCATGAGGGGAATAATTTACCTCCTAAGGCTTCAACTTTCTCTATTCATAAACCCCTACTATACCATCTAAAATAATGACTCCTAAAAATTGACTATTGGGATCAAGAACTCTCAATACTAGTGTTGAAGTAAGACTTTTTTTCAATTCCTAAAAAGATACTTCATACTTATTAGACCAGATAACACTTTTATTCTTATGATGTAGAGAGATAATAAGATTAGCTATCTTTGAAAATTTTGAAATGAATTTCTTGTAATAGCCTACTAATCCTATTGATGCCTAAATGTGTACCACATATGCCTAGAGTGTTTAAGAAACACTTCTCATTTTAGAATTCAAATAATTTAGTGCATGAGTTATGGGTTGTGATAATCCTATTATCTATTGATGGAACAGAGTTAGAACAAGTGACTGTTTCACAATATTTATAATATTTGGTGGTTGGGAGCCACCATGGCCAAACCATAGATCTATGTAAAATATGGAATATAATATGCTATGGATAGTGAATTATTATAAAGAAATAATCTAAAGACTAATATAAGATGAATATTTATATTAAGTATTAAAATTAAGTGATCTGGTTAAAAAAGAAGCAAAAGGAAAAGTAGGTTAGAAATAAATGTTATTGATCCTCATTCCAAACATCATGACAAAGTTCATATTTCATCTAGACATGCACTTTACCAATGTATAACATGAAGTATCATAATATCAAATCCTATTACAAATCAAGAAAGCTTCTAAGTAAGGTAGAAGTAATACAAATAAGAACCTAGTTCACTTCAAAGATTTATCGCTACAAACAAACAAAATTAGCCCAAATGTAAGAAGAGTAAAGTAAATGAAATGGACCTAAGAACATTCATTGAACCTAGAATTGGCACAAGTTAAAAAATATATAATTAAAGGTGCATACCAATAATTCATAAGAACCATTCAAATCTAGAAGTTAGAATAAACAAATGAGAGAGAAGCCATGATAATAATGAACACAAGAAAATACTAGGTAATATTTTAAAAATTCCTTGCTTATATTAATTATTCCAAGTTTATAAAGTAATTTGGTGATAAGAACTACCCCATTTATAATTGACAATGCTCCTTTTATAAGATACAAGGTAGAATCTCAATCATTCCTAACCAATTAAAAAAGTATAGGTGTTGGGACAACTATCCTTTTGTTCTCTTCTAGAACAAATGATTATTTCTAATGGATTGACCTATAGACAATGTGTTATTACAAATTACACATGTATATAAAAAAATAATATCCTATTTAAAAATATTATGCAATGTTGGTTACAAAAGAATATTCTTATTTAAATTAACTTGTCTTTGAGGACCTTGTGTACTATTAGTGTCTTCGTTATTTGTGATTCTATCTTTTAATGCTTATGGCTAACAATTAGCTTTATAAAGAGCTCTTTCACTCATCCTGATAAGCTATAGTGATCTAACTAAATCATCTAATATATGTATTAAAATATCTATAAATTACTTGAGGTCATTATATAGGTACCCCATTTTTAGGACCATTTACTAATGCTTTGGGACAATTTCTAAATTAGCATTGTTGTAAATCTAGTTAAATTACTCACTAGTGGATTCTTGGTTAAATTATCCTCATATAGGTGACAATTCAACTCCCTTTAAGTTAATAATTAAGCTCATAGGGTTTTATTATGGTCCTCACCTTGCCAAGGCATTATTGTAAGTTCTAATAGTGCTTTAATAGTGGTTGTAAGCTCAAACATTGTGATCTTAGATCTCTACCTTTACATTACCAGGTCCATAAGGTCTTCGATTTGGCACATTACACTAATGTGGATTTGATGGTGTATTTACATAGAGTCATTATGGTATTATGTTCATCACTATTTAAAATATGGCTATTTAATTTGATTTTGGATCCAAGAAGTTGTATTAAAATTTAAATCCTTGTGGCCATCATTTTATGTCTGCATGAACATCATTAATGGGTGCATGATTATCAATTTTAAATGTGTCTATGGCAAGGTTTGATATTTTAAATTTGATGTTAAATTTAATATAATTTGACATCCATGTGAATTTCATTGATGGGATTATGATCACCAATTTTAAACACATCTTTAAGACTATCTTCCAAGCCTACCACTTGTCATTTTTTGGTTCACTCTACACTCTATCAGTTCTACTAGGAAATGTCCTTTTGCCACATGGTGGTCCTATGGCCTCTAGAGATTTTTTGAAAATTTAATGTGATCCATGTACCATTGGATCAAATTATCCAAGTTAGTACATGTCATTTGGTCATGATCCTAGGATGAACCACTATATATTTCTTAGAGTCCTTTCAGTGCACTCATGATGCCTATCACTATCTCAGGGCTTTGAATTATCAAAGTTCACTGCACTTCATTGGATTAACTTCACCCAACTAAATGTGTCTCATTTATCTTTCATAAAAACATGATATTTAAGCTCGAGGATATATATGAATATATTTAGGGTAAAATACTTAAGATAAATTCAAAAAATAATACACAAGACCTCATGCATTAGAAAGGACTCAACATAAAGATGTTGGACTAAGGTTATGAACATAATAAAAAGTACCCAAAAAATTTGATGTAGCCTAAAGGCATAGCATAAGGTTTTCATGATATTAATAAATATGATAAACCCTAGGATAAGGTTTTAGGCTAATATTTATAATAAGAGTACCATGCACTTACACCAATCTAGGATAAAAGGAAACAAAGGGGTCATGAGACATAAAACAGACCAAGCATAGGAGTTTTAGACTAAAGTTTGGATATGTTAAAAAACATAACCAAGCATTAGGTTAAAAATTAAACTAAGTCCATGGTATGATTAATTTATTCCTATGTAAATTTAAATTTGAATAAAGGTCTAGGTAAAAAATTAGGCTAGGGATTCAAATTATGAATTTAGTTGATCACTTATAGGTCAAGGTTAGTAAAATATCAATTTAATATTGAAGCACAAAAACCTAAGAATTCTCACTCCCAAATCGGTTTCATTAAACCTATAACTTGAAACACAAATATACAATGTTACCACATTAGATAAGATTAAACTAGAACCATGAATACATAATTCAGCCAGACCATGGTGTGGATGGTCTTCAAATAAAAATAATGTGCAATCATGCTAATGACACCTTATCAATTGAATATTTAATTTCAAGTTATAAATTTGCATAATTTGATACATGGGTCCCCATTTTTAAAAAATGAGGGTATGTTGACCTCAACAAATTGCAACTTCTAGGGGAAACATAACAATATGTTAGAATTTATAGACTCTAGTTTAGAATAATAATTATGTTACTTATTCCACTTGAATTGACACCATTATTAAGACTAGTTCATGGTTAGAATAAATCTTGCATATGTATAATTAGGATAAAACATCAAAACTCATTCATGGTATGTGTGTGATTTGATTCCATTTATTGATTGCTAAAGGATTTAGAGAACAACTTATAGGTTAATGACTTTAATCACTAACATTAACTTCCAACATGTTTGAATATTCATTAAAAACCATGATTTAGGTAAATAAGGATTTGGCATTGTTCTCCTACTATCTAGGCATCCATAGCCCCAACACAAATGCCTTTAGATCCACTCAAGGCCATGCTCCTATTATCAACCTAGAGTTTCACCCTAATTAAAGATATGCAAAAGTAGAAAAACCTCACTCTAGTTGAAATAATGGGATCTTCTCAGAGGGGGGGGTGCCTCTGTGTTGAGAAGAACCTCTAGAGAGGGTTGGTTCCCTTAATATTTATCTATTAAGTTCGATTGATTTCTTGTTCTTGAATGAAAAGGGGTAGGGGAAACTAAAGAGGAAATGAGAAGGGAAAACTTATTTTAACATGGTGATGCACCTGAATGTTGTGATATTCTTTGGGCACTATTAATTAAAATGAAAATGGAGTTCTATATTACCTTTTCATAAATATTTTAGATGAAGGGCTTTGCCTCTTCAAATGACCTACAAGGGAAGAGAGGTGGAATGAGATGGGAATGAATAGGTGGGGAAGAGACATGCCCAAAGATGATGTAATCCCACTTAGTGTTGATACATAGTCAAATACACATTATTTAGAACCGACATTCAAAACCTAAAAAGTATATAACTCAGAATCAATTTCATCTATTCAACTTCCAAGAATATATTATTGAATATCAATTTCCTTCTTTAATGACTTCTAAAAAGGTCATTTTATAGAAAATTATACAAAAGTCTAGGAGATTGGAATTGAAAGAATATGAGAAGATTAAGTGGATGTGAACTCAAGTCAATTTTGAGTTCAAATTAATTACAACATTATTTAAATATTTCCTTTCTTTATCTTTTTAAGAAACCTTCCTTTTGGCATTGGAACAAGAAATGGGAGGAGATAAGGGTTAGTCTGGGTCGACTCAACTAAAGACTAAATCTTTTTACAATCATTTATTCATTAAATCCTTAATTCCAAAAAAATTGCATAATGAGCTCCAAATCTTGGCATTGAAAAGAATGGTGGGCCCAAGTTTGATAAGATAAATACCTTTCCATAAAAATTCTATGATAACTCCACTTAAGGTTCTTGCAAGTTGAGTTGTTACAAGAAAAGATTCCCCTTTGCATTGAAATCAAGAAACAAACTTTGCAAAGTCAACCTTTACTAACTTCACTTGCATGCTTATCCTTCTTAGAGTTGGACCCATCTTGATATCAATTTTTTTTAAGATCAAAAATTAATACAATAGTTTTCAAGAATATTTTAATTTTTTTCTTTTTGGAATAAATTCATTTTGCAATTGAAATAAGAAATGGTGGGCCCCATTGACTTAGTCAACTTTCTTTGCATGAAATATCATTTTCATTTTCTTAAAATATATGGATATTAATAATAATATTAGATATGTCATGTGGGAGCTAACTTGAGGCTATTTGGCATTTCAAATGACCTTTTTATGATTTGAAATTTTAGACTTAGGATAAAATCACCCTTTTAAACATATTTAAAGCTCCTTGAGACAATTTAATGACCTTTAAAACCATTTTTATGCTTTTCAAACCCATGTTTTAACATTTTTGACCATATATGACCATTTTGGCTAGCTTCAAAGTCTAATTGACCATTTCGGGAAAATTTTGGATGGTAGGGTTGTAATTTGGCCTTGATAGGCCAAAATTACTAACATTTTGGTGACTTTCTGAAGTTAACTAGCCTACTAGTAAAAAAATGTCAAAATATTTAGAAAAGCATGGACAAAACTAGAATGAGAAACTATAGACACAGACATAACTAACACAAATAAGGATAAAACATGTGCACAAGCACTTGGAGGAAAGGAAAGACAACTTAGAAAGGGAAATGAAAGCTAAAACATGTGAAAGATACACTTAGAGGAAAACAACAATTGAAATTAAAACTAATATGCAAATCTAACTTGGTACTTCCCTCTCCCTCTTGGATTAAAAGGGATATTCCATAGGTCTCTTCCATGATGAGAAACCTCATGACGCCATACAAGTGGTTTTTTGAAGTTGAAACTTGTTGAATCATCTTTTTTGCATGTTATTGTGCTTGGAGAAGCTCCAAACATATCAGCATCAAACAAGTTCCCAATGTACACATACTCATTGTGATCTTCAAGACATGTCCCTTTCTAGTCTTCATTCTTGAAAGGCTGATTTGGCTCATGTTTCTCTAGGAATGGATCTTGGTTATTCTCTAACTACTCTATCTCATCAAAGAGATTGACAAACTAATTTTTAGCTTCATCATGACTTTATTGAATATGGGTGGCTAGTATGATGTTGGAGTTGAGACAATAGTCTTCTAATTCAATCCAAAAATCATCACTTTCTTACTTAAACATAAGAGTCTCTAGCTACCCAAAAATAGGTTCTTAAAACTCATTCAACTCATATTCCACAGATTGATTACAATCTTCCTCAAGTCAAAAGGGAAGTTCATCAAAGAAAGTGAGAGGGAACTCATCATGCTTACATTCTTCATAATCCAATGTTGACATGTTAAACTTGTCTATCTCATCCTAAAAGACAGTATAATTGCTATAAAGTATCTTCATGAGTAGGTTCACCTTTAAGGATTTTAATAGCTACAAGTTCTTCAAGAATTGTCTTTTCCTTTTCTTATTGCTAAAACAAAGAGGGATCAAAAGAGTTTAGGCCTTCCATGTCACCATGAAAACATTATATGTCCTCAATATCTACTCCTTTTGAATTCAAATCTTATTCTTCACCTTTAAGTTTTGAAATCTCATTTTCCCTCTCACACAAGGTGCATTCTCCTTTCTCAAAGGAGAGGGTGGGAGGGCAAGAACCATCCTTGACTAGATTGAAACACATTATAACATCTTGGTTCTCTTATTTCCATTTATTTATCACTTTATTCCAATCAAAAGGGATGTTTTGTTCTTCTTCTTGAGGGAAATTAATAGTCTCATCCATTCTTCCATGGCTCAAGATTTTTGTTCTCATCTCTAGCTCTTTAATTTACCTAGTCAGATTATCTTGGGATTGCTTAGCCAAAAATTATTATTTATATCTCAATTGTTCTTGGTGAACAAAACATTGATATTTAAGCTCCTCTTGATACCTATTAAACTCATCCAACCCATCGCACTCATCGATTTGCTTCTTACATTCCAACCTTATATCCCTAAAACTCATAGATTGACTAGGAGAAAAATAATTAGGAGAACTACTTGAGAACAACATTATCTTGATGAAATTGATAGAGGGGTTCATTAAAATAATATTGATCAAATAAATACTAATACATACACAATTTTTTTAATTTTTTTTGTACTTAGACTACTTAACTATCCTTTTGTGATGATGGATATCTTCATCTACTACAAAAATTTTCCTCAGCTTCAAAATTCTTCAAATATGCAAAGGATTTATTTGTTGTCCCACTAAATGTGCCAAAAAAATTTATCAACCTAGAGTTTCACCCTGATTGAAGATGTCCAAAATCATGAAAAGATCACTCTAATTGAAATAATGGGATCTTATCAAAGGGTGGGTGCCTATGTGTTGAGAAGAACCTCCAGAGAGGGTTGGTTCCCTTAAGATTTATCTATTAAATATGATTGATTTATTATTCTCAAATGAAAAGGGGTAGGGGAAACTAAAGGAGAAATCAGAAGGGAAAAACTATTTTAATGAGGTGATGCACTTGAATGCTATGATATTCTCTAGGAACTATTAATCAAAATGAAAATAGAGTTATATATTACCCTTGCATATATATTTCAAATGAAGTGCTCTACCTCTTCAAATGACCTACAAGGGAAGAGAGGTGGAATGAGATGGGAAAGAATAGGTGTGGAAGGGACCGGCCTAATGGGGATGTAATCCCACTTAGAGGTGGTATGTAATCAAATACATACTATTTATAATCTACATCCAAAACTCAAAAGTTATGTAACTCAATCAATTTCCTCTATTCAGCTTCTAGCAATCTATTATTGAATATCAAATTCCTTCTTTAATGACTTCTGAAAAGGTCATTTTATAGAAAATTATACCAAAGGCCAAGAGATTAGAATTGAAATAATATTATAAGATTAAGTGGATGTGAACTCAAGTCAATTTTGATTTCAAATTAATTACAACATTCTTTAAATATCTCATTTCTTTATATTTTCAATAAACCTTCCTTTTGGCATTAAAACAAGAAATGGGAGGAGATAAGGGTTAGTCTTCATTGACTCAAATCAAGACTAAATCTTTTCATAATCATTTATTCATTAAATCCTTAATTCCATAAAAATTGCATAATGAGCTCCAAATATTTGCATTGAAAATAATGGTGGGACCAAGTTTGATAAGATAAATATCCTTTCATAAAAATGCTATGCCATGTTTCCAAAGAGAACTCCACTTAAGGTTCTTACAAGTTGAGTTGTGACAAGAAAATATTCCCCTTTGCATGGAAATAAAGAAACAAGCTTTGATAAGTCAACCTTTACTAACTCCACTTGCATGCTTCTCCGTGTGGAGTGGGACCCATCTTGATATCAATTTTTTTTTAAGTTCAAAATTAATACAATAGTTTTCAAGAATCTTTTAATTTTATTATTTTTAAAATAAATCCATTTTGGCATTGAAATAAGAAATTGTGGGCCCCATCGACTTAGTTAACTTTATTTTCATGAAATAACATATTAAATTTTTAAAAATATATGGATATTAATAATACTATCAGATATGTCATGTGGGAGCTAATTTGGGGCTATTTGGCATATCAAATGACCTTTTTATGATTTGAAATTTTAGACTTAGGATAAAATCACCCTTTTAAACATATTTAAAGCTACTTAAGATGATTTAATGACTTTTGAAACCAATTTTTATGCTTTTTAAACCCATATTTTGACATTTTTGACCATATATGACCATTTTGACTGGTTTCAAAGGCTAATTGACCATTTTAGGAAAGTTTCAAATGGTAGGGTAGTAATTTGGCCTTGAAAGGCCAAAATAACTAACAACTCCACTACCAACTAGGTGTCTATAACCCTAGTGGAGATTACCATAATCACCTCTTCTTAGAAAGGTCTTTGAATTTTGAAATAAGGATCTTATTTTGGATTTTTTAAGTGATTTTGACTTTCTATCAAAGGTTGGGAACAAAGTTAGCTAGGTTAATAAATTTGGTCAAGTTTTTAATTTTTAGATAATCACCCTTGGCTATAAACTTTGTCCCAAGAAATTAATGTTTTTTAAGTGGAAGTATGGATGTGCCTTGATAGTTTAATATTTCACCCTAGATGTACAATACTTATTAAAACCAAGCTTAAATCAAAACAAGGTTTAAAATATTAATGAAAAATTAACTTATCCATCATTATTTTCTAGCTTATATAAACTACAACATCAAGCTCATATTTTAACAATCCATGATCAACCAATGTTGTTAAGTCATATTTGCATTTCTACACTATGAAGCTCTTGAGTAGTTAGATGAAACTTGAGTTGAGGGATATACAAAAGGAATTATTTAGAAACAAGGAAAAAATACAATTGGTAAAAAAATATATACAAACATTATTTACAAATAAGGCATAATAAGGAAAGGAATAAGAAATAAATTAATTTAAATACATACACTAACTCCATAAATAGCCTACCTCCAGGATCAAATTAAAAGCTATTTAACTTACCATGGAAATTTAAAGCATGATTAATTTCACTTAGTGGCCTCTTCCTATGGATAGGAACACGTGTATGCTTATGTCTTCTAGTTGATGTAGACTAGCCTCCCATCAGCATATTCAGAAGTATGGATTGAAGGTATGAATCTAAGACCTAATCATATTTTTCCCAAATCTTTTTATCTTGCATTAGGAGTGTTAATTCTCATTAAATCATAAACAAATAGTTACTTATATTTTCTTCATTCAATGATGGTAGCTCAATTAGCATTTTTGTCTTAATGTATTCATAAATTCTAACTTTATGTGGGGATAAACTATCAGTGTTTGTACCAAAATGTCCAAATCATCTTAAAAGGCTAATTCATCCTAAAAAGATGAAAGAGATTTAAATTTATCTATAACCTTACCTTTTAAATCAAGTTTATCACATACTTCTACCCTTTTGATGGCATCATATGAAAAATCTTTATCTGTTTCACTTGTTTCATCCTCATTCTCTTTGTAGAATGGCATCTCAGATACCCAATCAAGTCCCAACTCATGTTGTGTTGGGGTCTCAAAAATGATATTGTAGTCTTCAAATACCATAATTTATTTCAATAAATCTTGGTATAAATGTTTCTATTGGTCCTCTTCTTCATGGGTAGACTTTATTTTAGTAATAACCTCATATGAATTACCTTCATAGCTATCTCTTAAAAAAAATTCATCTTGTCTCTAATCTTATTCATGAGGCTGCTCATCTTGAATGTCCATTTCATCTTCTACATAATCTTTTGGTTCACTTTATTCTTCAAATGGAATATTAAAAGCATGCATGAAGGATTTAGAAGTTTTTACAAAGCTTTCCCTGCAATAAAGTTTTGATTAAACATAGGTTCAAATATATCCCTTTCACCTTGATAAGGTTCTAAGACATTATAATTATTAGTTAGACCTATATCACATATTATTTTTGTTATCATGAAATCTATTTATGGAGCTATCTAACCTTTGAGAATCATAGTTTATATTAAATACTTCCCCGTTATTGCCCATTTTATTCTACAATTAAAGGAAATTAGTGCTCAATATTTGAGCCATATTAAGTATGGATTCATCCTCATTATTTGATACATATAAGTTATGAACTTTATCATCATTACTAGTGGGCACTAAATCTCTCTATCCTTATGGATTAAATCTATTTGTATTATTGTTGAAAAACCCAAAATTTTGGCTAGGATAAGCTTGGATTAAGGGTAATTAGTTCAAGACTAATGTCTGATTAAAGGCAAATGCATTGTGATTGGAACTAAGACTGATATTTAATTTTAGGAAATTAGGGTTGACATTGGGAATACTATATGTAAACTAACCTTGAGGCTTCATTTAATCATTGATTATCATAGCTTCAACATAAGCCAATGACCAAGTGTTTATGACATAAGTACACCTCTTGAGAAACATAAAATGGGATCCAAATCATCCTTGGAAATATATAAGTTTAAATCCTTATCATGTATATAAGGACCTATGGTTTTACCATACAACTTCTATAATCTAGCATTGAAAGCTCTAATGGTCTCACTAGCATCTCTCTTAACAATGGTAAATTAATGACACAAAATACATGGACTAATGATTTTACAAAATTGATCAATGAAAATATTTATAAAATCATCCCTTCTAGCTATGTAATCTTATATAAGGTTGAGAAACCATTCATACGCAACATCTTTGAAAGTAAATGGGAATAATCTACATGATACATCTTTCTAAACAACATTCAGAAGTATTAAAGTATCTTTGAAATTTTTAACATGTTCTTAATATATGAAAAAATCATTAGTAATTAAATAAGGAAAATATATTCTAGTATTTCTTGGTAAGTCATGCACAATACCTATCATGTTGATTACAGAACCACCTAGTCAAGCCATACCTTGAACACATGAGCACCCTAACTTGGTGAAGTTGGTTGACACCTAGAAATTTTATGCTCATCTTGGTCTTTAATTTTTTAGTTTTATATTTTTATCTTCTAACCTATTTAAAATACAACACTCTAAACCAAACATTGAAAATTATAATTTTTAAGATTGCACGTTAAGACAATTTTGCACAAATACATGTAAATCATGACTATGTTTTCAAAGATATATCTAGACTTATTGATGAGAGGGATATTTTCATCTTTAAGATTAAATAAAGTAAAATTTGCAAATAACTAGTCAATTTTTGTACAAAATTTCTATTACTAACCTTAAATGTGGGAAATACACAAAGCACAAACTACCTTTGCACAAATATCCATGGATCTCCAAAGAATATCAATATTTATCTAAAGGAAGAAAAAATATTAGTCAAAGACCATAAATATCAATTATATTTACATAATTGAGAAAAGGATCACTCAAATATGCAAATAATACACCAATCTTTGATCAAAACAAACCAAAATTAGTAAAGATTCTTTAAATTCACAAAGATCTAGCTGCCAACAAAGCTCCTCTTGTTAATGCCTAAATGTGTACCACAGGTACCTAGAGTGTTTAATAAACACTTATCATTTTATAATTCAAATAATTTAGTTCATGAGTTGTAGGTTGTGATAATCTTTTTATCTATTTATGGAACAGAGGCAGAACAAGTAACTATTTCACAATATTTCTAATATTTGGTGGTTGGGAGCCATCATGGCCAAATAGTAGATATATGTACTATATGAAGTATACTATTCTAAGGATGGTGAATCATGATCAATAAATAATCAAAATACTAATATAATATGGATATTTATATTTAGGATTAAGTTAAAGTGATCTGGTTAAAAAAAGAAGTAAAAGGAAAGGTAGGGCAGAAAGAAATAGTGTTGATCTTCATTCAAAACATCATTGCAAGTCTAGATTTCATCTAGACATGAACTTTTCCAATGTATAACATGATGTAGAATAATCTAAACTACTATTACACATTAGGTAAGATTATAAGGAATGTGGAATTAATGAAAATAAGAACCTGGTTCACTTTAAAGATTTATCCCTACAAGCAAACAACATTATCCCAAATGCAAGAAGAGTAAAGGAAATTAAATGAACATAAGAACTTTTAGTAAACTTAGAATTAGAACAAGTTAAAAAATCTAAAATTAAATGTGTACACAAAAAATTCATAAGAATCATTCAAATTTGGAAGTCAGAATAAACAAATGAGAGATAAGACATGATAACAATGAACACAAGCAAATACTGGACAATCTTTGTAGAATTCTTTTATTATATTAATTGCTCCAAGTTTAAAAAGTAATTTGGATCTAATAATTCCCTATTTACAATTGATAATTCTCTTTTTATAAGATGTAAGGAATCATGTCGATTAGTCCTAACCAATTAAAAAAGTATAGGTGTAGGGACAATTATCATTTTGTTCTCTTCTAAAACAAATGATTTTTTATAATGGACTAACTTATAGATAATGTGATCTTAAAAATTTCACATTTCTAAAAAAAATTCTATTCCAACATATTATGCAATTTTAGTTACAAAATAATATTCTTATTTCAATTAACTTGTCTTTGAGAACCATGTGTGTTGTTAGAGTATTCATTATTTTTTATGTTCTCTTTTGATGCCTATGGTCAACAATAAATTTTATGAAGAGCTCTTTCACTCATCCTGATAAGTTCTAGTGATCTAAATAAAACATCCAATATATATGCATTACCCTATATATAAATTTATTGAGTTCATTAGAGAGGTAACCCATTTTTAGGACTATTTTCTCATGCTTTGGGACACTTTCTAAATTGTCATTGCTATAAATCTAGTTAAATTGATCAGCAGTTGATTATAGGTTGAACTATCCTCATACAAGTGAAAATTAAACTCCCTTTGGGTCAATCATTGTGATCACAAGGTCTAGTTATCATCCTCTCCTTGCTAGAGCATTCTTTGAACTTATAATAGTTCTTTAATAATGGTCATGAGGTCAAACATCATGAGCTTAGATCTTTACCTTTACATTATCAAGTTTGAAAGGTCTATATTTTGGAACATTTCACTCATGTGGCTTTGATGTGGCATCTTTATGGTATTCTAATCATCACTATTCAAAATATGAGTGTTGACTTTGAATTTGGATCCAATAAACTATCTTAAAATTAATGTCTTTATGGTCATCATTTGATGTTTGTATGAACATCATTGACATGTGCATGACTATCAATTTTAAACATGTCTACAAGGCTCTTTGATATCTTAAATTTGGTGTTCACATGACCATAATTTGACTTCCACATAAATGTCATTCATGGGCACATGATTGTCAATTTTAAACATGTCTTCGAGACTATCTACCAAGCTTACCCTTTGTCATTTTCTCATTCATTCTGCACTCTATTAGTTATATTGGGAAATGTCTTTTTGCCACATGGTGGTCACATGGGCCTCTAAAGCTTTGTTAAAAATTCAATGTGATCCACACATAATTGGATCAAATTATTTGAGTGAGTGCATGCCATTAAATCTTGATCCATGGGATGTACTACCATTGAATGCTTAGAATCCTTTCAGTGCACTCGTGACACCTGTCACTATCTTGGGGTTTTGAATTATCAAATTTCACTACAATATATTGGATTAACTTTACCTGACTAAACATGGGTCATTGATCGTATAGATAAACATGATATTTATGATAAAGGATATATATAAAGAGATTTATGATCCAATAGGATCTATATTTCATTCCAAAAATGAAATCTTCAAATTTTAGGTTTATCATTTCCATGGTGAAGGGTTCATCAAGATATTTTTATACATTTCATATATCGTAAAACAAAGCCTACATGTGTAAGTTATGATGTCTGCAAGATAAAAATGGGAAAATTAAAAAAATGTTGTTTGGACATCAACAAGTGGTGAGTGCTCAATAATCGATGAGTGAACAAGTGGTGAGAGGAGATTATATGACATGGTGGGTCTTCAAGCCACTAGTACCACATTAATGACAATGTATTCCATCATCCACTTCATAGATCATGCCTTTTAAGGAATTAACCACCATTGATTTTTTGGTAATAAAAAACTAATTTTTAAACCACTTTACTAATGTGGGATAATTGGTTATGATAAAAACAAAAAACAAAGCCTACAATTTCGAACCTAAGACCTATCTAGTAAAAGGATAAGGAACCCATTGATACACTTGTGAACATAAGAACTATATAAAGATCTCAAAGTGATATTTGAAGGAATGGTTTTGAGTATTATCCCATGGAGACAAGCACGTATGAGAGTGGTAGAGAGACTTAGAGATTTATAAAAGGCCTCAAACAACATAGTTTTATTTTTAGAGTATCTCTTTGATATATTAAATCTCACAAGATGATTTTGGTAAATCTAAAATATTTGTAAATATATTTTTCAATATTTTAATATGAGTGATCCCCCAATTGGAGTGGGTTAGAAGATATAGGCTTATATCCAAACTCCCTTATCAAATCATGTGGTATTTTATATCGAATTAGTTTCTTTATTATATTGAACTCTTAAATTTTGACTATTTTGGATAATTAAAATCCAAATTTAATTCTATAATCATTTAAAATGTCAATTTTAAGTTAATCATTATATTAAGTTTTTGATCCAATTACAAGTGTGATTTCTATTAATATGACATTTGTTTGATTATGATTATGGATCAGATTTTTGGTATCAGAGTAGAATTCATATTTAACCATTTGGATTGCTAGTGTATGTTGACAAGGTCAAGATCTAGGTAGGGTGAAGGAGAATTAGCATAATATGATCTAGAGGTTAGATCAAGACATACTATATAAATGGGAGATGACTTTAGGTCTAAATTATATTTCCAACAATCCTTCTTGGAAATGAAGGACATGGTCAAGGAACTTTGTCATGAACGATGAATTAAGATGGAACATGATGGAGGTGGTAAAAATTTTGAGAAACCTTCCTCCTCTTTAGGTGATGGTAAAGACAAAATATGTTGAATCTCTTCCTTCACTAAAGCTAGATATTAAGTTTGAATTTTTGATGTTTAATGGTGAGATTAATGTAAAAAAGTTGGATAAATAGATAAAGAAAATTGAATTATATTGTAGGGTCTAAAATATTGTAGATTATGAGGCTAAACTTCACTTGGCTACTCTTCAAATGGGAGACATAACTCTCATTTGATGGGAGAATAAGTTGAAGGAAAGTGAGATTAATATAGGTGACTTTATTTCCACTTAGAGTGCATTTTTTTATGCACTTAGAAATCAATTTTATCCTTTAGGCTATATGCAATAATCCATGATGGATTGGTAATCTTTAAGACAAAGTAAAGGCCAAACTGTTCAAGATTATACACAAGATTTAGAAAAAAAGGCTTTACTTTTGAATATTCCTCTTTATACATAGGAAACACTACTTAAGTATATAAGTGGGTTTCATAGTTACTTGAAACACATGATAGTGGTTCTCAATCCCACTAGTTTAGATGAAGCATGTGTTAAACCCATTCATTTAGAGGCTAAAGGAAAATAGACAAAAGAATATTTTCCTAAAGTTAAAATTAATAAATCAAAAGGTATGAATTCTAAAGGGTAAAGTTCTAGAAAGGGTAAACAAAAATCCACTGTTGTTGTTCATAAAGAAGAGGGTAAGCCATTTTTCAATCATTTCAAGAAAAATCATAATGAGTCTAAGTGTTAAAAATTACATCTTGAGTTAAGTCCTTTTAATAGGTTTAAGAAGAAAGATAAGAAAGCTAATACTATAGTTCAGGATCTGGGTTTAGATTTTAGTGATGAAATTAAGATCACAACTATGAGTATATAGAATTGTTCTTCTCTTTCTAGAACTAATTTATCTAATATTGCTTCTTCTTCAAAAAATAAATGTATGCATGATGATAAGAAAAGAAATGAGTTATTACACATTAGGTTTATTTCAAAGCATACTAAGATTGGCAATCTATTTGATAGAGGATCACAAGAAAACTTAATTTTTGAAGAGATTGTTAATGAGTTAGGCTTAAAAACCAATCCCCATCCAAAACCCTATCCACTTAGTTGGGTGTGATATGATTCAAAAATGCAAGTTAACAAAACTTGTAGATTGAAATTTGTCATCACATCCAAATTCATAGATGAAGTTGATCTAGATGTAGTCCTTCTAGACATATGCAAGATTGTTTTAGGAAGTCCTTATCTTTATGATAGAAAAGAAATATTCTATAGGGAGGAGAATAAGTACTTGATTTTTAAAGATGGAATTAAATATATAGTTAGAGCACATCATTTTAAGATGAGTCTTTCCTTGGTTACAGTAGCACAAATGAAAATACTAGTCAATTTAAGCAAGAATTTTTGTCTCATGTTGATCAAGTCTAAGGAAAAATAATATTCCTAGGCTATGGAAAATTGTGATCCTAAACATAAGAAATAATTGGTTGAATTTTTTTCTAGTTATGATGATGTGTTTTAGGATCCCAAAGGGTTGCCCCCTAAAAGGGGAGTTCAACATCAAATTCAATTGTTACAGGGTTCTCCTCTACCTAACATTAGCATGTACATGTTATCAGTGGTGGAAAAATGAGGAAATCAAGAAGCATGTAATGGAACTTTTGGAAAAGGGTGTTATTCATCCTAGTACATCTCTTATTGGTTTGCCTATCATTTTGGTGCCAAAGAAAGATGGAACATGATGAATGTGTGTTGATTTATATTCTTTGAACAAAATTACTATTAATAATATTTACCCCATTCCTCATATTGATGATTTCCTAGATCAATTAAGAAAGGTTATCTATTTCATTAATTTATACTTGAAAAGTGGTTCTCATTAGGTTAGGATTAATGATGGTGATATTTGGAAAACTGATTTTAAAACAAAATAGGGATTATTTGAATGGCTTGTCATGCCTTTTTGATTGTGTAATGCACTGATTACATTTGTGCATTTGATGAATGATGTTTTTAGGTCATTCCTTGATGATTTTTTATAGTCTACTTGGATGATATTTTGATCTTCAATCAGTCTTGGGAAGATCATATGATTTATATTAGGAAGGTCATGGATACATTAAGAAGGGAGAAACTTTATTTGAAATTGTCTAAATGTGAATTTGGTAAGACATCTTTGGTTTACTTGGGTTATATTGTATGACATGGTGAATTGAAAATCGATCCTGCAGAAGTGTAGGTTATAGTTAAATGGCCTAAACCCAATAATATAACTAAGGTTAAAATTTTTCTTGGTGAAGTACAATATTGGAGAAAATGTATTGCTAATTTCTCACGTATTACATCACCCTTGTATTATTTGAATAGTACAAAATAAGTCTTTCAGTGGGGAGGCAAGTAACAAAAAGCCTTTGACACTTTGAAAACAAAGATTAGTACTACTCCTGTCTTGGCACTTCTTGATTTACAACATCCATTTGAGATCAAGATGGATGCAAGTGATTATGCTATGGGAGCTATTCTGATGTAGGGAAAGAAGCCATTATGCTATCATTCTGATACCTTCATAGGTGAAGTAAGAAACTATCTAACTTATGATAATGAATCATATACATTGGTTCAAATTCTTAAGAAATGGAAACATTACTTGATGGGTAAAGAGATAGTGATACATACAAATCATCATCCCCTTTAGTATTTATATTCAAAGGCCAAGCTACAATAGTCTAGGAATTTTTGTTAGATAGGTTTCTTATAGAAATTTCATCTTGTAATCAAGTATAATAAAGGTATTCAGAATAAAGTTGTTGACATGTTTTCTAGGCCTCCTATGGTAGTTGCATCTATTCTTTTATAGCATAGTTCTTTGACTCATGAAATTTATAAAGAATAATATGTTGATGATGTTTTTTTAAGGATGTGTACAAAGACTTGATGAATGGAAAATAGGTATAAGAATTAGACTATCATGTGCATAATGGAATTTTGTATCATTTGGGTATACTTTGCATTCCTCAAAATGAAAGGATGCACATGATTAGGAAATCACATAATTCTCTTATTTATGGTCATTTTGGAGTTGGTAAAATGGTTACACATTTAAAAATGTATTTTTACTAGCCCTATATGATGGAAAATGTTGCCGAATATATCAAGGGGTGTGCCCATTGTGCCATAAAAAAACCTAGTAATAGGAAATTTGGACTTTACACTCCCTTACCTATTCCTACTCATTCCTTGGAAAGTATTTCCATGGATTTTGTATGTGGTTTGCCTATGTCATAGAGGAAACATAATTACTTGTATGTGGTAGTGGATAGATTTAGCAAGATGTGTGTTTTTATTCCTTGCACTAAGAAGACTACAGGGGAGGGTATGACACACTTGTTCTTTAAACATGTATGGGTTCATTTTGGTTTGCCCACATCTATTATTTTTTATTAGGATTCTTAATTTCTTGGGGAATTTTTGTTAACACTATGGGAATTAATGGATACTAAGTTCATTAAGAGCACTACATTTCATCTATAGACTAATGGTCAGATAGAGGCTATGAACTACATAGTGGTAAATTTGCTTAGGTTTTATTATAGTAAACATCCCAAGTTATGGGATGAGAATTTATGCCATATACAACATGATTACAAACATGCACTTCATTCTTCTACTATGAAATATCTTTTTGAATTTTGTTATGGATATTTGCCTAAATGTCCTCTAGATGTTTGTTATGGATAGGATTAATCTGTTGATGAATGTAATGATGCTATTAAAGCCAATAAATTCATTCAAAAGATACAATAAGTACATCAAATTGTCTGAGATCAATTGGAGAAAAGTCAAGAAAAATACAAAGAGAGACATGAAAAACATCATATTGATCACCAATTTGTTATAGATGATTTGTTATGGCTTCACATCAGTAAGGAAAGACTGGTAAGTGAATGCAAAAACTTGAAACCAATCTAGTATGGTCCTTTCCAGATTATGGAAAAGATTGGTAAAAATGCTTTTCATTTGGATTTGCCATCTTATATATAAATTTATTCAATTATGAATGTGGAAAATCTGAAATTTTATTAGCCTCTAATTATTTTAGATCATGATGAGAGTGTATTTATTCCTTCTATTTATGATTTTACTCCTAAGTATCTAAAAAAACTATAGAAAGATACAATACTTGAAAACAAGGTTTGAACTTCACAAAAGGGAGATGTTGAATATCTTCATGTTAGTCTAAAAGGGATGCACCTGAATAAGGCCAAATAGATGGAATACAAAAGAGTGAGGGGATAATACCCTAACCTCTTTACCAATTAATCAATTTTTGGAGGTCCAAAATCTCCTGGTGGGGAGGATTGATCCAAGAGGATCTATATTTTACAACAAAAATGAAGTCTTCAAATTGTAGGTTTATCATTTACATATCTAAAGGCTCATCAAGAGCTTTTTGGTATATTTCATGGATTAAAAAATGGATCATGTATGGATAAGTTATGACATGTAGAAGATGAAAATGAGTAAAAAAAAATGGTGTTTAGACATCAACAAGTGGCGATGTCTCAACAATTGATGAGTGAACAACAAGTGGTGAGAAGAGATTAGACCATGTGGTGGGTCCTCAAGCCACAACATGCCATGTTAATGCCAATGTATTCCATCATCCACTTTGTGGATCATGCCTTTTAAGGCATTAACCACCATGGATTTTTTGGTAATAAAGAAACTAATTTTTAACCCACTTTATTAATGTGGGATAATTTGTTATGATAAAAACAAAAAATAAAGCCTATGATTTTGAACCTAAGACCTATCCAGTAAAAAGATAAGGAACCCACCGATACACCCATGAACATGAGCATTATATAAAGAGCTTGAAGTGATATTTTGAGGCATTATTTTGAGTGTTATCCCATGGAGACAAGGCATGCATGAGAGTGGTAGAGAGACTTAGAGATTTATAAAAGGCCTCAGACAACCTAGTTTTGTTTTGAGAGTATCTCTTCGATAGATTAAAGCCCGTAAAACAATTTTGGTGACTTTAAAATATTTGTAAATATATTTTCAAATATTTTAATAGGAGTGATCCCCCCATTAAAGTGGATCCAAAGACATAGGCTTAAATCTTAACTTTGTTACAAAATCATGTGGTATTTTCTATCGAATTGGTCTCTTTATTATATTACACTCTTAAATTTTGCCTATTTTGGATAATTAAAATCTAAATTTAATTTCATAATCATTTAAAATGTCAATTTTAAGTAAATCATAATATTATTTTTTTGATCCAATTACAAGTGTGATTTTTTCTATTACATTTGATTATGATTATAAATATATTTAGGGTAAAATACTTAAGGTAAGTTCAAAACATAATACATGGGACCCCATGAATTATAAGGAACTCAACATAAAGACTTTGGACAAGGGTTAGGAACATAATAAAAATAACCCCATATAAATAAAAGCACATAGCCTAAAGGCATAGCCTAAGGTTTTCATCATATTAATAAATATGTTAAACCTTAGTATAAGGCTTTAGGCTAAGCTTTATAACAAGCAAACCATGCATTACTCAGACTAAACTAGGATAAAAGGGAATAGAGGGATCACAAGACATAAAAGAGACCAAGCATAGGATTTTAGACTAAGGTTTGGTTGTTTTGAAAAACAAAACCAATAATTTGGCTAAAAATTAAACTAAGTCCATGGTATAATTAATTTTTTCCCACTTAGATTTAAATAAAAAAACTCTTGCTAAATTTAAATTTGAATTAAAAGGTCTAATTAAAACATTAGGATAGGGTTTCAAAATATGAATTTAACTTATCAATTATAGATCAAGGCTAGTAAAATATCAATTTAAAATTAAAGAACAAAATCCTAAGAATGCCAATTCCCTAATGGGCTTCATAAATCTTATAGCATGAAACATAAATATCTAATGTTAGAACTTTAGATAAGATTAAAAAAGAACCATAAACAAATAATTTAGTTAAACCATGGTGTGGATGATGTTCAAATAAAAATAATGTGAAATCATGCTAATGATGTTATGATTAAGTGAATTTTTCAATTTCAAGGTACAAATTTGCATAATTTGACACATGGGTCCCCATTTTTTAGAAATGGGGGTATATTGACCTCAATAAATCCTATGAAAATTCTTACCTCATGGGAATTCCTTGGTTCCATATGATCCATAATGGATTTTATCTTAGTCAAATCAACAAAAATTCCATCTACTAAGATAATGTGTCCCAAATATTTCACTTTATTTTGGAAAAATGCACAATTGGATAATTTTCCATAGAGATGGTGATTTCACATACATTGTAAAACCAAATCCAATAGTTGAATATGCTCTTCTTAGTCCTTAAAATATATAATATTTTCATATAAAAATACAAAAACAAAATGGTCCAAGTAATTTATGAAAAAAATATTCATGAGATTTATGAATGTTGCAGGTGAATTTGTCAACCCAAATGATAACTCTATAAAATAATAATGCCCATAATAAGTTTTAAATGCCATCTTTGGAATATCTTCATATTTTATTCTTAATTTATTATATCTATATCTAAGATCAATCTTATAAAAGAACATTATCCCTTGAATTTTATCAAAAATATCATCAATTTGAGGTAGTGGATACCTATTCTTGATGGTCATTTTATTTAATATTTTATAATCAATTCAATGTCAAAGAGTGTTATCCTTATTATTAATGAATATAATTGGTGCACCCAATGGTGACACACTTGGTCTAATCAAGCCTTTGTAAAATAATTATTGATGTCATGCCTTCAATTCTACTAACTCGATAATTGTCATTTTATATGGAGCCTTAGTTTGAAGTTTCAATCCTAGTTTGATATCAATAGAGAATTCAAACTCTCATTTAGGAAGCAATCCTGGTATTCCTCTGTAAACACATTATGAAAATTCTTAAGGAAAGGCAAATATTCAATTGATGATTTATTAGGTTCCTCCATTTCATTTATATTGATGATAAATGATTGACATCCTTTACCTTGGGCCTTCCTGAGTTGCATTGAAGAAATATACCTAAGACTTAACTCCCTTTTATCACCTTGAATTAGTATCTAATTTATAGAATCATTGAGACACTCAACCCTTTTCAAGTAATAGTCAAATTTGGTCTTATGCTTTATTATCTAGTTGACTCTTAATATCACATCATATGACCTTAGTGGTTCTACATAAATATCCCTAACCATTGTGAATTATGGAAACCTAAATTCTACTTCTACTAAACACTTTTCAACTTTGACTTTAGAATCATGACCATATTGTATCAACCATGCCTTTTCCATTACACCAAATTTCATAGATAATTTATTTTTAATCTTAGGAGCTATAAAACATTATGTATCCCTTATATCTATCAAAATGGAATTTGGATGTTTAAAAAAAATACATAATAGTACTATGGGTGAATCTTGGAATTTGGCTTATCAATTATTAACTACTACATGAATGCATTTTTTAAAAGTTGATTTCTAAGGAGCAAAAACTTTGTTACTCAACTTATCTTGGGTATATTTATGGGAAAAATGGTCACATCCATAGATGAATCAACCTCCTAATGGTCCCTTCCTATCATACTATTGGTTTCCCTTAAAACCACCTTTGGAACCATTACCTAATTTCTTTCTACCTAAACCACTCTTGAATTTAGTATTTTTATTCTTGAACTAGGTCTTGTAGTCTCCACTCCTTTACTTCTAGTTATTATTCTTGAAAGTTGGTTTAAAACTTCTAAACTTTTTCTTAAAATTATCCCTCACCTGAGTAAGAGATTTTAACTTTTGCTCCTGCTTGAATATTTTCTCAAATACTTGATCCATAGTATATGGTTCATGAATCTCCACTTTTAATCCAATATGAGGTTTTAATTCCATGAGGAACTTCTTAATCCTAAACCTCTCATCTACCTGATAGTAAGGTACATATTTTATATGTTTGGTCAACTATTCCTAGTACTCATTCATTGACAAGTCTCCTTGTTTTATATTTTGAAAATCTACTAGATTTTGAATAAATATAACTATATAATCCATCATGATATAAATATTATTATGAGTTGATCCCAAGTAGTAGTGGTCAAATTCAGATTAATTTCCAACTTCTTATTAGCCCACCACATAGCTGATTTTCCAACTAATTGATAAGCTCCCTAAATGGATCTGGTGACCTCAAAATAGTTTTGAATATAAAAATACTTATCTATTTCATTCAACCATGATTTATTTATATCTCCCATAATGGTTCTATTAAACTTAAATGGATTCACTCTTTTCATATCCCTTGCCAATTTTGTGGCTACACATGCTCTCATGTCTTGAGGCACTTCCTCATATCTCTACTCTTGAGGAATTTCATAATCAGTAAGATTCTCTTCAAGATCATCCTGATGGGATTCTTCCTTATGTCCTTAAATTTTATATTCTAGGTCTATGATTTTGACCCTAGTCTCATTCATGGCTATGAAAAATTGATCTAAATTTGTTACTTATTATATGGAAAATTAGTTAGGATCAAATAAAGGGTTATTATCATTGAAATTTAAAGTACCCTCACTTGATGATCTTGATAACACCATTATTATGTCTAATATGTAATAATATGAAAACATTAGTGGACTCATTAAGTCCTAGAGTTCGAGCCACAACTCTGATACCACAATGTCACATCCGTATAGGGATTTACTATAATAATGTAATATTTTTTTAAAATATTTACACAACACTTATTCTTTTATTAGATTTTAAAATAATCTAAATATTTATCTTAACATACAAATTACGTATATTAATCATAAGTAAACATGTATTAATAATAGTTTCTGATCACTAGCATCATATGTTATGTAACATCACTGCATAAGGACAATAATTATATTAAAACCTAGCCATGGCAAGTATAATATTAAATCCATTATTTTTAATGTATAATAATAAATCAAATAACATTTAAAATAGGCATTTCACCTATAAAAGTAATAATAGATACAAATCGCCATGGAGTTTGAGTGACTCTAACTCCTATATCCTTGACAATCTCAAGTGTAGTCTCCAAGTAAGCACTCTAATGGGGAGGAATACCATCAGGTATGTGTTTTTTCACACCAACCACAAACCATAAATCCTTCACACAATCCCCTAAATAGGGAATGTCCCTCCCTTCATGGATGGGTAGATAGTGATAGTGTGAGAA
>JARHVA010001285.1:1827500-2035000 GCA_037957365.1 Torreya grandis | reverse complement strand
AACTATAATTAACTTTTAGATCATACTAACTCTAATTATCAAACACACAATGCATATACTTTTTTTAATCTAATGTGGTATATGCATGGGTCATTGTAATTTCCTTTGTCATCCTTCACCATCTCCATCTATGTCACCCTCTCTAATAATGATCTCCCTCCATCATTCTCTCAGGGATGAACTCTCCTTCATCCTTCTCATGATAAGAAGGTATTTAGTCAAACACATCATATTATAAATCATAAAATAATGTATAACAATAAAGTAACATAATTATTATGTACAAAATTCATATTTATCCATATAATAATAATTAAATCATGAAATCAATGTAACATACATCTATCCCATAATGTCATATGACTTATAATTTCGTTAAAAAGTAACAAAACAATTTAATTACCATATTAATCAATTGATAATTAGGTAAATTAGTTTAGTGAGAGAATCATGATGTAACAACATCATTTTGATGTTCATAAAATGGATGGGAAGAGTGATTTTATCTATGGTGATCTCAAAGGAAATATATATGGAGAAACCACAAGGATATATGCAAGATTCCTTAGTTTTAAACATTGAAAATATATCTATGGCCTTAAACAAGCTCCTCTAGCTTGGTATGCCAAGATGGAATCCTTTCTTCTTTCAGTTGGGTATACTAGATGTTATTATGATTTTAATGTCTAAATTTTATAGTACGATGATTCACTATTGATTCTATTTCTCTATGTGGATGACTTATTGATCACATAAAGGTCTTTATCCACCATCACAATAGTGAAAATTACTTTGTCTAATAGGTTCTCAATACTAACTTGGGTTTTTTTTTATGATTCTAAGTGTACCATAGGTACTCTTAGTGTTTAGAGAATATTTATAATTTTATAATCCTAAGAATTCGGAGCATGAATTGTAGGTATTTGGGAATTATAGTGCTTATGGTGAAATAGTAGCAAAGCAAAGTAGACTGTTCTACAATATTTATATGATTTGGTGGTTGGGAGCCACCTTGATCCAAGCCTTCATGAATTTTTACCAAATCTCAAAGATACACTAACGTAAGTGAATATTTGACAATGAGATCTAAGCTATAGTGAGTTATTTTAAAAAGGAGTGAAAAATAATATTAAGGTAGAAAGGAAACAAACATGATTGTTGATCTTTATTTCAAACACCATGACAAAGTTCTAATTAACTTAATGGGCATTTAAACTAGTATGTAATACAAAATAGCTGATGCTCAATTTTCACTATAAAATAGGTAAAATTATAAGGAAAATTTGAAAATACAAGTAAGAACCAAGTATGCTTTAATGTTTTCCTATTACACCTAGATATCTAACACACATATTTGATGTCGAACAAATTAAAATGAAACAACTTATGATATTTTCAACTAGTCTATCATAGCATAGATTAGCAACCATGTAACAAGAATGCCATTCAAGATTCAAATAAACCAATCAAATTTGAGATCTAGACAAGAAATTGAGATAAAAATCTAGTAACCCTTAACACAACCATATAGAAAAACTTTTTAGAATTCCTTAGATGTATTAACTATTTCAAGTATACAATTTTTCTCAAAAATCTCCCACTACAAAATGGTAACACTACCTATTTATAGAAAGTATAGGTGGTTTACTAGTCAATTTTTAAGATACATATGTGTACAATAATGATAAATATCCTTGTATGAAAATTCTAAAATACATATGACCTTCTATGTTGGAATTTCCTAAGAAACTATATATGCTAACAAACTAGCAAATACTTATACAATAGAATACTCTATTTTACAAATGTGTGCAAAATTATAATCCATAGAGTTTTCTATCAAGATGGTGGTGGGATATATAGTTTTCTTTGTTGGAGGATGTTTTTGGCCTTAGTGTGTTTCTCATTCATTATATCCAAATCTACTATAGGCTTTATCAGACATCCACTCTATTAGTCTACCAATTTATTGAATTCTTTGTCATTCCTTACCATGGCCTCCTTGATATTTTTAGCCTCTATAATTCACTCTCTTGAATTGAAGATGATATCCATGATCTTATGGTTTTAATTGCTAGACTAACCCTAGATCCTTCCCTTTATTTCCTAAATGGTGGTAGTGGCTATTTGTTTGAACTTTTCGTCATCAATTAACCCAAGGTAGTGGGTTATGAAGGCTCTATTAGCATGGTTCTAAAGATTTTCTCAATCCTATTGATCAGAGTCTCCTTCCTTCACATGTTCACTAACATTATTGTTCCATGTGTTGAAATATTTCACTTTGTCTACAATAATTCCTAAGACTGCATTCAAATGTCCTAGGATAATAGTTCTAAAGCCTAAGATCTACCCTTTTACCTACATGTTAATGAGATCAACTATTTTATCTTCTAAATCTTGCCACTAGATGGCCAAGGATTTGATTACTTTAGCTTTTTGTATTAAGGCACTCTACCTGAGTTTCATGGCCTTTAAGGATTCAAACATGTCAAAGAATGATTCACCCAACATTCTTATCATCTCATCAGGTATAGAAAGGATAGCTTGACTCTCAAGGTTTTGCTTCTCCTTTTCTTTGTTGGAAATACTTTGCTTCATCCCTCTAATTATTTCTATGGCCTAAATTTAATGAGCCAAAAATAAGATCTCCACATTTTCTTAGTGAATGGGATGATCTCCCAATTCTTGTCCTCTTACTAGAGTTATATCGACAAATGGTTCCACCCTTTGGAAGGTGAACTCTTTTGTGCCCACCACAAATTTTCTAGTGGTAATATTTTATATCCTTGAATTTTCTAGATTGAAATGTATTATAGTGGTGGGCTCTATGAACTTAGTGGTTTCTACAATTTCCACCTTTGTGTCAGTAGACTCCCCTGGAGCATCCATTTTCTTGTCACTATTCACCTTTATCTTCACTAATATTCTTTCTTCTTGTTCCTTCATCATTTAAACTATCCATGGTTGAAGTTATTGATGTCAATGAATGCTTGCATTCTATGTTAATGACCATAATTGGGCCATAAAGGGAATCATTTATAGTTTCCCATAGATTAACCAATCTAGAATGACTAGCACATGAATGGGGAACTCATCACTAAATAGATTTATGTCCTAGGCCGGATGGACAAATGGAAGTTTTGGCTTCTTAGATTTAGCAAGGACAAGGGATAACTTTGTTTTCCTCCTCCTCTAACTTGTGGTTGAAACAAGGGCTAATTCAAGCTATTTTCCTTTATCCTTTTTAATCCCCTCCATTTATTCATGAGTCACTACAACTTGTCCTACTTGGAAGTTATGGTCTTCATCTATTTATTCTCTATATTATCCATAGGCCTCTTTGATAACTTTGAAAATATCCTCAACTATTTCATATGGCTCAATTTCCACCATGTCTACATGTTCCACTAAAGATGGTGGTTTTTGTGGAGGACCTTAAGATGAAGCTACTTCATCTAACTTTTCTTCCAATTGCTTCTTTCTAAGATCCTCAAGTTGTGGCAATTCTACTTGAGGAGGTGGTTGAGGTGTTCTAAAGGTGGAAAGAAGAAGATGATACTAGAGTGGGTGCATTTACCAGATGTCTTATGTTGGTTTTTGCTCATGCATTATTTTATGTTCTAACTTTTCATTGTAATCTTTAAGCCTAACTATCACTTCCTCAAAATAACTTTCCCTAGTGTACACATTATCATAAACTCCAAGCTGGTCTTCATACACTAACCTGAGCATCTTCTCTTTTAAATGGTCCCTCACTACCACTTTTAGGATCTCACATCTTTAATTGAACCATTTGGAAGATAAAATCTTCCTTGTACCTATACATGATGTCTACTTATTTCTAGTCTTGTAGCATGTTTCTTCCAATTATTAGGGGAAACAAATGGAGGAGGCCTTTCTTATTTTCCTTGCACACTCCATCAATTCCATTGATGATTTGGAAGGTGATTTCTTGCTTGGTAAACTTATTTGGCACATATATAGGTAACCTATATGGTGGGTACATGGTTCCCTCAATTCTAATTATGTTTTAATTAGGATGATACCAAATATAACCTATGATTTCCACATAACTTTTGATCAAGGGGTACATCCTAGGCATAGGGGATCTAGTGATAGCCTTAACCAAAGTGAGATAGTTATAATCAAAGATGAATTTCATATGGTTCCTATATTTGAAAATATGCAATTGAGTAATGGTGGGAGATTGTTTTTCTATCTCTATGGGACCAATTTTTGATGTGAGGGAATTGGGTGGAAGCAAGCAAAACATCAAGAAGATAAGACATCATAAAAGATTGTTTGTTGGTCTTCCTCTTAATGGATACAAATTGGTGACCTAGGTGGATGCTTATCATGTCTCTAATATGAGGGGTGAGTTTTTGATTTATCAAGAAATTCACATAAGAAAATTAGGTGGGATTGACATAAGTGGTTATGGTATCCAAAAAAATCCTATTCAACAAGGTCATGACAACCCTAATTCCTTCCCTAAATTGGGCAATTAGAATTCTTCCTTGGAAATATATAAATACATGATTTCCCTGGTTGACCCATGGTCTTAGGATGGTATCAAGGTCATTTTGAGTGATATAATTCTTTATCCAGGGAAAATTAATATGGGACCATGGATGTTTATAATAACCCTCAAAAGTTATAGGGGTAATGTAATAAATCCTCCTAGATGTTCCATCATGCACAATCTAGCCATCATCTACTCTATAATCAATGAAAATTAGAGCAATCACATCAATATAATGAAGTAAATTAGGTTTAATAGCTTCATGATGAAGGCTAGTTAATTACACAGTAATGATGTCTTGGTATTTGGTGTTGACTACTTCAATTCTCCTTTAATTTTGAGTGAGGGGTAGTATCTCTTCTATGGAAAAGAAGAGATTAGAATAATTATTAAACCCATGGTTTAATTTCATAGAATCTAACTCTATATCCTTAAAAACCCTACCTAGGTGGTTATTAGACAAGTAAAGCTTTGTCTCTTCCCTCCATTATTGTCTACCAACTGCCATTATGTCTCAACCCTTCAAAATTATTAGCACCGATTCTATAAAGTCTCTAGATTATACTTCTCACACTTGGAATTATTTTTCAAGTTCAACTATGATTCAAAATTTCACAATATTCCTATTTTATGAAAGTTTTTAGGTTTTTTGGGAGCTTTAATGGTGGAGGAAATTTAGACTTTGAGATCGTTCATGTAGTTAAATTTGATTGAGACTTGCATTTATACCTTTGCATTTCTATATGGATAAAATCTAATTTTCACCATCTTTTGCTTATGTGGATCCTACATGGCATCCATTTGGCATCTTTTCATGGCATTTTTCATAATTTTCCTAAGGATAGCTAGTTGTTAACCTTTGAATTTTGTCTTTGGTTTCACTTTGTTAGATCAAAATCTAAGGATCAAGCATGAACCATCAATCATAATATTGGGGTTTTTAACCCATTAGTCATCATAATCAATAATCCCCATAATTATGCTATCTATAATATTATTACATGATTGATCTCTAATTTTTGGGCTCTTTTTAGGTGTTGAGCTCTTGAGCTTCCTAGGTTTCATTTGATGATCTCACTCTATTAGATCAAATTTACATGACTAGGTGAAGTACATAAGATATTACAATATGCATAGGGTTTAAGTCAGTCCTGAGGGTCAAATAAAGACTTAGGTTAAATTTTTATCCTAAGTTTATTTTAAATATTAATGTGAACCCCATTAAAATATTTGAAACATGCCCCCTTTATTTAGTCAAAAGGTTGGATAATGCTAAATTTTATGGTCTAACTAACATCATATAAATTATCACATTCATTAAATGATGTGAGTGAGAGTGTAAAATTTAAATCCATGAAGTTCCTATGGTTGAATGTGAGGATGTTACATAGCATCCTTGTAGAGCTTCTCAAGATCTTGGATTTAATGTGCTCTATTTTATCTCAAAAAGTGAGGAACATTGGATCAAGTTATGATTATTCACATGATATTGAATACATTTAATAAGTGGGAACTTCTATTTATGAAGCTACATGTAAGATATTGCTACTTGGTATCTTCATAGGGCTTTGACTTTTTAATCTTTGACTCACACTATTAGATTGGACCCTATAATGAAGTGAGGATCGTCAAATCTACTTTTAAGTAAAAAGAACTAAGTTAGGACCCAAGGTAAATAAAGACATAGGATAAGTTTTAATTATAATTCCCCATTTGTATTAATAAATATGAATGGGGTTTTAGGATTAAAACTTAGTCTAAACTATAATTTATAAAGGGGGTCAGCAAAGAAATGAAAACAGATCCTATAAAACCATTTAAATGGAGGATATAATAAACAAGAACATTGAAGGGGAAAATATAGGGACTTAAGTATAATTATATATTAAGTTTTTGTTGGTGATAATAAATTAAACCAAGCCTTAATATATAATTAGACTTAATTGACTTAAGTGCTAAATGTTCTTGCCAATTTACTCCTACTAAATTTCAATTCAAATCAAAGGGTTTTGAATTTAGCATTCTATTGAAGGGGGTCCAAGATTAAAACTTATAAAAACAAAGTTCAATAGAAATTTGGTGGATTATTTTAGTGTTTTATCCATATAACCTACATTTCTCATAAAATAGAGTAAACCATTAGCAACATTATGCATAATTTGCTACCATGTCAGAGTGGATGATCTTCAAATTCTATAAGAATTTTAGGAGCACATCAAGTTTTTTAATGAAAAGGTTCTAATACATATCAAGGTCCCTAATTGAAAATTAATGGGATGTTGGCCCCAAAAAATGGTGACTCATAGGGAAAACATATCCATATGTTATAACCTAGAGGCTCTGGTTTAGTAAATAACTAGGTCACTTATTTTATTAGATATATTTATCATTAAATGTGTTCATGGTTGAAAAAATATTTTAACCTTTAATATTAGGCTTAACTACTATGATATATTCATGTTGTGTGTGTGATTTGACTCCACTTACTATTTTCCATGAGATTTAGGGAATAAATTTTAGGTTTCATGTCCTTAATCATTTACACTAGCTTATAACATGTTAGGTTATTCATGAAGAATCAGTATCTTAGTTTAGGGGAGGCTTGGGCATTGCTCTACTGCTAGCCAGACATATATAGCCCTAAAATAGATGCCTTTGGCTCTCTTGAAGGCCTTAATACACTACTAGATAGGCATCCATAGCCTTGATGGAGATTACTTGAATCACTTATGCTTGAAAAGCCTATATATTTTGCACTAAATTCTTATTTTTATATTATTTTTTGACATATAATTTAATACTTTTAGCAATGTTGGGAACTAGATTAGCCAAGGTTAAGGATTTTAGCCAAGTTTTTGATTTTTATACAATCACCCATGGTTGTAACCACTATCCCAAGCAAGGATGTCTTGTTAAGTGAAAACAACCTTTCCTTATCATCTAGCCTCTCATCATGGGTATATGATGAAGCAATGATAGCATCAAGCTCAGCATCTAAAATCTCTTCTTCATCCTCTTCTACTGTAGGGTGTGTATGAGGTAGAGTAGTATATGTTGAGGATTGTGAATCAAAAATTAATGACTTGATGGTTTGACATTCTTCTTTGGAATGCATTATAGATTAATAGTAATCACACCATTTCCCAGTCTTCTCTTCCTTTTGCTTCTAAAATTGGCCTCATGTTTGGCCTTCTTTGTCACTTTTCCATTTTGTAGGCTGACTCTTTATATTCATTCTTCCATGCTTATACTCAATCTTCACCATGAACTTGTACACCTCACTAGGGGTTTTCAAATTGAATATTTCCATCTCCCCTCGTATATACCATTGTAGTTTACCATGATATTTAAGAACCTTATGTTTCTCACTTTCCTAGATGCCCAGTCTCACAGATAGAGAATGAAAAATGTTAGTGTATTCCTAAATATACTATTCCTTACCTTGGTGAATTTATTCCCACTCTATATACAAATCATCATATGCTCCAATGGGGTAGTATTCTTCCTTTATATCTTCTATAAAATCATCCTAGGTAGGTTCCACCTCAAGACCAATATCATCCATACTGAATCTCTTCTTGTACACTTCCCACCAATTTTTGATAGGCAACGGTGATTTCAAAAGAACAAAACTGATCTTCTCTTTAACAATGAATTTATTTACATAAAAATAGGAAGACAATTGGTCTAACCAATTTTATATTGCATCAGCATTAGTTTTGCCTTCAAATATAGGGATATCAAAATTCCCCTAAACCTTGAAGGGTATTAGGATACTAAAAGGGTATGGGGGTGCAGACAAGGAGCTAGAATTTCCCATCGAGATTTATTAGAGAATTTGGGAAAATTATTTTATAATTTTTGCTTGCTGATGTTGGAGAGTTTAATTCACCATTTCCTTGAGAAGATCAGATGTCTTAGTGTTGTCTACCATTTAAGGTCAGTTAGAGTGAATAGGTGGATAGTTTGGAAGCTCTATTATATTCCACCTAAGATTCTTGTAGCCTAACCTTATCCTTAGGAACATACACTCTCAAGACAAACCACTCTGATACCACTGATCCAAAACTCAGAAGCTTTGGTTGAAAAACAATTCAAGAAATAAGAACAACACAATTGTAATATGTTATCTTTGAGACGAGATGTTTTATTGATCAAATTTGTAGATCCAAACATATGTCTATCTCTTGAAGAGATGTCTAATTTCCATTTCAGGTTACATCTTCATTTATATACATTTTTAAGGTAGGAGGAGGATGTGTAAGGTCACCAATATCAAGGGATCTTAAGTGGTTCGACTTTCATGATTTACAACAATACAAAATTCAAGGAATTACTATTTTTATACTGCACTACTAAAATTGAAATTTAGGGCACTTCCATTTGGTTTTATAGGGTCAAAACCCACTCAAGAAATATTTATGCCATCTCATATTTTTCCCTTCATTCTTAGTCTTCTATCAGTTCAAACAGGGAGTCAAATAGAGCTATGGTGCAAAAGTTATGGCTCCCAAAAATTTTGCCACCAATTAGGGTAGAACCATCACCTAAATTATCACCTAAAATATTACTTAGATCATGGTTTAGGTGAGGATTGGACATTTATTTACTATTATCTAGGCATCCATAACATTGATAAAGATGCCTTTGGCTCCCTTCAAGGCCTTGTTCCACTACTAGCTACGCATCCATAGCCCTAGTGGAGATTACTTGAATCACTTATGCTTTAAAAGCCTTTGAATTTTGCACTAAATTCTTATTTTTGTATTATTTTTTGACATAAAATTTAGTGATTTTAGTAATTTTGAGAACTATAATAGCCAACTTTAAGGATTTTACCCAAGTTTTTTATTTATAGACAATCACCCATGGTTGTAACCATTATCCCAATCAAGGATATCTTGTTAAGTACAAACATGATTTTACCTTAATAAGTTAAACCTTCATCTCAAAAGTATAACTCTCCATAAAACCATAATTATGTCAATTAAATGCTTAGGTTTGAATAGAATAAGGTACCTTTTCATTTTCCTTTACTAGTTTTTCCTTGTTATAACACTAAGCTCATATTCTAGGTTTATTGTCATCTTGTATGAGGTTCACATCCCATTCCTAAATCCTAAGAATTTAAGGTAGAAAAGATACTTTTAGCACAAAAATATCATGGACTTATTATAATAAACGAATAAAGTAGAAACAAAAAACAAAAAACACAATAAAAAGCAAACAAATAACAAGAAACAATAAAGGAAAATAGAAGGAAAATAAATATAAAAAGACACTAACTATCCTATCTACTCTAACCTTAATTATTCTTACATATTTTATTCCATGAGGACCCCAGGGGGAGTAGTAGATAAATAGTGTTTTAGATATTTCCCATTAGTGGGTAGTGTGAACTTTTCTCCTTGTAAATCCTTTACCTTAAAAGTATTATGGCTGAGTGTGTGAGCAATTTGATATGGGCTAATCCAAAGAGGTGTGAATTTTACATGCTTACCCTTGGGTTCAGATGCATTGTCCCAAAGGAGGACTAGGTCTCCTTGTCTAAATAACTTCACTTTAAACCTCTTATCAAACCATATTTTCACTATGGTTTGATGCTTGCTGAACTTAGCAAAGGCTTCCTCCCTTGTATCTTCCATCTGAATGATATCTAGTAATCTAGAATTTACAAGTTCCTAACTTTCTTCCATGTATTCTTGCATAAATTTGAATGTGGATAACTTGAGGATGATAGGAAAGATAGGTTCTTGACCATACACAAACATGAATGGTGATGCCTTTAAAGATTGCTTGATTCTAGTCTTATATTCCCATAGAGCATATTTGAGGAGTTTGTGCCAAGTCTTAGGCTTGTCTTCAGCATATTTTTTTATTTCTTTGATTAGGTTCTTATTGGTAGATTCAGAGACTCCATTTCCTTGAGGGTAATGGTTTAAAGCAAACTTTAGAGAAATACCATTGTCATAATCCAATTTGGTCATTTCTATTGATACAAATGTAGATCCATTACCACACACCAAGGAGATAAGGGTTCCAAATATGGTACAAATGTTTTCTTCCAAGAAGTTGGTCACTTCTATCCTATAGTTTTTCATAGCTACAACTTCAATCCACCTTATGAAATAATCTATGGTATTTAGGACATATTTGTCACCTTAAAAATATTTGGGGTTTATCATTGCTATGAAATATAACCCCCATTATGCAAAGGGTTTTTTGACCATCGCTGGTTATAGAGGCATGGCTGCCTTTAGTTCTTTAGTACTAAATATTTTACAAGAATGACATTCTCTTACATGCTTGTGAGCATTATTTAAAATGGTGAGCTAATAATAACCATCCCTAAGGATTTTGTGGGCTATTTTTCTTCCTAATGGATGTCCACTACCTAATTTTTCAAGGAAAGTACTTATGATTTGAGAAGCTTCTTCTTTGGATACACACCTTAAATAGAATCCTTCAAAGTTGTTTCTATACAATACTCTATCATTAATCAAATAGTGAGAAGCTTTGAGTCTTAGGGATCTTTTCTATTCCATTTTGAGTATTATAAGAGTAGTACCATTAATCAACAAATGGATCAATGATTCATACTATTCATTGGGTTGGAATTCCTACTGATCAACTTGCATGATGTACAACTAGGGATTAGTGTTGGTAATCATTTGAACTAGGCCTTGGCGCCTTACCATTTTAGCATTTTTATCTCTATATCATATTATTATAAAATCAACATCCATTTACCCCTAAACTCACCTAATTCATTTTGACTTATCATGATTTTTATGGTAGAGTATGGTAAGATAGAATGCACTTTGTTTCTAAATATGTAATGCCTAAATTATTTTACTATTTTTACAAGTGCATATGCCTTTTGGTCAATTAGGTAATAATTTAGTTCAAAATTTTTGAAATTGGTACTCATAAAGGCTATTAGGTGATCATTACCATCAAATTTATAAGCTAGAACTATACCCATTGTGTGATCAAAATAAAATGAATATAAATAAAAGTCCTTCAAAATGTTTGGACTTATCAATATTGGGGCTTGACTGGTTGCTTCTTTGATATTATTAAATGCTTTCTTGGACTCCTCATTCTAAGTGATTTTGGATTTTTTATTGAGCGTGTCATTCAATGGTTTACAAATATTAGAAAACCCTGAGATGAATTTCCTCACAAAGTTTCCTCACAAATTTTATCTTTCCAAAAAAGGACTTCAATTCTTTTCAACTATTTGGGAGCTTTATCTTAGAAATGGCTTCCACCCTTTTAGGATATATGGATATCCCATCCTTAGTGATGACATGACCTATAAAATTCCATTCAGTAACATAAAAAATGCTTTTCTTGGGGTTAATAGAAATACCATACCTTCTACACCTCTCAAACACTTGTTAAAGGTGTATGAAACGACCTTCCCTATTTTTGGAGAACACTATTAGGTCATACATGTCCAAAGAAGGTATCCCATGATCCACAACCTTAAAAATAATGATCCATGGCTCTTTGGAAGGTAGCCCCTACATTAATTAGTCCAAAGGGCATTCTTGTGTATGCAAAATTTCCCCACTTAGTAGTAAAGGTTGTCTTCATTATGTCCTCTTTATCAACTAACACTTGGTTATACCCTAAAAATACATCAAGGAAATACATCATAGCTGACCCTAAAATAACTCATATAACCTAGTATAGAGAAGGAAATGGATAATTTTCCTTCTCAGATGCTTTATTAAAATTCCTAGTCAACGCATAATCTAATTTTGCCATTCTTTTTTTATAGGAACCAGATTGGCAACCCAAGTAGAATGTTGAATGGGAAACACAATCCTTGCATCTAATAGATTTTTGAATTCCTTGAAAATCATGGGTTCTAGGATGGGGTTAACAATCCTTTATTTATGTATGAAGGGTTCACAATTTCTTTTGATGGGTATAGTGTGGGTAATAACCCTAGGATCAAATATTATTAAATAATCATAAGACTAAGATATTATGCCTTTGTACTTGGTGAGAAACTCTCTAGCCTTTATATTTTCCATTTATATTCAGTCCTTCCCTACATTAACTTGTTGGGGTTGATCTTAAAGTCCAAGATTTATTGCATTGTAGTATTTCCCATTCACCTTAAGGATCTTAAGGATTTCAGTGAGCTTGTCTTGATCAAATAAAATTTCCAGTGAAATAATCCCTTTAGGTATTTTGTTATCATTTAGTTGGATGATTTTTCCATTGAATAATATTTTAGAGGTACTTTCATCAATTTCATCAATAATATGAGCTTTAAAATATTTTGAGATAGTCATGAATTCTAGGATCTATTGATCATCATTGAAGACTTGAAGTGGTTCACATTATCTGGGACTGAGGGGTAGGATACCAGATCAATAATAAAGTTATGGGAATCTTGTTTAGGCATGAGGTTGGCTACAATGAAATCTATCCCATCAGTATTTTTATTTTCTTTGTTAGGGATAGAGAGGATATTGAATGCCTCAAAAGATTCTATTAGATCCCATACTCTAAATTTATACATCTTGAGGTATGAGATCTTGCATTTGTAGTTGCTTCTCACTTGGTTGACTACAATTTAATAATACCGATAAATAAATATCTATTTGACCTTATTTTTAATATCAAATTACAAACCTAAGATGAGAGCCTCATAATTAGCTAGGATATTGGTGCATGGTAAATATAGTCTCTAAGATGCATGATATTATTTATCAATAGGGTCTATCAAGACAATGCCAACTCTAGATCTAGACTTGCATCTAGCACCATCAACATAAAGTTTCCATAAACCACATACCATAAGAGTGTTTTATGAACTAACCACTTTTGTAGTCTTTAAGGTGAAGAATCCCAAGTTAGAATCAACGAGACCCTTTCATTGACAACATTGTATTTATTAATCATCTATTTCATTCTTGATTCCCTCTCCACTCTTATTTGATTTGGAACACATTTCCAAGGCAACCATAAATGTCAAAAATTATTAGACACATATCCATTTAAGGATTTGGTCCATTATCTACTTAAAATTAGTCCATATGCATTGACAATGTCTACTACTTGAATGTTAGTGAACTATTGTACTCTAGGTTTATTGGCTAACTACATATGTACATTTAATAATTCCCCGATGACTTGGACTCTTGATTTGTATAATTTTGTAACTACCCTATCAAACATGATTAGGGTTAGTCCAAGCCATTCACATATTATAGCTAGCATGATATTAGTTGATACCCTAGAATCTAAAAGACAATTATGGAGATTCTTACCAAATATCCTGATTGTGAGTAGGAATTGTCGAGATTCTACCTTGGCTATTTGCATGGTTACATTTGCATTATTAGACCTAGGTGTCTTCTTGGGTTTGTTAGATAAATATTTTAATAGCAACTCCCTTTGTTTATTAATTTGAGTTAACTCATGCAAATTTATGTTAGCCTTAATTTTCTTCATGTCTTCAATAATGTTATATCCCATCTTACTTTGGGGAATTATCACTAGGTTTAGAATAAATTCCTTTGGGTGGCTTAGGGTCATTACTTGAATTGGTATCAAGAGGGGTTCGATAATTATTAGGATGGGTTGAAGTCATCAACAGTTGTTTCTGATCTCTATTTCTTAGACGGTAAGTCTTAAGGAATTGTTGGAATGCTTGGATCTCCTTAGGAATATTTTTTGGTTCATTATCTTCCTAAAAAGGGAATTAGAATATTTCTCCCATATGGACTTGGTCTGATGAGTTGGACCTAGAAGTATTTGTAACATTATATTTTTAAGGGACTACTTCAAATGTATCTATTTCTTCTTGAAAATCTTCAAAGGATTTTTAGAATTCAATGTAGTCAATCTCAACATGCTTAATAGTAACATGCACTCTAGAGTAATCAGGTAAGGTAATATCAATGAGATTGATGTCTATGGTATTATTACTAAAAGAGGGTTCATTAAACTTATTACTATTCTAGAAGTTATCATTTTGAAACCTATTCCTAGGTTTGTTGAACTTTTGGAAAGTAAAGTTCCTTCCAGAACACTCACTAATATTGCCAATTTATTTTTACAATTGAAGAAAATCAGTGCTAAGCTTTTGTATCATCTTTAATAAAGCCTCATTTTCATTAGTAAGGGTCTCAAAATTATAAAATTGATTATTACTTGTACCATATGTTGGTATTAAGGCTTTCTGACTATCAGTAGGAGATCCATTAGTAGTTTGGTGATTTAAGAATCCTAGATTTTGATTAGGGGTAGTATAACTTGTGGACTGTATGCTCAGACATGGGAGTTGATTAAGAGTAGGGGTGTTGTGGTTATTATTGGTAAAAATGTTCAAAATATTAATTTATGAGATAACATTAGGAATGGAATAAGCCATTTAACCCTGTGGTTGTATTTGATCACTAATAACTACTACCTCAGAATAACCTTGGGCTAATGAAGCTATAACTAGGATGGATCTCTTTAGGAACATTGAAGTCATGGGATCTAATTAATCCTTATATATTTATAAGGTTAGGAGATCACTAGGATTGTAAGGTTCCATGGTCTTGCTATACATCTTCTAGAATTTGGCATTGAAGGATCTTATAAACTCACTTGCATCTCTCTTTATGGTTGTGAATTGATGATAAATGACACAAACTAATAATCTTGATGAATTTGTCAATAAAAAAGGTATTGAAATCATTCTAAGAGGTAATATAGTCATCAAGAAAATTAAAGAACCATTCATATGCTGCATCTTTGAAAGTAAAGGGAAATAACCTGCATGTTACATCCTCGTGTATGACATATATTAATCTTAAAGAAGCTTTGTTATATTTAACATGTTCCTCTATAGTTATAATACTAGTTGGACTAAATATGGGTAAATACTTCTTAGGATTAAGTGTTAAATCATGGACTATACCTTGTATGTTAATGTGGGAAATTCCTAACCAAGCCATACCTAGATGTGGTTTGAATGCAAGGGTAAGTTGAATAGGAAAAGTGGGTAAAGAATTGGAAAGTCTGTATCTACCTTTATCCCATCTAGTTCTTTGATGACTTTGTAGATAAAGTAAAGGCTCTCTTGTTTCTAAGCATGATCTAGTGCGAATTCTAGGTAGTTCTAGTTTGAAGACTTGAAATCCTATTTAAAATACAGTGTATCAAGTCAATATTTACAAAGATCAATGATTAAACATGCACACTAATATTATTATACAAATATTTATGTAAATAATGATAAAGGACATCAAATTTCAACTAAGATATCTTGAAAATGTATCATGTTACATAAATATAGTCAATCTTTACAAGTTTGACCCTAAAATGAACCAAAATCTATAGGATATCACTTGATCTTTGAATAAAATAAGTCATCCTAATCTCAAATTCTATAGATCTTCAAATTCAAAGCTATATTTATAAAAATTAAAGAATAATTTACCCAAAAACTATGATATTTTCCTTAAGAACAATAAATATGGGTTATAAACTTTTAAGACCAATGAACTTTAAACATTAGAGAAAAGATTTACTCAAAGGTGTAAAGATAACATCAACCTTTGATCAATTAACACCATAATTGGGCCCTCCTTATAGCACTAGTGGAGCTACTCTTGTTGATGCTTCTAAGTGTACCATATGAACTATCAGTGTTTAAAGAACACTTCTCATTTTAGAATCCTAAGAATTCAAAGCATGAGTTGTAGTTATTTGGCAATTGTAGTTCCTATGGTGAAATAGTAACAAAGCAAAGTATACTATTCCATAATATTTATATTATTTGGTGTTTGGGAGCCACTTTGATCCAAGCCTTCATGAATTTTGATGAAATTTGACCAAAGATCAAAACTACACTAACCTAAGTGAATATTTGACATTGAGATCTAAGCTACAATGAATTATTTTAAAAAGGATTAAAAGAGAAGAGTAAGGCAAAAAGGAAACAAATGTGATTTCTGATATTTATCTCAAACACCATGATAAAGTTTCAATAAAATAAATGGGCATTTAAACTAGTATGTAATGCAAAATAGCTGATGCTCAATTCTCACTATAAACTAGGTAAAATTCTAAGGATAAATTAAAAATACAAGTAAGAACCAAGTATGCCTTAATGTTTTGCTACTACACCTAGATATCTAATACACATCTTTGATGTAGAAAAAATTAAAGTGAAGAAACATATGATCTTTTCAACTAATCTAGCGTAGCATAGATTAGCAACCCTATAACAAGAATGTCATTCAAATTGGAGATATAGATAAGCAATTAAGAGAAAAAGCTAGTAACCCTTAACACAACTATATAGACAAACTTCTCAAAATTCCTTATCTATATTGACTATTTCAAGCATATAATTTTTCTCAAAAATCTCCCCCTACAAAATGGTAATATTGCATATTTATATAAAGCATAGGTAGTGTACTAGTCAATTTTCAAGATACATATGTGTATAATAAGGACAATTATCCTTGAATGAAAATTATAAACTACATATGACCTTTATATGTTAGACTGAGCTAAGATGTATATGATAACAAACTAGCATATACTTATACCATAGAATACTCTATTTTACAAATGTGTGAAAAATTATAATCCATAGAGTCTTCTATCAAGCTGGTGGTGGGCCCTCTTGTACTATTTGTTCAAGAATGTTTTTTGCCTTAGTGTGTTGTTTGTTGATTAGCTCCAAATCTATTGTAGGCTTCCTAAAACATCCATTCTCTTAGTCTACTAGTTTATTGAATTCTTTGTCATTCCTCACCATGGTCTCCTTCATGATTTTGACCTTTGCAATTCACTCTCCTAAATTGAATATGATATACATGATATTATGGTTTTCACTACTAGACTGACCTTGGATCCTTCCCTTTATTTCCTAAATGGTGGTAGTGGCTCTTTGTTTGAACTCTTCATCATCTATTAAACTAATGGTAATGGGTTGTGAAGGCTCTCTTAGCATGGTTCATAGGAGTTTCTCAATCTTATTCATCAAAGTCTCATATTCCTTCACATGTTCACTAACATTATTGTGCCATTTTATAAAATCTTTCACTTTGTCTATAATAATTCTTAGGACTACACTCAAATGTCCTAGGTTAATAGTTCTAAATCCCAGGATCTACCCTTTTACCTACATGTTAATGAGCTAAGCTATTTGATCTTTTGAATCTTTCCATTGGATGACCTAGGTTTTGGTTGCTTTATCTTGTTGTATCAAGGCACCTTGTCTAAGTTTCATGTCCTTCAAGGCTTCAAACATGTAAAATAATGATTCACCCAACATTCTTATCATCTCATCAAGTATATAAAGGATGGCTTGGGTCTCAAGGTTCTACTTCTTCTTTTCCAAGTTGGCAATCCTTTACTTCATCCTTATAATTACTTCTATATCTTATTATAATTGAGGCAAAACTAATATCTCCATATCTTCTTAGAATGGCATGCTCTCCTAATTCTTTTCATCCTAATAGAGTTAGACCCACAAATGGTTCCACCAAAGGTAAACTCTTATGTGCCCACCACATTTTTTTTAGAGGTAATATTTTCTAGCCTTAAAGTATCTAGATTAAAATGTACTATAGAGGTGGACTCTATGAACTTGGGTAATTTCCACCTTTATGCCATTAGACTCCCTTGGAGCATCCATTTTCTTGTCACCAGTCCCCTTTATCTCCACTAGTCTTCTTTCTTCTTGTTCCTTCATCATTTAAACTATCCATGGTTGAAGCTATTTCTACCCATGAATGCTTACATTCTATGTTAATTCCCTTGAATGGGCCATGGAGGGAATCTTTTGTAATTTCCCATAGCTGAACCAATCTAGAATTATTAGACTATGAATGGGTAACTCATAACTAAATAGATTTATGTCCTAGGTTAGATGGACAAATTAAAGTTTTGGCTTCTTGGATTTGGTAGGGATAAGGGATAACTCTATTTTCCTCTTCCTCTGAGTTGTGTTTCGAACTAGGGCCAACTAAGGTTCTTTTCCTTTACCTTTTCAGTCCCCTCCATTTGTTCATGACTCCTTATAACTTGTCTTGCTTGAATTCTAGGGTCTTCATCTCTTTCTTCTCTATCTGAGCCATAAGCCTCTTTGAGAACTTTTAAAATAGCCTTAACTATTCCATATGGATCAAGAGATACCATGTCTACATGTTACATTAGAGATGGCGGTTTTTGTGGAGGACCTAAAGATGAGGCTACTTCACTTGGACTTTCTTCTAATTTCATGTTACCATGATCCTCAAGTTGTGGCAATTCCACTTGAGGAGGTGGTTGAGGTGTTCTAGAGGTGGAAGGAAGAAAATGATACTAGAATGGGTGTATTTTTAAATTGTATTCTATTGGTTTTTTCTCATGTGTTAGCCTATGTTCCAACTAGGCATTGCACTCTTTAAGCCTAACTAACACTTCATCAAAATTGCTTTGGTGTACACATGTTCATAAACTCTAGGCTAGTGTTCATACACTAACTTGATAAACTTCTTATCTTTCAAATGGTCCCTCACTACCCCTTTTAGGATCCCACATCCTTAATTCATCCATTTGGAAGATAAATTGTTCTCTCTTCCTATAAATTATTTCTACTTGCATCTAGTCTTGTAACATGGTTCTTCCAATTATCAGTGGAAATAGATGGAGGAGGTCTTTCATTTTTTCCTTGCACACCACATCAATTCCATTAATGAGTTAGAAGGTGATATATTTCTTGGCTAGTTTATTTGGCATGTATATAGGTAACCTATATGGTGGGGAGATGATTCCCTCAATTCTAATTATGGTGTAATCAAGATGATACCAAATATCCCCTATCATTTCCACATACCTTTTGACCAAGGGGTGCATCCTAGGCATAGGGGATCTAGTTATAGCCTCAACCAAAGTGAGATAGATGAAATCACATATGAATTACATGCGGTTCTTATATTTGAAAATATTCAACTTCAAGTAGTGGTGGGAGAAGGTTGTTTTACATTTAGGGGACCAATTTTTGATGTGAAGGAATTGGGTGGAAGCAAGAAAAACATCAAGCAGATAAGACATCATAAATAATTATCTACTAGTCTTCCTCTTAATGGCTACAAATTGGTGACCCAGGTGGATGTTTATCATGTCTTTGATATGAGGGGTGATTTGTTGACTTATCAAGAAATGCATATAGGAAACACATGTGGGATTGACATAAGTGGTTTTGACAACCCTAATTCCTTCCCTAAACTAGGGAATTAGAATTCTTCCTTAGAAATATTTGAATACATGGTTTCCTTAGTTGAGCCATGGTCTTAGGATGGTGTCAAGGTCATTTTGAGTGGTCCAATTCTTGATTAAGAGTAAATCAATATGAGACCGTGGAAGTTTATAGTAACCCTTAAAGGCTATAGGGTAAATGTAATTAATCCTCTTAGATGTTTCATCATGCAAAATATAATCATCATCTACTCTATAATCAACAAAAAGTGGAGAAAACACATCAATACAATGAATTTCCTCAAGTTTAGTAGCTGCACGATGAAGGATAAATAATTAGATAACAACTAGGTCTTGGTATTTGGTGTTGATTGCTTCAATTATCATTTTATTTTTAGTGAGGTTTTACATCTCTTTTATTTCAAAGAATATCTCAAACTAATTCTTATACCCATGGTTTAATTTCATGCCATCTAACTCTATCCTTGAAAACCTTACCTAGGTGGTCTGTAGATAAGTAAAGCTCTGTATCTTCCCTCCATTATTATCTACCGATTGCCATCATGTACCAACCTTTCAACATGCTTAGCACTAATTCTACAAAAGTCTATAGATTGTCCTTCTTACACATAGAATTATTTTTCAAGTTTCACTATGATTCAAAAGTTCACAATCTTCTTATTTTATGTAAGTTTTTAGGTTTTTTGGGAGCTTTAATGGTGGAGGTGATTTGGAATTTGGGATCATTCATGTATTTAGATATAATTAATACTTGCCTTTATACCTTTGGATTTTTAGGTGGATAAAATCTCAATTTCATCATCTTTTGCTTATGTGGATCCTATGCAGCATCCATTTGGCATCTTTTCATGGCATTTTTCATAATTTTCCAATGATAGCTAGCTATTAACCTTTGAATTTTGACTTTGGTTTTGTTGCATTGGATCAAAATCCAAGGATCAAGCACAAACCATTGATCATAATATTGGGTTTTTTACCCCATTAGTCATCATAAGCATCAAGCCATAGAATTATGTCATATGGAATACTATCACACCATCAATCTCTAATTTTTGGGCTCTTTTCACATGTCAAGCTCTTGAGCTTCCTAGGTTCCATTCAATGATCTCATTCCATTGGATCAAGTTTACATAATTAAGCAAAGGCCATAGGATCCTAAAAGATGTATGGGTTTTATGTAATTCTTTAGGGTCAAATAAATAATTAGGTTAAACATTTAGCCTAAGTTTAGTTGAAATATTAATGTGAAACCCATTAAAATATTTGAAATATGACCCCTTTGTTTAGGCAAAAAGGTGGTCTATGCTAAATTTGACATTCTCACTAACATCATAGATGTTGTTATGGTCATCAAATGATGTGAGAAAGAGTGTCAAATTTAAATCCACGAAGTTCCTATGGTCAAATGTGAAGATGTCACATGGCATCCTTGAAGAGCTTCCCAAGATCTTGGATTCAATATGCTCCATCTAATCCCAAGAAGTGAGGACTATTAGATCAAGTTATGAGTAGTACAACACTATTGGTTAAATTTGATAAGTGGGACCTTATACCAACAAATCTTGGTGTAACATATTTCCACATAACATCTTCATGGGGCTCTAAATTTTAAATCTTTGACTCACACTATTATATTGGATCCTACGATGAAGTGAGGATCATCAAATATACTTTTAAGGAAAAAGAACTAAGTTAGGACCTGAGGTTAATGAAGACCTTAGATAAGTTTTAATTATAAGGCCTCATTCATATTAATAAATATGAAGGGGGTTTTAAGATTAAAACTTAGGCTAAAATTTAATTTAAAAGGTGGGGTTGTCCAAAAAATTAAAAGGGATCTCACAAAACCATTTAAATTGAGGCTATAATAAACAAGAACATTTAAGGGGAAATATAAGGACTTAGGTATAATTTTATATTAAGATTTGGTTGCTTCTAATAAATGTGACCAAGACTTAATATAAAATTAGACTTAAGTGACTTAAGTGTTGAACATTCCTACCAATTTACTCTCACTAAATTTGAATTTAAATCAAAGGGATTTGAACGTAGGGTTTTGTTGAAGGGGGTCCAAGATTAAAACCTAGGAGACTAAAGGCAAGTAGAATTTGGTAGATTCTTTGCCTAGTAAAAACTAGTGTTTTCTCTATGGAAATTACATTTCTCATAAAATAAAGTAAACCATTATAAACATTATGCACAATATGCTACCCTATCAGAGTTGATGATCTTCAAATTCTACAAGAATTCTAAGAGCACATCAATTTTTTTGATGACAAGGTTCTAAGAAATCTAAAGGTCCCCAATTTAAAATTAAGGGGATGTTGGCCTCAATAGTTTTGTTACATTACTTCCTTAGGAATAAAATTTATTAATCTAATTATGGCATCAATATTGCATAATCTAAGCACACTATTGATTTACTTTCATGATTTAACATGGCTGACTACAAGTCATCTCTAACTTTTTTTTATATGTTGTGAATCTTGAGGCTAATTATCCATCTCCTTTGATTGATGCTACCTCATATTGATAACTTGTTGGTATTCTCATCTACCTTACACATAGTAGACCTGACATATCATATATGGTGGGCATGGCGTACATATTTATGTAGGAACCACATGAGCTATACTAGAAAGAAGATAATTAGATTTTACCCTACATTTAGGTTACTAAAAGTTTTTGGATTCACTATGGATAAGATATCAATGTTAAATTAATTAGTGATATAAATTTATATTGGCTTGGTAATATTTAGAATCATAAATCTATTTTAGTTTAAAGTTTCTCCCTTGGTTAAAGTCTAATTAATTGGTCAATGAAGGAGTAAAATTTTATTGCTTTATCTTCTACTAAGGTATGATATAGTGTTGGAAGTGCAACAACTAAGAGGGTGGGGTGAATTGGTGAGATCTTAAAAAATTGTTCTAATTATTTAGTTCATTAATAAAGCATAAATATATAATCCATAGAGCAATCAGACCACATCAAAGAACATAAAGACATAACACATGATATATGTGGGAAATTCTTAAATGGAAGAAAACCCACAGTGATAACTACATGGACTACTTTTCCTAAATCAAATATGTAATGAGTCAACAAGATTTTTGAGCACCCACTCAACTTGAGGCACCAAACCTAAATAGTTAAGCACCAACTTGATAAAATGATTCAGTAAGCACCCACTTGCTAGGAAGAACCAACTCTTTGATTTTTAGATACCAATCTATATGAAGCTTCAACCCCCTTTACCAAGCACTATCTCAATTGATTCAAGTCATCCACCTTTCTTAGTTACTTTTTTCAACAAATTATGGTACAATTTTTCTCTCTCTACTTATCAATGTCATATTTACTCTACTACTTTTGTACTTATCAATTAAATAAACACATTAGGCTATCTTTTCTCTCTACTATATGTTATCAAAGACTTTTTCCTCTCTTCCTTAAATATTCATCTCTCTTAGTAGATTATGTATAAATAATTTGATGATTTCATACTCACACCTCTTCGACCATCTATTCATCAATGGACCTCTACTCTGCTCCTTAGTAAATAATTATTCTCTATATTTCATAGTTTAAAAATGACAATTTGATCTTGCCTATATAAAAGATAGTACTCAAAATCTCTTTAAGGTTGGCTAAACAAAACTCTATAGTTGGCTATATAATGATTTACTCTCTTTTGAAAACATAATTCCCATTATATTATCTAAAATCTTACCCACATAAGTTGGCCTAAGTGAAAGAAGTTTGGATTGACCTATAAATAATTAGAATACATTTGTGTCAACTTGATGAATTTTTTAGTAGTTTTTATAGAATTCATACTATCCCTAATGTAGTTTACAACACCCCTGATGCAGTATATAGCAAGCCTAATGTAATACATAATAAAAATTATGTAATAAATAGGAAGCTTGATGTAATAATTATTAAGCTTGATTTAATCCATAGTAGTCTTGATACAGTCTATACCAAACCTTATTTAATTTGTACAAAACATGATTTAGTTTATATTAAACTTGATGTAATCTATAGCTACTTGTAGAAATTCCTTGATATCAATGACCATATTATTTAATGAATATCAAACCCTTTGACATCAATGCCAACATCTCAACAAACTCCCCCTTTGTCATCAATGGAAAACCTTTACAAGATGATGACCTTGATTTACTCTTCCCCTAGTTATTTCTTCACCAAAGGTAGCTATACAATAGTTACACAACTTGTTATATCTCTACCTTATATAACAATATGCATTGCTACACTATTTCTCCCAAAAAATAGTCAATTTTTTAATTTCCCCCCTAGATTGAAAATTCTCCCCTTTTGATATCAACGGTAAAGGTTTCACAAACTAAAATCTATTTGATCCTAACCAAATTTTTGCTTCTCTATAAATTATAATATCAATCTTCATTTCCCACTTGAACATCTTTTGACTATCATAAAATGTTGACTCTTGATCCTTAGAGCTAAAAGAAACCTAAAGGTTACCTCCCCCTTAGTCCATACCTTCCTTAGTGACTAACAAAAGAAGGAATTACTCCCAATTCCTACCTTAAGAACTCAAATGTTACCCTTGGAAGAAGTTTTGTAAAAATGTTTGTAACTTGTTCTTTTATGGTTACATACTCTAGTTTGACAATCTTATTAGCTACTTGCTCCCTTAGAAAATAATAATTTATTGGAATACACTTGGTCATAGAATGCATGGCTAGATTATTGGAGATGGTAATGACAATGGAATTGATATAAAACATAGAAATTGGATTGTCATTCTTGATCTTAAAGTCACTCAAGGTTTATTTCATTTATAAAACCTATGTGCAACATGATGCTACTACTATATACTTATATTTAGCTATAGACAAGGAAATTAATGGTTGTTTCTTACACAATCATGAAAAAAGAATATTTCCAAGAAATAATGCACCACCACTTGTGTTTTTCTATCATCAATGTTTCCTACCTAATCTAAATTAGTATATCTTGTTAAAATGACATTCTTACCTTTTGAGTACCATAAACCAAAGTCCATAGTACCTTTGAGATATATGAATATTCTCTTGACTGATTGTAAGTGTGTCTCTTTTGGTTTTTCCAAAAATTTGACCATTAGACCTACTTTATACATGATATCTAGTATTCATGTAATAATATATAATATACTTCTATTCATAAATCTGTACAAAGTCTGATTGACTTCGGATGACATATCTTCTTAACTCAAATTGAAAATTATTTTCATTGGAGTACTTAATGATATATAGTTTTCCATATCAAACTTCTCCAAAATTTACTTAATGTAATTATCTTGAAAGATAAATATTACCTTATTTGATTGAAATACTTGTAATGTAGGAAAAAATGATAGTTCCCCTAATATAGACATCTTAAATTATTGCTGCATTACTTCTACAAACTCCTTAAACATCTTGTCAAAGTCACTACTAAATATAATATCATCATACAAAACTATGATTAATTTATGTTCATCTTCTATTTTGATGTAAATATTTCTATCATCAACACCTCTCTTGAAACCTTAATCCAACAAGTATTTATCAAATATTTTATACCATGTTGTAAGGTCTTGTTTTAGCCCATATAATGTTTTCTTCAGTCCACAGACATAGTCCTTTTGTCTTGACAAAGAAGAAACTTAATGTTTCTCTATATACACTTATTATTCTAAATTTCCATTTATAAATGCAAACTTTACATCCATCTAATATATATGTCAAAAATAGTCTTATGGATTTTAGTCTTCCCATAAGTGCAAAAGTTTCTCAAAGGTCAACACCTTCTAAATGATCATAGACTTTAAATACTATCCTTGCTTTGTTTCTTATACCTAACCATATTCGTTCAATTTTTTCCTAAAAACCCTTTTGGTTCCAATGACATTCTTGTCCTTAGGTCTGGGAACAAGTTCTCAAGTCTCATTTTTCTCAATATAATTGAGTTATTCCTCCATAGCATTCACCCAATGCTTATCACCTCTATCTTATGAAAAATATTTGGTTTTATAGTTGAAAATAGATATAAGTTTAAATTTTTTGATTTATTCATAAACCTTCTCCTAGTTTAACCTCTAACATTACTATCACCAATGATTTAACTTTTTACATGATTTTTTATAATAAATCAGGAACTTGTATCTTCCCATTTTTCTTCTTATTTACTTAATTTTTATACTTCTTATTATGATGTTATTTATTATTCCTTGAATTCAAGATCCTATAAATAAACTCTTGGTTTTTTACTCAGCTTATTAGATTTGGTTTCATTCACTCTCACATGTGTACTCTCTATAATCTTATGTAGTCTCTTGTTGTAACATATATATACAGAACTAACTTTAAGAATTTCCAAGGAAGATGCCTTCATTGTCCCTTGAATCAAATTTTCATATATCATCTTCATATCTCTTGATGAAATATACTTCCAAACACTGTAAAGTGTTCAACTAAAGCTAGTCTACCTTTCCATAGTTCATAGGGGGTCTTATTATTATTTATTCTTACTTGACCTTTGTTTAGAATGTGTAATACTATGTTTACAACTTCTCTCAAAAAATATATTAGAAAATTTAGAATTATTTAACATTTTCCTATCCATTTATTGAATAGTCATATTCTTCCTTTCTACCACACCATTATATTATGGTGTCTTTGAAGATGAAAACTATCTCTTGATTCCATGTTTCATATAAAACTCATCAAACTCATTTGACTAGAATTCTACTCTTATATCATATCTTAGACACTTTATTTTTAAATAAATCTCATTCTCAAATATAACCTTGAACACCTTAAAATTATCTAGAGCCTCAAATTTCTCCTTCAAGGAAGCAACCTAAATCATTCTAGTGTAATCATCAATAAGAAGCATGAAGTAACTTTCACCTTGAATACTTTCGGTTATAGCTGGACCACATAGATTTGAATGAAACAAATATAATTGTTTTGTAGTTGAATATTATTTTATCTTGAACCTTCTTCTTGTCTATTTTCCATATTAGCATGCCTTACACAAGGTGTTTGTAGGATTAGTGATCTTAGGCATATTCTTTACTAATTTTTTAATACTTATATTTACTAAGTTTTGAATGTTTATATATCCAATTATTCTATTCCAAAGCTATATCTCATCCATTTGACTCATGAAACACCTATCCTTATTGATCTCATTCAATACATACAAATAATTTTTAGTCTTATTAGCATCTACTTCCAATCTTATTGAACTTAATTTTATTATATCACATCCATGCTTATTATATCACATCCTTTAGCATGAAGATTCAGATTATATCCTTGATTGCACATTTGACTAAAACTCAAAAAATGATGTTTCAAACCTTTTAGATATAACAAATTCTTAGTTTTAATTTTCCCATTGTCTAGACTTAGTATTCCCTTGTAAATATTATCAACTATTTTATTGTCTCCAAACTTAATTATACCTTTGGTATTCTTATTCAAAGATATAGAAATATTAGTGTCACCTATGATATGGCCTGAACAACCAATGTCAATGTACCATTTCAAGCTCTCATCTTGAATGTGAAAATAAACCTGTGCTAAAATGGATTCTTCTTCCTTTGGACCATCATTTTGTTTTTCCTTTTTTAGTATTTTCAAAGGTTCTCACTTCTTATCAATTTAAACATACACCTTATTTTGACTTGGGGGTTTTGCATAACCCAATCTATAAAATATTGAAATGTCTAATTTTATTATAATTATAATACAAAATACTATTTCCATTTATATTTGACCCTTGGATAAATGAATTTTAGAATATTTTTTGAAATAAATGACTATTCATATCACTTCTCCATACATGATTGTTTCTAGCATTTGATCTATAATATATAGCTTTATGCCCAAACTGATTAGAAGAAAATTAGTATCCATAGAATAAATTCATGTACCTTATTATATTTGGTTTATTGATAAGAAATAATCTCTAAAGAATTTTGAAAGGCATATTGACTCTTTTGTTATATTTGAGAGGAGAGATAATCTTATTGACATGTTTTGACTTCTGACTATCATTCACAATATTATATTTTTTGAGAGAATCAACATATGTCTTTGGCTTACTAATATTATGCTCTTAATTAATAATCTTATCATCATATATGTATCCAAGGCCTATTTTTATGATATGTGACCTTTGACTATTCAATATGTTATTAGTAATTTCATTTCTCTTTTCAATCTTTTGATAATTGTTTAATTTGAATTTGAACTAATCAAAAATTTGACTTCAATGAACCTATCTCAGATTTTTACTCATTACACTATACTTCCTTGGACTTTAGACTTGAATTTTCTTCTTTTAACTAAGTCTTGAGATTTTTTGTGACCTCCTCAGCTTCCTTGACACTCTTAGTTATCTTAGTTTCTAATATACATATATGTTCTTCATGATTTTTGACTAGAGACTTCAAATTTTGGTTTTTATTTCTTTGAATCTTCAATTGATTCAAAGAAATAATAATTATTGTCTCAAAATCAACCTAAAAATCTTCTTCATCCACTTCTTCATCATCCATGAAGACTTGTTCATTTGGGTCATTCCCCTCTTCAACTTTAATGGCCATGAACAAATCCTGATCACTTCTATCATCTAAACTGCAATCATCACTCTCTGATATATCTTTATCACTAACTTCAAAAGAGCTACTATCTTCTTTAAAATATAGACTTTTTTTTATTTAAGAGATTTTTCTTACTCTTGTCATACTTGTTAGACTTATTATTATCTTCACCATTGTCTTCATCATGATCATGTTTTTCCTTTTGAGAACACTTAGTAGAGAAATGGAAAATTTTTCCACAATTGAAATATTTGAATGGTATATTTCATTTTTACCTACCTAAACCTTTTCTTAGTTTCTTCAAAAATAAGGTTTTAGCTTTATCTTCATCAATATCAGTGTTACTATTAATTTCAACATTTTTTATTTGTGTTTTCCTTATAACTTTAAATGTTGCTTCCCTTTTAGAATATCTTCCATCATCAGTCCTCATATAATAGGAAATAATTATTCAATGAATCTCATCCATTTATAATTTGTCTAAATATTTTACTTCTTCAACTGCTAACACCTTTGAGTCAAATCTCAAGGTCAAGGATCTTAGAACCCCTTGAACAATAGTTAACTCATTAACCTTTTACCCAAGACCTCTGATTATGTTGAATACTTCATCATCTCTAAGAATATATGCTATAATTTTAAATTTTTCCTTCATCTTGAGACCTTCAAATTATCTTTTATAGGTTTAAAACTTTACCAATTTTACCTTGGTTTCACCTTCATAGATAAGTTTTAGCTTGTCCCAAATTGTCTTAGTTGAATCACATTACATCACCTTGACAAAATTAGGGTTTTCCAATCCATATAATATATCATTAATATCATTTGAAATATTCTCACTTAATTTATTTCATGCAACATTAGTTGGAGGAGTTTAAGGGATAATATATGCATCAACAAATAACTACCAAATGTCAAACTCGAGATCCATCAAATAGGTATTCATCTTAATGCTCCAAAATGAATAATTGGTCCTAGTAAACAAAGGGGCCTTATTTTTTGAAAACCCTTCTTGTACTTGATCACTATACATTGTGCTTCTTAAGATCTACCTTCTAGCTACTAAGCCTATCCTTAAAGAACTAGCTCTGATATCAATTGTTGGAAGCATAACCACTAAGAGGGGGTGAATCAATGATTTATTAAAACTTTATTCAAGTTATTTAGTTTGTAAGTCAAACATCAATATAGAATACATAAAGCAATCAAACTATAAAAAATAACATAAATACATAACACATGATATACCTGGGAAATTCTTAAAGGGAATAAAACCCATAATGATCACTACATGGACTAATTGTCCTAAATTAGATGTGAAATGAGTTAAAAATATTGATGATCACCCACTCATCTTGATTAACCAACCTTAAATAGTTAAGAACCAACTTACCAAAAATATTCAACAAGCACCCACTTGCTAGGAAGAACCAACTCCTTGATTTATAGATAGTAATCTAAAAAAGGCTTCAACCCCATTTTCCAAACACCAAATCAACTTATTCAAGTCATCTACCTTTCTCAATTACTTTTGTCAATAAATGATGGTATAATTTTTCTCTCTCTACTTATCAAACTTGTATTTACTCTAGTGTTTTTCTATTTATCAATCAAATAAACACATTAGTCTCTCTTTCCTTTCCACTCTTTATTTTTAAAGACCCTATCTTCTCTTCCTTCTCTACTCATCTCTCTCAATAGATTCTATATGAATCATTCTATGATTTCATACTCGTGCCTCTCTATCCATTGATTCTTCAATAGGCATTTGTTATAATCCTTATAGAATAATTAGTTTCTATATCTCACACTTGAAAAAGGAAAATTTGAACTTACCTATATACAAGATAGGAATCAAAAATATCTTGAAGGTTAATCAGACAAAACTCTAGAGTTGGCTACATAATGATTTATTCTCTTTTGCAAACATAATTCCCATTATCTTCTCTGAAATCTCACTCACATAGGTCATCCTTAGTGAAATAAAGCTAGAATAGACCTCTAAATCAATATAATACATTTAGTGTTGACTTGATGAAGTTTTTATTAGTCTTAATGCAATTCATAATGGCTATAATGTAGTCTATAACACCCTTGATGTAGTCCATCGCGTGTCTGATAAATCCATAGCAAGCCTAATTTAATCCATAACAAGCCTAATTTAATCTATAACAAGCTTGATATGGTCCATAAGAAACATAATTTAGTCCATACCAAACTTTATTTAATCTATAACAACTTTGATGCAATCTATAGCAAACCTGATGCACTCTGTAGCTACTTGCAGAGATTCCTTGACATAAATGACCATATTATTTAATGAATAGTAAATCATTTGGCATAAATGACAACATATCAACATACTAAGGATTTATTGATGCTACCACTAAGAATATTTACCTTAAAGTGATTTTTAGTGATTTTGGCATATAGTTTCAATGACAAACAACCATCTTATATGACAACCAAATTACAATCTAGATATTTAGGAATCCAATTCTACATCAATGGACAAAACATATTGCTAGTCACAAGCATTTTATTTTGGAAATAATTAATGAGTGAGTCATTGATCTATACTACATATAGATAATGAACATTTTTTTTGATATATGTACCAAACCCTTTAATAAGAGTAAGTATCTTCATTTTTATGATCATATTAGTGTTTAGGTAGCTTTGAAATCCTCTTCTAGGGGAGAATTTATATGTACTTGGGTTCTTCATCAAGCTTTATTTTGGGACCCAATTCTACTACCCACCTAATTTATGCTTATGGGGGGTTTTAGTGTACTTTTTTATTTCATTCAATAGTTTTTTCCTACACATGTTATTTAACTTGCTTAGGTGTAACTTAGGTGTCTTTTTAGGGTGATTATGAAATATAATCCCACATTCATCAGTATGTAAGGATATGTTTATATTTCACCTATATAATGTACCTTCCTAAAGCTTTTATGGTTCATTGATGAACTAATTAACATTATATTATTATGATGTAATGTATTCTTTTATCTCATTCTTGATTATGCTACTAAATATAGGTAATTTTTTCATGCATTTGATCCTATCTAGATTGATCCTTGATTATGGCCCACTTAGAATATGATGGACTAATTAAATCATCCACCCTCACTAGATTTACACTATGATTTAATTGGTATCACTCACACTCATTAGGTTATAAATATGATTGTGTTGTATAGTTGAACTAATCTCAATTATTGGGTGATAACTCACCTTTTATCCAAGGTTTAAGGCAAGTTTCCTTCTGATATATATATATATATATATATATATATATATTTCAATTCTATATTTTATGGACTGATTATATCCAAGGTTTAAGGCAAGTTTCCTTCTGATATATATATATATATATATTTCAATTCTATATTTTATGGACTGATTATATATATAATCAGGCCATAAAATATAGAATTGATATATATATATATATATATATATATATATATATATATATATATATATATATATATATTTCAATTCTATATTTTATGGACTGATTATATACTATAACATTCTCTTAGTTATAGGTCAGTCACTAACAAATCACTTAAGCTAGACTCACACAAAGACAAGGTATGTTATGCACATCCAATTATGCATTTATTTCCATTAAAAATATAAATCTAATTATTATATTAAGGGGGAGGGGGAATGTAGACACTAAATCTAAGTTATATAACACCTTAGTCTTGTATACTTGTCAAGTACTTCTCATGGTTTTACCAATCAATTTTAAGAAAATCCTACTATTGAAATTATCACATCTATTATCTCTTATGCCTATTTAATATATATTAGTTTGACCACATTTATTATAATGACCATGCATTTTATACTTATACAAATACTATAAACCTACTTATTATCATATTTTCCAATTTATAGACTTTTACCTATTTTCCATCTTCCTAAACACTTTTATCCCACTTGGACACCTATGTTGATGTTAGTGTCATGTGCTAAATTAAGTGTCCAATTCCATAAATTAATCACATTTGAAAATTAAATGTGTCCTTATGGTTGGCATGAGTGATTTAATTTAATATCAATCCTCATTCATTCCTAACTTAGCATATACCTATTAACTAAAAAATAAACCTACCAAAAGGCATTCAATTAAGCCATCAATTGAAAAAACCTTATTATTTCTTATTTCAATATCAATCATATAAATAATACATATATAGGTTTCATATACGAAAGGATCATTCCATGAGCCATATGTTGTGCATTATATTGATATGCCAACTTAGGTAAGGGTTGTTAATCCCTCCATCTCCTAAAATGAGGCTTGTGTAAACAAGTCATCCTAAGGTCTTGGTATGTAGCGTAACCTAGTCAGCTCATTGTGGTTGTGCCATATCAAGGGTCTTCAATGTGTATTTTAGATAGATTAAAATACATTAAAAATAAAGAGTTTATGCCTATAGAACTATCAATATTATTTAAATATGAATAAATAAATAATTCTAAATGAAAATGTATATTGCTTATAAATTCAACCATGCCTAAATGATTAATAGATAATAACATGTAATTAACATAAACATCAATCTCAAAATAGACCAGTATCTCCAATGCGGCCTACAAAAAAATTTCGAAGACGGATGTAGAGGAGAAGCAACTGGAAAAGAATGGAGACTTCTTTGACATGGAATAGATAAAAGGAATTTGGTGAGATGTGATATGTTATATCCGTGAGTACTTTTTCCTTGATGGTAGGAATAAAAGAGTTCATAAATTTCATTTTGTTTTTCTCAACCACTTCAGGCACAATGATAGAATTTATTTACCTTTCTATCTAGGTTTTTTTTTGCTTCAAAGCTTGTATGCCCATAGGAAGAATGAGTCTCACCCTATTTTACATGAAGGTCTGATACTTCTCATAGAGAATTTTTGTAAAAATAAATCCATAGCTTTGACTCCTTCTTCTGACAAACATAAGGGTTCTCAGTCCAAAAAGTGTAAGAAGGATGAGAATGTTAAAGGGATAGAAAAGGCAAAACCAAAACCCTCTAGTTCTCAAAAAAAAATTGTAGAAGAGGATTTTGAGTTGGAGAGTACTGAAAGTTCTAAGAAGGATGTCTCAGAGGAAGAGGAAGGGATGGATGTTGGGGATTTAAACTCTAATTTGGATGGATATATAGAAACTAAAGAAAAAATTGAGAAAGGGAATGAAGAGGATACAACTGAGGGAAACTCATAATAGAGAAATTATGAAAATGAGGGTAATTAGACTTTGTTTGGGGGAGGTGTTAAAGACAAATATAACTTAATTGATGATCTATTTTCTATGAGAGAGGAGGATCACATGGTTTTCACTTCTACTCTTGCTACGGAGACTGGGGGATAAGAAAAGGAGGACCCTATTCAGCATGAAGACCCTGTTGAGACTAGAGAGGAGGAACTGATGGATAGGGATGAACAAATTGAAAATATTGATTCCCCTTCACATGATATTACATAAGAAATTAGTGACTCTCTATAGAGGGAAATAAATCTTTCCTTATTGAATTTTGCCAAGTTCAATGCTGACTCTATTCTCCAAGTTGATTATTGGATCTATAATGAAATAATGGGGCTAAAGAAGAAAGTGGAAACAATGCAACACAATCAAGATGTTAATCAAGCCCTAATCAACCACTTGGAGGTGAAAATGGGAGATATCCCAAAAAGACTTAAAGATTATGAGCATAATCTTAGAATGCTCATTAAGGAAAGTGGAACAAAGATGGAGCAGGTAACATCAACCATTTGTGCTACTACAACTAGCCTTGGTAAAAGAGCAAATGAAGAAATAATATCCTTAGAGGGTCTAAGTAAGAGGATGAGGTAGAGTTCTAGGAAGAAAGCTTTGCAAGATGCTACTACTTTAGCTGCTAACTCTATCCAGGATACTGCTACAATTGGGAAGGAGGCTGTCAAGATGATCATGGAACTGCAATAGAAGCTTAGGGTCTTCTTTGTTGGTTTTGTTCTTGTTCAAGTCTTTATTGTTGATTTTTGTAATTAGTTCTTGTTTTTGGTCCTGTTTCTTGGTTCTTGGTCTTAAACTTTATTTGAGGTTCTAGGTCCTTGTAAAACTTGGGTACTTTTATTGGACTATGTTTGTGGTTTTAGGTCCCTGTAAAACCTAATTTTGATGATGCTCTTCAGTAGGTTTTAGGACTACTTTTCTTGGTGGTTGTTAATGCTTTATCTTTTTTAAGTCTGTTAAAGGGTTTTGGGGTCCCTTCAAAACCTACTTTTACTGTAATCTAAAACAGAAACATCAAACTCATACTATAAATTAGAAACTAATTTAATTTATACTAATATATTGATAAAAATGGAAAAAAGAGAGGAAGGTAGGGAGAAAGAGAAAAAGAGCTTGTTATCTAATGTCGATCAACCTGGTTCTATTAATTAGATGAATATTTGAGTAACTAGTCTTTATTTGAGCCATATCTAGCGCAAATCTAACAAAAGATTATTCAAAATTCCATGTAAATAACTAGTAAATATAAAGATGAAAATAGGGTCACCATATACATGTACAAACCAAGTCTATTAATTAACAAAGATTTTAGATAAATATGTTTTTATTAAGGATCATTTGGGATTCATCAAATGCTTAGTGAGCCATAAAATCAACTTTTAAATAGCCTCGACTTATAAAACTAATCTAGAAAGTAAGGAAATACATGAAATGAAAATGATTGGTCCACTACCCTAAGTTTTAGTATAAAATAATCAGCTAGGCATAGTCCTTTAATCATAAAAAAATAACCTAAGAATAATTCTCTTAGTCTTGAAAAAAACTAGCCATTATTAATTAGAGAATTCAATATTGTATAAGAACATAAGTCTGAAGAGTTTGAATTCAATCAAATTTTCCCACTAATGGGGAGGTTATAAACATTTATTACTTGTTAAGGTAATGTAGTTGAATAGGTGGATCAAAATTATCTAATATACTAAATATGTGCTTAAAATTATCATAACTAAACCATGCTTCAACTAAATTCTAACAACCAAAATTAGTTGAAATTACATCATGATTGCCAGTTGCCCACATCTCTATACAATTAATACCATGCCTCTTTAAGTCTAAAATTTGTATTTTATGTTATATGTTTGATTCCAAATAACATGCCATGCTAATTATTACTATCTCATTCATTATTTAGTTTGACTATATTTTTATTTTGCAAATCAAATTTTATGCAAAGTCTATTCTCAACCTTTGAAAGCTTTGATGGCTAGAAAAGCCATCAAATTTAGGCTAATGCCTTATTGGCTACACAACCAATGTGTATTTAGTTATAATGAGGTCCTTACCATGTGGATTATCCTTTCTCCATTATTTAGTTGAATTTGTAAGTGCATGTTAACTATTATTTATGTTTGAAAGTGAAATTGTTCCATACATCATAATATCACTTTTTCAAGATCTGACAAATTACGAGGCTTTCATAGACCACCATAGGACTATAGTGTAACAAGATTTTACCTCATGATATGATTTCACTCACCCACTTTCCTAAGACTCTAACATCATTATTGGGATTACATGGACCACATTAGGGTTGTAGAGCAAGGAGATTTCACCATGTGGCATCATCCCACTCACCCACTTTCCTTGAGGATCCATGCTCTATATGAACATCTATAAGATAGGAAAATAGTAGATGATGCCACATGGCATCATATTAATGACTTGCTAACATGGAGGTATTACACTAGTACATATTATAAAATAGGTAAATATAACAATAAATAAAATTACAATAAAATATAGGTTTCCTATACCTTGTTTAGATGATATGATGGATGTGTTTGTAGGATTAAAATATTTTACCAAGATTGATCTAAGGATTAGTTACTATCAGATTCAAATTCATGAAGGAGAAGAGTGTAAAACTATATTCAAGAGTAAGGATGGATTATATGAGTGGATGGTGATACCATTCAGATTATCTAATTCACCTAAAATATTTATGAGGGTGATGAATATAGTGATATGAGAATATATTTTTAAATTTGTGGTTGTTTATTTTTATCACATTTTGATATTCAGTAAGACTAAATAAGAACACTTACAACATTTGAGAATGGTAATGGATTTTTAAAGAAAGGAGAAGTTGTAATAAAATTTCAAAATGACATTTATTGGTCCAAAAATTTGTGGATCCCCTCCAATAAGTGGATGAGGTGGGTTTAATACCACTAGAGGTGCCTTTAATTCCAATAAATGTGAATCATCACATGGTGCAGAAAGGTAAGATGATAATAGGCAAGGGTTTCATTATCGATAAAGAAGAATAGGACTTCAGAGAGAATGAGATTATGGTGGTGCTAGAGGATGGTTTTTGAATCAGCATAGGTATTATATTTATTATATATGTGGATAATAAGTTCATATCGAATTTGAGTGTCCACACTATCAATATCAATCATGAAGGCAAGAAGATCATCCAAGAGTAAATCTAGTTGAGGCTAAAATAAAAGAATAAAATACTAAGGCTGCACTAGCTGGTGTTGGAGAGAATCTCATGATAATAAGAACCATGATAACTCTAAGGAAGGATCAAGTGTATAATAAATAAGGTGGTGATGCATGGCTCTGATAAAATATCATTTTGAACAAGATGTACTTCAAGTGGAAAAGTATGCAGAGTAATTATAGATGGTGGTAGTTGTGAAAATATGGTTTTTAATTAAATGATTGAGAAACTAAATTTTCAATGTGGAAAACATCTTAACCCTTATCAAATTTCATGGTTTAAGAAATGGAATGAGGTTAGAGTAGATAAAAGGTGCTTAATCAATTTTTATATAGGAAAGAGTTATAATAATGAAATATGGTGTGATGTTATTTTGATGGATGCATGTCATGTGTTATTGGGAAGACCATAGCAATTTGATAGGAAAGTAATACATGATGGAGCAAATAACACATACACTTTTTGGAAAGGTGGTACAAAGGTAGTTTTTATACCTCTTAAAGAGGAAGAGAAAATAAAAAGAATGCTCTCTACTAAAGAATTTATCCAAGATATGAAGGTGGTAGGTTATTTTTATGTATTATCAGCAAAGAATGAAGACACAAAAATGGTGTCAATACCAATAAAAGTAGTAAGAGTTTTGAAATAATATGTATATGTTATTCTTGATGAGTTACTAGATGGTTTACCACTAAAGAGAGATACTCAACATCACATTGATTTGATTCTAAGATTAGCTTTACCCAATCAATCATCTTATAGGATGAGTCCAACAGAACATGCATAATTAAATAAACAAACTATTGAATTTCTAAGAAAGAAGGTGATAAGGAAGAGTATGAGTCCATGTGCAATACCAATGTTTCTAACTCCAAATAAATATGAAGGATAGAGAATATGTGTGGATATTAGAGAAATTAATAAAATCACAATAAAGTATAGGTTTCCTATATCTCATTTAGATGATATGATAGATGTGCTTACAGGAGAAAACTATTTTACCAAGATTGATCTAAGTAGTGGTTATTTTCATATTCAAATTTGTGAATAAGATGATTGGAAAACTACATTAAATACTAGGGATGGCTTATGAGTGGATGGTGATGCCATTCAAATTATCTAATGCACCTATCACATTTATGAGGGTGATGAATACATTGATATGAGAATATATTGGTAAGTTTTTGGTTGTTTATTTTGATATTCAGTAAGACTAAATAAGAACACTTATAGCATTTGAGAATAGTAATGGATTTGTTAAGAAAGGAGAAGTTCTATGTAAATTTGAAGAAGTGCAGGTTTATGTAGAATAGCTTTGTATTTTTGGGATTTGTAATTTTAGTAGATGGTGTGAAAATGGATGAAGAAAAGATAAAGGTAATTGTTGAGTGCCCTATTCCAAAAATCATTATAGAGGTAAGAATTTTCCATGGTTTAACAAATTTTTATAAAAAAATTATTAGAAAAATTATTAGTATTATAACACCAATAATAGATTGCATGAGAGGGAAGGAATTTACATGGACTAGAACAACCACATAAAGATTTAAATTTTTGAAGAAGAATATTATAGAAAGAATAATTTTAGCATTACCAAATTTTACAAAAGTTTTTGAGGTTGATTATTATGCCACATGTCATCATCTTATTAACCCACCAGTCTAGAACATCACTAACATCATTTCTCCATTGAGTAACCTTGAAGAAAATTAGCTTAATACAAGACTTTTAAATAGTCCTAGGACTATAAAAAGAGTGGCATGTGGCTCTGAGCAAAATCATGAAATTTACTAAGTTTTTAAATGCTTTTTAAAATGGGTTAGAATTATTGAGAGTCATAAAAGGTCATCACATAGAATAAGAAAAGTAGTAGGTACTTGTAGGTAAATAGTAAATGATACTAGTTAGTAGTCTTTGATTTAAAATCCAATGGATATGAAATTTGAAATAAAATGTCTAAGGATAGGTATAAAATGAAAACTATGCATAGACCTAACCATTTAACTCAATTCAAAGGTTGATTTCATCAATTTAAATGAAAATGACTAAGTAAAAGGATAAATCCTTATAAACACTTATTCATTTTGAATTGAAAGGAATCAAAATGGACAAAATTACTCAAGAAAAAAAGCCATAAAAACTCTAAAATAGTTAAATAATCTACATAAATCCAAGGCCAAATAGTTTAAAATGAACCTGTAAAATGTATTTTAAAATATAAGCAAAAAAATAAACTAAGATTTAGTAAATTTATTCACATTCATATTTTTATCTTAATACAACACAAAACATGTTGATGAATGTGAATTAGAAAATCACTATTGAATTTTTGAATTATAATATTATACTCCAAAGCAAAAGGGGGTTCCTTATTTTTAGACTAGAAATGGGGTGTGTTTTGTGAACAACAACACCATATTTTCCAAGTTACAAGATAGGTCACTTTACGTACTTGATTATCACCAGATTAAATTTTAAGAGCCCATATAAATAACCCCCTTAGATTAATTTAGGTGAATTTTATTTGTATCTTTGGCAAATCAGTAGGTCTAAAATTTCTACCCATTCTCCCAACCAACCATAATTTATGTCAATAGGTTCTATCAAAGAGGTAAAATAATTTAGGTTTTCATATTATTGTTGAGACCTATTTCAATTGGATAAATGACCTAGTAGGATAATCAAATAGTTCAAACATAGGTAGAGATAATGGTTATGATACTCACATATACCCACGATAGTGATTTTTAGTTTTGGTGATGGGAGAGTCATTCAACTCTACCCATGGCATAGTCATTTAGATTTACCTGCAACACATCCATTCGATTGTGACCTTAGTAGAGTCAAATGGATAAACTAATGGAAGATACATTTGAATATTCCAATGAAAAAACCATTTGGCTCTATCAATAACACATCCATCCAAATCTATTGATGGCACAACCATCCAACTTTATCAAATAACTTTACCAAATGGTTGAATTGAACCCTTTCATAGAGCCCTTTCAATTAGGATATGTTGTTGTTTATACCTATTGTCACTTGGATTTTAAATTTTTGAAGAGATGGGAAGGATCTCCTCATCTAAGTGCCACAATGGAAACACCTCTAGGATTATGGATAACCTAAGGATGAGGTGAATCTATAGATAGGGCTAGCTCCCTTGATGTACCACTTTAGATTACAACTATAGCTAAAATTTGGGGGGAAAGAGAGAAAGATAATTGAAAGAAAAATATCCTAAGGGAGGTGATATACCAAATAATATGATGAATTCTGACCAGTTGCATGTTACACATGAAATCAAGAGATAAATTGAACATACACTTTTCCAATCTACATCTTCACACATCAATGTTACATTATGATATGGATGAATGTGCAAAGATAGGAGGACTATAAAATATAAATTTAATGGAAATAATAAAAATATTAACTCAATTAATCCTTGAAATTTCCTATAACACTTCACATGCCCTACAATAAGAAGTTTTCTAGTTGGAAATAGGATGAAAGAATGAGACAACATGTTAAGGAATCCATAGTCTTCACTAAATAATATTCATCATCCAAGTAGAAAAAACTTATGAATAATAAATAAGAGGTAAAAATAAATAGTATTATTGATCAAATGATATACAAATGAGCAGGGATTTTCCATACTCAGGTGGATAATAAGTTACAATGGCCAAAATGGTTAGTTCTTATAGAACTTAAGAGAGAGAGGAGAAGAGGGAATTAAAAGGATCACAAGGGAAGTTATAAATATAATAAAATAAGTTAATTTTTCATGATAATATGATATGGGATGAAACATTCAAGTTTGGGAAGTACAATTATCATTCTAAGTCATCAAACTCTTGCAAAGTGGAATAAAACTCCTCATTATGGCTCATAAATCTGCCTTCATGATTTGGACCTATTTGAACATCCAAAAATTGATTAGGGATAGGTATGATGATTAGAATTAATGGTAAGGTTTTTATTAATGCCTCTTCATTTGTTATTTTTATACCTAGTCATCTAGAATCACTTAGAAGTGATCCAAATTCATCTATAGTCCAAAAAACTCCTTTATGCACCCTGTACACTTATCCTCAAATTTGGCTTAAATTTTTCATTAATATACATTTTATGGAGTGGATTAAAAATTTTAATAACCTCCATGGCCTTATAACTATCAATCACACCTTAAAATCACCCCACTTGAAGTTATCCACCCTTCTCACTAGCTTGCCCAATATGCTAGTTTTGACTGACTGAGGTGAAGCTATTTGTTTTCATAATTAGGATTATTTTAAAATAATTAAATGGATATAGGGATTTAAAAAAGTATATATATTCATTTAAAACTTTATTTCATCCTTAGACTCTTTTTATAACCTAATTTTCACCCTATTCATATAAGTCCATACAACTAATTGTTATGTTAAGGAGACTAAATGATTAATATTTAACATACAATCATTATTAATTCCATTATATTCCATTTTGGTTCATTATCTCCCTCATTTCATCAAACTAATAACTAGCAAGGGTTTATGAGGGTTTAGGCCTATTTTGACCTCTTAAGGTTCATTCATAAATTTATGACATTGGATTTAAAAAACATTCCACAAAGTGGTTTCTAAAGACCTATTATAACTTTAAAAAACTCCTCTTTCCTCCATGAAAATCCTCCTAAAAGATATGAGCATCTAAACTTGCCCTATCAAACTCCTTTCTCCAATTTTCATAGGCTTGATGTTGCTCTCAAGATAAAATTAACTATCTTGATGTTTTATCTAAGATTTCAACACTTTTACACATCTTAGGTGAACATTTAAACATTATAAAATATGTTTAAATGAATTTACAAGGCCAAAAGTGTTTAAGACCTCCTCATTTAGTCATGGCCTAAACCTTATTTAAGAAGCCCGAGTTAGCTTTTAGCTCAAAAAATGACTTTTGATGGTTTATATGAATAACAATGGATTATGAACATAAAAATTCACCCAAAAAATATGTATCAACTGATTATAGAGCTTACCTCATGCTAAAAATGGTTTTGACTTCTCAAATGGGCACTAGGCCAAAAGTTGCCTAGCATGCTTGACTGTAACTATAAGTGTTTAGATCTTCTTGATAGGTTCCATACCCATATTATGTGTTCTTGAAATTTTAATATGTTGTATAAAACTATACACAACTCCTTTATATGTTTAAACATCACTTGGTCCATCACTCATCGATCTCTCCCCAAACCTGCTAGTGTTTACATGAGGGGAAGTACCCCATGTCTGAGACAAAAAAGGGGTAATTCCCCTACTATATAAGGAAATATGATTATTTTAAGTAATTATTAAAAAATATATTACCTCCCACAAAAAAAATAAACCCTTTTTCATTTGATTTGTCATCACGAAATATCTAAAACCAAAAATGTACTGCTAGTAAAAAACTACCTGTAGGGTTTCCACTTTATGAGTTGTGTATACCTGATTTGGGATTATTTTATGCTTGGTTTATACTATAAAAATATTAAAAACACTAAAATTTCCCTGATATATAATTCCAAATATCCACTCATCATTACTCCAACCTTATATTTTAATTCCCCATAAAATTGTCTAGCTAGGACAGAGGGTCACTTGACTGTGTAATATTCTTCTCACTCAAAGTTTACCCCTGTAGGTGAAGCTTATGTTTTTGGATTGTAAATATGATTTATAATGTATATATATATTTTAATTCACCCAAATTATCTTAAAACTAATTCCATTTACTTATAGGCCTATCTGATTGGTTAAGGCCTTTTGATTATGATTCGTGCCCTATCTTTTCTAACAGTGAATCTTGTAGGTGGTTGGCTAGTTTTAGGCCTTGAAGATGATGAAAATAAATTTATTTAAATATTTATACACCATAATACAAATTAATTTGTTCCATTAATGCATATATTGAGGCTATCATCAAATATATTATGGTTATTACTCATGATAACCCTACAGTCACTTACCACTAGTTGTAGGTGCACATTATAGGTATAAATGAGCTTAGAAGGTCATAATTTGATTATTAATAAACTTGAACCTTTTAAGAAGATATAAAAAAAATTTGCTTAACACTCATATATTGGAAGAGAGAATCAACTTTTCAAACTTAGATTTTATATTGGCTATAGGTGCATTTTTTAAGGCCATTTGTATAGATTGAAGCTCTACATGGGAAGAAAAAATAGTATATCCTCCTCATTCAATGATATTTATGTGATGAATTTTAATTTAAATCATATATAACTATATTATTATGGGGCATAGTCTTATCTTCAACTTGAGTGAAGAAATTGTCCTTTTTAGACTCAAGCCTATAGGTTTCACTACCTATTCTTAGTACATAAATTTACAAGTTTGAGCCCTTCAACAACTAATATTCATTATTTTAATACCATTTTTGATTTTAAAAGTCCATTACATTGTTATAATATAAAATATGAGTAAATTTGGAGGCATAAATGGTATTAAAACCTTTTTTTATGGATTTCCCAAAAATGTCTTAGGCCTCTATTTTGCTAATTTAGGGGGAAAGAGCTTGAATTCTATCATTTTATGTTTTGAACGATTTTGCATCTAAAATTAAAAAAATTACACCTAAAATGGGTCATCTCTACCATATTCAACATCTAAGGACCTCAGGTAAGGCTCCAACATGCTTCAATGCTTCAAAACAAGACTCTTCAGTTCTTTGTATTGTTACATGTAGGTGACCATTTTCCCATATGCAGGTAGTGAAGAGGAGTATGGAAAATATGAATTTTAATTGGTGTTAAATTGGTTTTATATTCATATTAAAAAATTTAAATTCATTCCTAACACGTAAAATAACTTTAAAACACCATTAAATCTCATGTTCTAGCATAAAATTATCTCAAAAAGCTCATGTAGATGCACATTAATGGTTGTTTGAATGTAAATGTTGTACATGACTACTATAATCATGGAGATTTATTTTAATAATGAATTTTTAAATTTAAATGGAAATAATATCACATTTAAAATATGTGAAAATTTATAACACAACCATCTAAAGCCATGAACAAGTATGAAGTTCTAGAAAATGGTGAAAACTACCTGTAACTCATAAAGGTGTATCCTTTTGAAACTTTGAGATAATTTTATCATACAAACATCATTAAAAATTTAAAGAAACATGCATATAAACTGAGGATGAAGTAAAAATCATCTAGAACCAATATCACCAACTAGATTGTATGAAAATTCCCAAACAAAAGTAAAAGCTATAGGGTACATGAAATAACAAGCAGAAAAGTATAATAAACTTCATGAGGATGGTTCATAAATCACAATAAACCATTATTAAAAAAATATATATTTAAATTAATTTCTCTTAGTTTAATACAAACTCTCAAAGGCGTTTGGTCTGAAACCTCTATTTTTGGTCATACCAAGTACAAACCTAAAGACTTCTTTTGCTTGCCAAGAAGGGTGAAAAAAGAGTAGAATGGTTTTGGGACAAAAGTGTAAATTTAAGAGAACTTAAAGTGTAAAAATAACCTTTTTTAATCTAAATATACATACCATGATCTTATCCCATGTGGAACACATCCCCATGGGCCATACAAGTGCCAAACTTACCTTTTTCTCTTAAAAACTACCCTTTTTCTAAGGAACCTACCACTTTTTAGTTTATTTTAGTTAATTAAGACCTATTATGACACATGGGATGTGAAATAATATTTTTTAACCTTCATACTTCCCAATAAATCTATACAACTCATTAAATGCACCTTTTTGACATCAAAATGACCCAAAATGACTAAAAAGACTAAAATGACTAAGGACCAAGGATATTATAACATTAAATGACATAAATAATCCTATAAAATACCTTTTTACATATTTATTATGCCCCTAAAACACCTAAAAATAATTTTTTGACCTAGGGGTGCCCTAATTTGACCTAAAAGTCAAATTTGGTCAACAAATTGGTCACTCATAAGGGTAGCATGATTGCTACACTAAATAGAATAGTAGCCTTATCTATCCATTGGGATTAGGAAGTAATTTTAATTCTAAGACACAAGAAGAGGAATTTTACCATTGACCATCAAGACAATACCACTAATCACCTCAACCTCACAAAATAAAGGACACACATAAGTAAAGAAAACACACATGTGTTCAAGGCACTTAGGGGAATCTAAAAACAAACTATTATTCAAAACTAGAAAATAATCTTACCTCCTTTACAATATTAAAATTAAAAAATCTTTAATCATTTTCATGATGGGATGAATCATAGTGTCAAACATGTTTCTCCTTGGATTGGATGCTTTGTAGATCAGACCTATCCCTTGACACTTCACTTGATCTACTCTACATAGATCATACTCAAATAGGTCTCCAATTTAGATATATTCCCCTTTAAATTTTCACATAACTCATGTATCTTCCCACTCTTCATCTCATGGTCAACTTGCATATTTTTTGTAAGCATGGCTTCAAGAGGATTGGTTTTTTGTTCCTTAGAAGATTGAGTCCAATAGGATCTTATTCCATATTTTAAGAGCTAATGTGTTTCTCCAAAATAGTTGAGAGGATGATAACCCATATTTATAAATTCACACATATCATCATGAAATTTATATGCTTCTTGAAAGGATAGATTTGAAAGGTTGTTTTTCCTTTGCATACTTACTTGAGTGCTAAGGCCACCTTCTCCATTTGTGATTAGCTCATAGCCTCTTTGAAGATGAGTATATCCTATTATAGTGGCCTCAAAAAAGTCATCCAAATGCTTCTTAATAACTTATTCTAGCTCATCTATGACATATTGGACAATGTCATCTTGCTCATCATCACTTATATTCAGCTCTAAAGAAGTAACAGACCCCTTGAGAGACTCAAACTCATTGTAAATGTTTTTAATCTTCTTCCACAAGTCCTCATACTTTTTTTATAATCATCATGATGGGGGAAAATAATATAAGATCCTTCATACTCTTCCTTATAATCCAAAATGAATTCATCCAAGATTTCTTCTTTAACACAAGAAAAACATTCTTCACTATCAACCAAACAAGAAGACTCAACACAAGGACTCACCTCTTATTCAAAACTTAGGACCTCTTGAGGGATCTCAAGTTGTGTCTCAACAATCATAATCTAATATTTCTTCTCAAGGGTTTCAATTTATTCAATATCCTTCTTTTTGATTCCAAGAGTAGGGATTTTAAAGTCATGTGACTTAGTCGAATAAGGCTAACAAGGAACTAAGCTTTCTTCAAGCAAGAGTTCTAATTTTTTGTTAGCCAACTACTCTTATTTAGGTTGTCATACCATAGGTCCATCAATTTAAATGGTTATGGGGTGACGATAAGATGAAATAGTTGGTAGAGGTGGCACATAGAACTCAAAATCAGATTGGGAATGGAATGTAAGGGATTATTTTGGAAGCTCTTGAGAAAGGGAGGTAGACCTTGGGATAAAACAACATGGTTTTCTTCATTTCACTTTATGATCACTTCATTCACATATAATTTGGTTTTATCACTCTCTTTATGGATGTTATATGTTGTTTGTTTAGTCATAGGATGATATTTTGGGTCTAAGCCTTCTATCACACCTTGACTTAGCAACTTCATTCTTGACTATAACTTTTCAGTTTCCTTGGATAGGTTCTCTCCAAAAATTATTTTATTGAAGTTAATAGGATTATTTGTGATTATAATTAATTCATGAGGGATGACATGGAACATAAGAAGATTCTTGAGTAAGGGTGGGAGGGACTTATAAAGGATCAATTTCATTCTCAACTTCAAATTACTTAATAATGCTTCTATCTTATTTCTTTCCCCATGATTCCACTATATTATTTTAGCTTAGAATGCTAGGATTAAAAGTCTATTTTTAAGATTATGGGGATGAAATTTGAGAGGAAAATGAGGGCCTTAATTCCACTTCCTTTTATATTAACATGGATTGATTCATAATCATATTATCCAACTCAATCTATCTATCAAGATTAGCTTTAAAAATAAGGTTTCTCTTTTCAAATCTCTCTTCCAAATAATTGGGAAAAGAATGAGTTTGATATCCATAATTAGGTTCATGAGTAGGGATAAAATATGTCTAATATGAAACATGGGGAAGTGGATATGAAGGCTGATAGTTTTGGTTAGGTTTCCTTTCATGAATTCATAGCCTATCCTCTAAGGAAGAAACTAGGCCACTCACATAAAGCATCTCACTTGTGAGCCTTTTACAATTGGATCTCTTAATAGGTGCCCACTCTATTTTGACCAAATATAATTCATCTCTTACCTTATGATTAAGATTCCTAGGAATCTATTAACCACATTATTGTAGTGTATCAAGCTCCAACATGTACCTCTCATATCCCAAAAGAGTTTTCTTGAAGGTGGAAATGGATTGACTTGAGAAGTATCTAGCTTGAATAGGATCAAGACATTGAGAAAGTTGGATATAAGACTAATACAATTCATGATAGGGTTGGTACACTTCATGATAAGGATGATTAAGAACTTGTTCGTATTGATTGGGAATGGCACAAGCTTGAAAACTTGTGTAAAACAATGTTCAACACCAAAATTATCCATGAAACTTCATTAAAAGTAAGAAAACAAAGTAAAATTTTACCAAAAATATCCAAAGGATAACCTGGGCTACTTGACCAAATGATATATCTTTAGATTCATCATTGATTCTTTGATAGATGCCTTGAAAGGTTAATTATTGAAATATAGAACCATAAATATTTCAACCGCTTGGACTAAGAGTCCCATCAAGCATGAAAAAATTTGTTGTAATTTGTATTTTAACCCTTTGGGGAGATGGAAAATATCTCCTCATCCAATTGGCACAATGGAAACACCTCTAGGCTTGTGGGTAGCCTAAGGATGAGGTGAATCTCTAGATATGAATATATCCCTTAATGTACCACTTTAGATTATAACTACACCTAAATTTTGAGGTTTGGGGGGGGGGGGAAAGAGAGAGATAAATAAAATAAAACTATCCTAAAAGAGGTGATACACCAAATAATATGATTACATCCAACTAGCTACATGTTACACATAAAATCAAGAGACAAATTAAACATACACTTTTCCAATCTACATATTCTCACATCAATGTTACATTATGAGGTTATGGATGAATGTGAAAATTTAGAATGACTAGAAAATAGGAATTTAGTGTCACTAATGAAATTACTAACTCACTTAATCCTTCACATTTCCTAGAACATTTCACATGCCCTGCAAGAAGAAGTTTTCTAACTATAAATAGGGTGAAAGAATGAGACAACATGATAAGGAATCCATAGTCTTCACTAAGAAATTTCCATCATCCAAATATAAAACACTTATGAATATTCATGAAGGTAAAAATAACTATTCTTATTAATCAAATGGTATGCAAATGAGCAGGGCTTCACCATACTCAAGTGGAGTATAAGTTATAGTGGCCAAAATGGCTAGTTCTTATATAACTTGAGAGAAAAAGAGAGAGAGAGGAGAAGAGAGAAGTCCAAGGGTCACAAAGACACTTTTAAATATAATAAAATAAGTTAATTTTACATAATAAGAGGATATGGGATAAACCATGTAAGGTTAAGAAGTACAAGTGTCATTCTAAGTCATCAAACTCTTTTAAGGCGGCATAAAACTCCTCATTCTGGCTTAGAAAACTACCTTCATGATTTGGACCTATTTTAACATTAAAAAAATTATTATGGATAGGTATTATTATTATAATTAAGGTTAATGGTTTTAGATATGCCTCTACATGCATTGGGTGTAGTCCTAGTCATTTGGAATCACCTAGAAGTGAGCCATCACCATCTATAGTCCAAAAAATGCCTTCTTCATGTAACTTGCACACTTATCCTCAAATTTGGATTAATTTTATAATTAAAATACATGTGATGTATTTTATTAAAATTTTAAATACCCTCCATGGCCTTAGAAGCATCAGGCATACCTTAAAATCTCCCCACTTGAAGTTTTCCACCCTTCTCACTATTTTGCTAAATATGCCAATTTTGACTAGCTGAGATGAAGTTGTTTGTTTTCATACTTAGGATTATTTTTAAATAATTAAATATAAATAAGGATTTATAACTTGTCTTTATATTCCTTCCAAATTTGATTTCATCCTCAGACACCTTCTAGAAACTACAAAATACAAAACATGGTAAAAAATACCATGCTTTACACCTTGTCTGTACAAGTTTGTACAATTAATTTTGATCATAGGGAGGATAAATAATTCCAAATTAAAATCCAATCATAATTCATACCATTATTGTCAATTTTGATGCATTATATCTATCATTTCTTCAAACTAGTCACTGACAAGGGTTTAGGCATGTTCTAACCTCTTAGGCTTCATTCATAAATTTTTGACATTAAAGTTGAAATTTTTTACAAAATATGGTTATTTAAGACCTATTATAACTTTCAAAAAATCCTCTATCATCCATTCAAATCCTCCTAAAATAGATGTGCATCTAAACTTGCTCTATCAAACTCCTTTCTCCAATTTTCACAATCTTGATGTTGCTCTCAAGCAAAAATTGGCTCTCCTAATGTTTTATCTAGAATTATAAGGATTTAAACATCTGATGTGACAATTTAAACATAATCCAATTGGTTTAAATACATTTATAATTCCAAATGTGTGAAAGACTTCCTCATTTGGTTCTATCTCGAACCTTTTTCAACAAGTTTGAGTTAGCTTTTAGCTCAAAACATGATTTTTTATGGTTTCTCTAAATACAAATGGATTTTGTACATCAAAATTCACCCTAAAAACATTTTAAAACTTATTATATATCTTTCTTCATGATAAAAATCATTTTGACCTTTCTAATGGGCACTAGGCCAAAACTTGTCTAGCATGCTTGACTGTAATGTAAGGGTTTAGATCATATTGATAGGTTGCATACCCATATGAGGTGGTATCCATGTTTTCATAAGTGGTATCCAACTCCACACAAATTTTTTATAGGATTAAACATCATCTGGTCCATCACTCATCAATTTCTCTCCAAACCTACCTATGTATGCATGAGGGGAAGTACCCCCTATCTGAGATAAAACAAGGGGTAATTCTCATATTATCTCAAGAAATATTACTATTTTAATTCCTTATTATAGTTTTTAGGACCTTACATACCAAAATTAAACCCTTGGTCATGTGATCTAGCCTCATAAACTCTCTAAAACCCAAAATGTACTGCTAGTCAAAAGATTACCTGTGGGGCTTACACTTTGTGAGTTGTGTATGCCTGATTTAGGATTCTTATCTAATTGGTTTATAATATCAAGAGATTATAAACAATACCATTTTCATAATTTATAATTCCAAATATCCATTCATCATTACTCCAACCTTCTATTTCATTTCCCCATACAACTATCTCGTTAGGACTAAGGGTCACTTGACTATGTACTATTTTTATCACTTAGAGTTTAGCCCTATAGGTGAAGATTATGTTTTGGGATTCTAAATATTATTTATAATATATATATATATATACATATATATATATACATATATGTATATATATGTATATATATGTGTATATATATGTATATATATATGTATATATATATATATACATATATATATATATATGTATATATATATATATGTGTGTGTGTGTGTGTGTGTGTGTGTATATATATATATATATATATCCTTTAATTCACTCTTTGTAGCTTTAAACTAATTCTATTGACTTATAGGCCTACCTAATTGGTCAAGGCATTTTGACTATGATTCCTGCCTTGTCTTTTCTAATAGTGAATCCTATAGGTGGTTGTCTAGTTTTATGTTTTAAATAGAATGAAGAAAACCTTATTTAAATATTTATACACCATAATCTAACTTAATTTTTTCCTTTCATGCCTATATTGAGGCTATCATCAAATTTATCATGCTTATTACTCATAGTAACCATATAGGCACCTACAAATGGCTATAGGTACACACTATAGGTATAAATAAAGTTAGAAGGTCATAATTTTCCTCTTAAGACACTTTAAACTTTGAATAATTTCCAAACTAATAAACATTCCTAACACTTATATATTGCAAGAGAGAAGCAACTTTTCAAACTTGGACTTTATATTGATTGTAGGTGCATCTTTTTAGGCCATTTGTATGGAATGAAGGTGTACATTGGAAGTAAAAATAAAATATCCTCTTCCAAATATATTTATGCCATGAATGTTAATTTTAATAATAATGAATAATCTTCTTAAGGATAATATTCTAATTTTCAACTTGAGTAAATAAAAATCCTTTTTGGACTCAGACCATTAGGTTTCACTACCTATTCTTATTACACAAATTAACAAGTTTGAGCCCTTCAACAACTAATCTCCATTGCTTGAATTCCCTTTGTAATTTTCCAAGTCCATGTACTTGCTATAAGGTACAAGATTATTAAAATTTTAGGTATAAAAGGCATTAAAAAACTTGTTTAATGGCTTTCCCCAAAATGTCTTAGGCCTTTATTTTTCTAATTTAGGGGAAAAAGGACTAAATTATATCATTTTGTGTTTTGAAGGCTTATCCATCTCAAATTACCAACTTGAAAACTTAAATTAGTTTGATATACCATATTAAAAATATTAGGACCTTAGGGAAGGCTCCAATATTCTTTAATGATTCAAAATAAGACTCTTAAGTTCTCTGTATTGTCTCCTGTAGGTGACCATTTTCCCATATGTAAGTAGTGAAGAGGAATATGGGAAATATGCATTGTAATTATACTTAAATAGGTTTTATATTTATATTAAAACACTTAAATTCATTCCTCACACATAAAATAACTTTAAAACACCACTAAAACTCTTGTTCCAACACAAAATCATCTCAAGAAGCTCTTATAGATGCACATTAATGGCTACCTGACTGTAAATGTTGGACATGAATGTTATACTCATGGATATTTCCTTGAATAATGGATTTTGAAATGGAAATTTAAATTAAATAACACTTAAAAAAATTTAAAATTTTAAACACAACCATTTAAATCCATATACAAGCATGAAGTTCCTAGAAATGGTGAAAACTACCTGTAACTCAAAAAGGTGTATCCTTTAACAACTTTGAGATACTTATCTCATACAAACATTATGAAAATTAAAAAAAATAATGTATATCATATTATGATGAATCTAAAATAATTTGGAACCAATATGACTAACTAGATTGTACAAAAATTGACAAACCAAAACAAAACCTATAGGGTGCATGAAATAATAAGCAAAAAATTATAGTCAACTTCATAAGGATGGTTCATGAAGCAAAAGTTTCCATTATTAAAAATATTTATATTTAAATTAAGGTATATGAGTTTAATACAAGCTAAATAAGGATTTTGGTTTGAAACCTCCTTTACTAGTCATACCAAGTACAAACCTGAAGACTACTTTTGTTCGTAAAGAAGGGTGAAAAAAGAGCAGAATAGTTTTGGGCCAAAACTAGCACTTCAAACATGGAAATAAGATTTTTGAAGTTTAAGAGACATTCCATGATCTTCTCCCATGTGTCACACTTCCCCATGGGTTGAACAAGTACCAAACTCATCTTTTTTCTCAATAAAACTACCCTTTTTCTAAGGAACCTACCACTTTTCAACTAGTTTCAGTTACTTAAGACCTATTAGGACACATGGGAGGTGAAATAATATTTTTTAACCTTCACACTTCCCAATAAATCCATATAACCCATTAAATGCACCTTTTTAACCTCAAAATGACCTAAAAGGAATAAAATGACTAAGGATCAAGGCTAATATAACATTAAATGACATCAGTTAGCCTATAAAACACCTTTTTACATTGGTATTATACCCCTAAAACACCTAAAAGTCATTTTTTAACCTAGGGGTGCCCCAATTTGACCTAAAAGTAAAATTTGATCAATAGTATCATTTGGTAAAACCCTTTCAGTTGGGTCAAACAAATCTATCAAATGGCTAGAATGAACAGTTTCATCAAGTGATTATGTTGAAAAAAATTTCTACTTAGATGATCCAAATGGATCTATCAAGTATCTCAATCAAATGGTTCTACCAAGATCCTGAATCAAATGGTTATGTCATATACCTATGGCTAGATTGAAGTGTTATAGGTGTAGTTGGTTTGTTTCCTAGTTACTTGATCACCTCCACATGGTCCTATAAATTATGACCTCAGCCCTCATTTGGAAAATTTTATTCCATGTCCCCCTTGGCCCCACCCATTATAATTCACCATTGACCAATGCCAAGACCATGTAGTTTGAAGACTGTATAATAGCCACTATCGGATGCATACCTAGTATAACTATTAGAGGAATATCTTGTAGATTTATTTGGCTATATCTCAAAAAAATAATAATTTCACATTTTTAAGGAGATATTTTTGAATATCAAGAGATAAAATTTATAAGGGGTTCATAATCATAATTTAGATTGCATGTGTTAGGAGTTAGCAAAATTGATGGTGCACCTTTGCAAGTATTACCATTATTTTAGACCAATTGATATGAAAAAAATTAGTCAAGAACTAGTTAAGCTTCCTCTAGTAACCAATGTTATGAATCCATTATGTACCTTTAAAATCCATATAGAATCATATGGGCTCACTAAAAATTTGTCAAGAATATATATTGTGAAGTTGTGGGGAACAATTTAGATGATAGGGATAATGAAAAATAAGAGATGGTAGTTGAATATTGATCAATCAATAAAAAGGATGAAACCCTTATTGACATAAATATTGAACTATTGCATGGAATTCAAAATTAGACTGATCCTAATCCTGAATTCCATGCAATAGTTCAATCTTTATGTCACCAAGGGTTTCATTTTTTTTATTTTTTAATCTTTGTTCAACTACCATCTCTTATTGTTTGTTATCCTTGTCATCTAAATCCCACACCACATATTCATAATAGACATTTTAGAACATTTTTTTATCCAGCTCATATGATTTTAGTTATATTTTGAAGTTATCCAATGGATCCATGACATGGTTACTAAAGACACCTTCACTAGTTCCTAATTTAATATTTTTTGTATCAATTGGTTTTGAAACAAAGGCAATGCTTTTAAAATATGCACCATCTTTTTTTTCTTACTTCTAATACATGGAATGTGAATTCCCCTTATAAATTTAATTTCTCTTCATATTCAAAAAGCTCTCCTTTAACAAAATGTGAACTTCCTATTTATATTGGATAGATAGGCAAATTTAAAGGTGCACATGCAGTGTTTTATTTGTACATTCTATTGAAAGTCACTTTATTATCTTTCAACAAGTGAGGTACATTTAATGTTTATATTTTAAGGTTTAACATTTTGGTTTCCTTATTCTCTTCTACATGGTCCTGGTAGGATTTGGGAATATAGTCCTTGATTTTTTTGTTTTCCTTTCTCCTTCCCATGAATTTAAACTTTAACCCTAGTGAATATTTTTATTATTACGTTTATCACTATCATTGGTATGCCATTCAACACTGTCATTTGGTATGTCATTTAGCACTATTGTTTAGCACTTTCATTCGACTATATTGGGGTTCAGAGGTGCTATCTTGTTTGATATCAAGATCAAGGGGTGTATTATATATATGTGGTAAATTAAACTATTTTTGAAGATAATTTTTTAAAGGGTTGGCAATTCAAACCCTAAAATAATTTATATCCCTAAAATTTTGGTGATTTAGTCCCATCTGTTGACCCTAAAAATTTTCCAAAACCAAAATCCAAAAATTGGAATATTCATGAATTAATAAATATTCACCACTAAAATTTACCTTAATTATCACATAATGTATCCTTATGCATACATAAGATAACGCACATGAGATAAATACATAATTTTTAGGCCCTATTTAGAGTATTGAATTTATAGGTAGTACCCATTGTTAGAGGCATCCTTGTAGAAACTTAACACCATGTGCCTAGTCACTCATTATTCCCATAGTGATTAGAAAGATGAGGAAGTTAGGGTTTGATCATTTAACATAGATATATAACTTGTTTTGCATTTTAAATACTCCTATATATCCTTTAAGGAATCAATATCACTTATATAATTTTTATAACCTCTATTGGCAACCTTGTCTAGCTTGGTACAATATCCACTAGAATTAAAAAAAAAATTGGTCATAAAATTTGATTTTTGATTATTATTATTGAGCATGTGGCAAAGTGATGTTGAAGTTTTAATTCTCTAAGTTTGATTGTTAAAGTTTCTAGTAGCCCCTTTGAATACTTGTCTACCCCATCCTTGAGCAAGAAACATTAAAAAGTTAGTATAATATGTTTTAAATGTGTTTATTAAATATTTTTTAAATTAAATAAAAAATTACATGTAAAGAGTGGTGTTTCCATTTATTTTCAATTTAAAATAAAAATTAAAAAACCTGCACATTAAACTTACTATATGTATAATGAATATTAAAAAATGTGCTTTAAATAAAATATTGTGAGATATAAAATTTCAAGTAGTTTTTAGTGTAATTGGTTGTTGTAATTTTATAATACTCTCATAAAAATGAGTTCAAGAGTTAAACCCCCCTCCAAAAAAAATAAAACCCTTTTTTTGTCAAATTTTTATGTTCAAACTATATTTTTCAATAACACTAATTAAAATGTTTACTCTTGTACAAAACTCATGACACTTTTAACATGTTCATACTCTAACAACTCTTCTTGAAACTTTTGTCTAGTTATGATTTTGTACAAAGGTGGTCATATGACTAGTAAATATATAAGTTTTTTTAGTTATAGACATGTTTTAATGGTCCATTTATGAAAAAAAACTTCATTATATGGGGTTTTAAATAATTATATTAAAAATAAACTTACATATATAGAAACAGTGAGTGATGAAGGAGAGGATCAATAAATGTTTTTGAATAAGGAATTTAATAGGGTGAAGGGAGATGGAAATAGTGATATCATTTCCCATCATGGATCTAGTCATAAACATGCATCAAACACTTTTTGGGGTCCTATCTTCAAGGGCATTGGTCAATATAATCCTAGGAGTGATCATGAGGGCCCTTATAACAAGGAAAAGGAAATAGGGTCACACAAGGGAACATGCATATATTTGAGTGGGGTTTTCAAAGGTAAATTTTCCTAGGCCTTGAAACTCACATATTATATTATTAACGATAAATAGATTCAACCAAATCAATATATCCTTTTTTATATTGACAATAGGGGATTTAATGTTAAAGTTTTTGACACATTCATTAAGAGATCTTCCTCAAGAATGGAATGTGCTCTTGTGGGCAAATTTATAGGAGCTCAACCCAATATTGATGAATTTTTCCATTGGAATATTAGGAAATGGAATCCAAAGGGCCACATGGAGATATCAATAATATCAAATGTATTTTTCTTGATAAGATTTAATGACAAGGAGGATTGCACTCAAATCTTGGTGGGTGGTCCCTGGTTCCTTAGTTAATCTAGTCTTTTATATTAAAATGGTAGTTAGGATTTGACCCAAAGAAAGAATATGTTAATTTAATACCAATTTAGCTTAGACTCCCTATATTACCATTAGAAATGTGGGAAGAATATCTATTTATCAGTGTGGCTAAGACATTTGGTTATCTAGTTGATTTTGATACTTCCACAAAGGTAAGAATGAGATTTTTTCATTTTCATTTCTATCTCAATATTCATGTGAACTAGGTTCTTTCCAATGTTTTCTATCTTTATAACTCTAAATGGGAATTATGCCATAAAAATGAATATGAAAACTCAACACTCCTTTGCTCTAAATGTATAAAATTGATCCATTTGACAATTTTTTTCCCAATTATAACTAGAAACAAACCCCCATAGACCATAAATAGTGATGGGCCATTATGGCAAAGTAAATACATGTGTAATACTATTTACAAGTCTCTAAAAGGAAAATTTTAGGTTAATAATCACAAGGAAAAACTTGAGGCTGGGGGAATATAGATTGGAATTGTGTTGGATAGGCTTTATTTAAAAGTAGATGTTTTAGATATCTAAGGCAATGACCTATGAAGTTAATAAGTAAATAAAAAGATGTATTAATTCATGGAATTTTTATCTAGCTCAGAGAATGATGAATTTAGTCATAGTCTCATTTTTCAAATCAAATCCTCCTCAGAATATTATTATAATGTTCTATATTTTGAGAAGAACTAAAGGTATGGGATGTATTTACAAAAGGATTCATAGACGATTAGACTAGGGATGCTTGTGAATAAAATGTGGTGAATCCTATTACCTAAATCCTATTTCTGAAATCTCCATTGTCAAAAAATAAATGTTATTGTTTATAATCTCTTAGAGAATATTTAGTTTTAGAGCTCCTTTCTACTAACAACAAATTTGATCCATCTCTAATAAATTTAAGAAACTGGTTTACTCCAAGTAAGTCTTTTCTTTTTTTAACTAAGAAAAAATTGGATCCTCTAATGAAAGGAAAGAATTTGGATGCACCCCCTTCAACTCTTTTAGCTCTATTAAGGGGAAAGAAATTGAAACTCCTTTTGTGGCTACCAGATGTGGGGTACAAGCTCTAACTGTAACTCCCTCTTGTGAAGGTAAGAAGATTAACCAAAAAGGAGCCTCTTAAGAAGGTGACATAAGTAGATATTGATGATGGATTTCAATTAGTACTCCCATTAAAAGGGGTTAATCTCTCTAAAAAAAATTTAGATGAATATTATTTTGTGTAACATTAGAGGAATGAATAGTTCCCATAAGCAAAGAGTTTTTAGATATTTTAGATTTAGTCACAATCATGATGTTTTATCCATACAAGAGATTAATCTAGATGAAAGATAATTATTGATAATAAAAAATTTCTATGAAAGGAATATTTATTAGAAGGTGTTAGTTTAATTGGTGTGTCTCATAAAATTCTCATGTTTTAGAATGCTAAGATGGTTGAAATTTAGATCCTATTCAAATCCAAGTATCACTTAGCCATTATTTTTACCAATAAAGAGGAAGATTTTATGTGGATATTTTCAAATATATATGCCCCTAACTCTATTATTTATAGAAGAATGTTATGGGAAGAATTATCTATTTTTAGAGATTATTGTAAGGAACTACCTTGGGTGTTTACTAGAGAATTTAATAATCCATTATTTATAGGGGAGAAAAAGGGAGGGAATCAAGTTATGACTGATAGTATGGACACTATTGCATATTTAATATAAAACTATGGTCTTTTTTATTATAAACTAAGAATACCTATGTTTACTTTAACTAATAGGTAGATTGGTGAAAATTTCATTCAAGTTAGACTTGATAGGTTTTGGTTTTAATGGACTAGATCTCTAACAAATATTTTCTTCTTTATTCACTATTAAGGATTGAGTTTTATCACAATCCACTAGAGTTCATCATTGAATCAAAATAAAAAAAATAAATGTGCCTTTTATGGATGGAACATATGTGGTTTCACCACCCTGATATTAAGGACATAATTTTTGAGTGGTGGGAAACTTTGATAGATGACTCAACCATGTTTAGATTGGTTTCCAAACTAAAATTAGTCAAAAATAATATTAGGTATGGAACAAAGAGGTATTTGGTAATGTTTTTTTTCAAAAAAAATATTTGAGGGAGGAATATTCTAAGTTAAAGGAAACCAAAATTATCCATGGTTGCAATCTTCTTTATATATCTAAATAAAAACAACTACTTTGTGACTATCACAATGTGGCTACTAGGGAGGAAAGACTTTGGAGATAGAAATATCATGTTATTTAGCTTAAATATGTTGACAATAACACAAATTTATTTCATATTCTAACCTTGAAACATCAATCTCATAATCACATTAAACACATTACAAATGCAGATGGGACTATATGCTTACATAAAAATATCATTAAAGAGGAAAGTATTTTTGTATTCAAAAATTTATTTTCTAAAAATCCAAGAAGTAATGTTAGAATGGAGAAAGAGTTGATTCATGAAATACCACATCTTATTTCTCATGAAGATAAATTAAGAATTATTAATCCCACTTCAGTAGATGAAGCCAAATCTATAATTTTTCTCATGGGTAAGGAAAAGGCACTAGGCCCAGATGGTTACCACATTGACTTATTTCATTGGTTTTAGGAAATCATTAGGAAATATGTAGTGGATGTTGTTAATTAGCTTCTCTCTTCAGGACAAATATTAAAAGAGATTAATAACATGCTTATTACTATAATTCCTAAAAATGAGGGTCCTACTAATTTATTTAAATTTAGACCTCTCAGTCTTTGTAACACTACCTATAAAATCAATACTAAAGTTATGTATTTGAGAATGCATTCATTAATGGATAAAAACATTGGTGCTTAACAGAGTGGTTTTATTTTGGGGAGACAAATTCAAGATGGTATAATAGTTTACCATGAAATAATTCATTTCATGGATATAAGCAATAAAGTAGGGATGATTTTGAATATTGATATGAACAAGGCATATGATAAGTTGGATTGGAAGTTTTTAGACAAGTTTATGACCTAATTTGTGTTTGAAGGTATATTTAGGGGTCTAATCAAATCTTGCATTTCTACCACTATGTTTTCAATCATAATTAATGTATTTCCTACTAGTTACTTCATTACTAAAGGGGGTATTAGGTAGGAAGACCCATTTTCCCATTTCCTCTTCATTATTATAGTGGAATCCCTTAGTATATTTCTATTCATAGTCCTCTGAGAAGGTGAGTTGAAGGTATTCAGACATGTCCACAAGCTTGAACCAACCATTCACCAAAAATTTATGGATGATATTGTTTTGATGTATAAATCCTCAATATGACAATTAAAGTAATTAAAAGGGTGATATTATCTTATAAAGCTATCTCTCATCAAAAAAAATTTTTTGCAAAGAGTTCACTATATTTTTTTAGTACTCTAGTGGATAGGAAACTCATAATAATGGAAATATGGGGTTTAAAGATCAAAGAGTTACCTATATCCTATCTTTGAATCTCTATGAGCTGTAAAATATTTACATGGTAGAATAGAACCCTCTAATAGACAGGCTTTAAAAAACATTGGTTGGTTGGAAAGGTAAATTTATTTCTTTAGTAGGAAGTTAGTTCTTATTAAGAGTGTGTTTTAAATACTTCATATTTGTTTAATGTCTATGTTTAAAATTCCAAGTATTTTTATGGATAGATTGGAAAATATTTAGAGAAGGTTCATTTGGTCTTGTATAGAGGAGAATAATCGATTATCTCTAGTGGATTGGCATAGAATTCATGTTATGAAGGGCTTTGTGGGATTGGGCTTAAGAAAAATTAATTAGATGAACTTTTGACTTATTATCAAATTAGTTTGGAGATTCATCAATGGTAACACTTTATAGATTATAATCTTATAGGCTAAATACTTGATCTCTACAATTTTAATGACATTATTGAATGAGGATCATTTTACCAGAGGTCCCTCTTTTTTTAATTATCTAATTTCTCATAAAGGTCTTGTTATATAAGGGAGCAAATGGAAGATAGGTAATATTCACCAAGTCAAATTTTGGGATGATACATGGTTATTAGACAAACCTATAATGTCCTTAGAACCATGGTCATAGATTGAATTGGCAATCTAATGCTTCTATGGTGCAAATTTTATTATCATACAGAGTTTTTAAATGGAAATAGGAGATAAAAATATTATCTAGATCTAATCTATCTATTGAAGAGAATTTTGTGTTATAGGACCTTTAGTTTCTCATTAAAACATTTCACATTCCTTAACTACTCAAGGAAGATGAATTTATTTGGAAGGATTATTTAGAGGGATCCCATAGTGTCATATCTATTTATAATTTTATCTTTCAAGCTCATAAGGAAGACATTCCTTAGGATAAAATGTGGAACAAATTATTTATCCCTAACATTAACATTTTTCTTTGGATTTCTATTAAGAATAAAATTCTAACTATTGACAACCTAAAGAAAATAAGGGTGTGTTTGGTAAATATATGTCCTCACTATAAAAGTAAAATTGAATCAATGGTGCATCTTTTTATATGGTATTCTTTTTACTTGGTGGTTTGGAATTTATTTTTTGAACATTTATTGATCACCTAGGTTTAATCTCAATCTATTCTAGAAGTTTAGCTGGATTAAAATCCTCCTTTTAAGAATGACAAGTTAGAAAACATATATAAATTAGTGTTACCACACAAAATTTGGGTTTTGTGGAAGGAATGGGATAATACTAAATTTAGGGATAAATAACTACCTAACATAATGGTGGATAAAAATTTTAATGTAGTATTTTGGATAATCTTAAAATTTCCCCCTCTCATAATTACTTAGGCATGAATGAATGGGAAGCTATAATTATATCCCTTTGGTATATTTAAGTACAATTTGGTAATGCTTTGTTCACAAAATTAAAGATATAGCAAATTTAAATGGAAAGCCCTATCTTTGGTATCGATGAAATCAACTTTTTATGGGGCATAAAAAGGGAACCTAGGTGCTTCAAGAAGTGGGGGTATTCTAAGGGATAATAAAAATAATTTCATTTCAGATTATTTTAGAGGTATGAGTACTTAAACTAACCATTAGGTAGAAGCCTTAGTTGATTTTTGGGGTCTGAGGCTAGTAAAATAAATCATGATACATATAATTATGATAGAAGGTGATTCTTTGAACATAATAAATTAATTGTTGAAAAATATTTTGGTAAATTGTAGCATAAATAATGTTTTAGAGGAAGCCTACCTTATTATTAGTTCTTTCCATGAATTCACCATCCAACATGTGTTTAGAGAAGGTAATTAGGATACAAACTAGTTTTGTATTGAAAGAGTGATGCCAAAAAATATAAGAAGGTTAATTTCTTTGAAAAATCTTCCTAGTTTGATTATCCAAAGAATAAATAATGAAGCTACATTATGCAATGATTGAAAACACTTTCATGTTATGCCTTATATTATTTTTATTTACTAGTATTATTTATAGTAATGATTTAATAGGTAAGGGGTGTGTTAATATATTTATTATTAGTAGAATGGTCATCTTAGCCTCTGCTTCTAACTCCTTGGTCTCACATTTTGGACTCTACATACAATTAACAAATGGAGATGAATCAATTATGTTTAAATCTAGGAAATCTCATTCACATGAACGTGGTGATTGTGATAGCCATATGATTTTTTGTTTATAATAATTATTACTTGATAAGGATAATTTTGTGCGTATTTCCTATAATTAAGATAGAACTAGAATCATTTAATTAATAAAGGGAATTACAAAGAGATCTAAAATGGTGAGTAGAAAACCAAGACAAATCGAGCCCATCTTGGATGTAAGTTTGAAGGGGGATGTTGAATTATAGGAGATCTTGCAAATTGGAGGAATGAAAAATTTTATGTAAAGGGTGGAAGGATACGATAAAAACATTTTTGAAAAGTTTGTCAAGCATTGGAATTGCATAGACGTGGTCATAAATGGTGTCTCTTTAAAAATCATAGAGGAATTGATAGCTTAGGTGACTAGATTGGATATGGAAGCCATTAAAATATTTAAAATAGGAAGAAATAATAAGGAATAAAATGAAAATTTCTAATATAAGGGGAGGTGATTCATCCTTTTCAAAGTGGATTTAACCAAGAGACATCTCCTTATCATTTTAGTGAGGTATCAAAGTAGGTCATGATCTATATCACATTGGATGGTAGGTAAAATGTTATCCATTAGTCTCATTTTATTTACTAAATTATTTCAAGCATAATATTCTATTGATTTTTCCTTTTTACATATTACATTCACTTGAAATATCCATTCTAGATGTAAAACATGGTAATAAAAGTGAACCTTTGCATCATACTATAATTTTATCATCCATAAGTATTTTAGAGGGATGAATAAGAGTCTTGTCTATTCCCTCCATCCAAACCTATGTTTTCTAGTAGTATATCTTCTTCTAAGTTGAGTGGTCCAAATATTCATGTTCAAAATATATAGGGTACTCAGAAAACAAGGGTTTATACAATCTCCCAACATGATAATTAAAAGCAAAAACTAAAGAGAGTTTTCAAAGGAAAATATGAAAAAGAAGGGGAAATTCTTCTTTAAAATGGTGCTTCTAAAGGAGATCCAGTTAGAGTTAAGGAAGAAGAGGCTATAGAGGGGTTAAATTTATTGAAGTCTAAATCTTTGTAGTCTAATAAGAAGGGGAAGACTCCAATTCATGATGTTTATTATAAGGGAAACATGGAGGAGATAAAAAAAATCCAACTCTACTCAGGATTAAATGATTAAATGTTGAATTTGATAGAGTGAAAAGTTTCTCATTGGATAAAGAAATTTGATAACATTGATGCTTAGGTGGTTTATGCATGAACTCACAAATTAGTAGGAACATACCAAGTCTCTTTCAACCTTGGTTCCCTAATAGAATTTTGAGGACAAGTAAAAAGAGATGAAATCCTAGTTAAAAATGTTGAGGGATAGGGTTTTAATACTAGAAAGAGACAATGTTGGAATAAAGGATAATTAAAAGCTATTTTGGAGGCAATCAAAGTAGTGAAAGACAACATCACTGTCCTTGGGACTCTCAAAACTCTTTTGATTAACATGCATAAAAGAGATGGTCCTTCATCCTCATAAGATCAAAAGTGTAGTGAATGTGATAAAGATATTTGAATGTCTCCCCAAAGATTTCAAAAAATGGATATAAACCTGAAAAGATGTATTATAAGCTGGGAGGAGCCCTTAGGAGGCTGTAAATCTTATTTGCTTTCTTATTTTTATGTTGTATTTTACTTGACCTTAGAATACGCTATTATTTAATTTGGCCTTGGGGACTAGTATGTATGTTAATTGTATAGGGTTGGGACCCAAGTAAAAAAACCCAACTTTATCCTTAATAAATAAAAAATAATTATATTAAAAGTATGTTTAATATTATTTATTTTGTAACACTTGGGACTCTTACTCTAGATGCAATTATTTACAATATTCTCAATTATTTTTCAATATTATCAATTATAAGCATAAATTATAATATTTGTTTTACTAGAGAATAAAGTAACAAGTCACATTAAGAAAAACATTTTAAAAACTTTTTAAGTGTTGTTTTAGTATAAAAATCCAACTAGTAAGTGTTGAATCTTAAAGTGAATTTATGGCTTATCCTAAATTTGTGATAGATAAATAAAAAAATTTAAATGGTTGAATTTTTTTATAAATAAAATTCATATTATAATGAATTTAAGGATCAAAAACTTTGAATTATTATTTTTAGGACAAAAAACCCTATCAGGGAGGCACATCATTACTAAACTTACCAATGCATTTAAACTTTATCCATAATAATCCATGTTAATCATTTTGAGGAGTGTAAAGGATTATTTCCTATTCTATATCAATAATCAGGAGTCACCCAATGATGCATAGAAACTCCTTAAATCTATGCATGAGGAAACTCATCTCTAAAAAATCAATAAACTTATTCTTTAAATGCTTATGACTCTATGAAAGGTGACGAAAAAGTAGTTAATTATATTTCAAAAATAAAACACATTAAATCTCAGTTAGAATATTCTAATTGTCATATTATTCAAGTTAAAATTTAATAATTTATTATTATATTAAATATTCAAGAAAATTTTCACAATATATTTCTATTCTTAAATCTAAATACCAAATAAAATAGGACATTCCTAACCTCACTACCATTTCAAATCTTCTTATTTAATAATAAAAAATGGTGTCAAATTTATATTCTAAGTATAATGCCACTCAAGCACTTCTCAGCCTTAATAGTGCTTCTAAAAAGACTGGAAACCATAAAACTAAACCTAAACACGTCAATGGTAAATATGTGAACAATAAATCTGGTAATAAGAATCACAAAAGTAAATTTAATGGAAATTTCAATATATGTGGTAAATTTAGACATACAAGGGAAGAATATTAAAAAAAACATGTCTAATAAAAAATTGTCTAAACTTATAAAGGTAAGAAAGTTTCTAATCATAATCAATAGAAAAATCAAAATAACAATCAATTATAATTCTAACACTATTACACTATATGATATCTTATTTGCTTCTAATTAAAATGAATGGATTTTAGATAGTGGTGGATCATATCACATACATGTTTATCCAATATTTTATCTAACACTAAACATCTATTTGGAAGAATTTATTTAGGTGATAATTCATTTCTAGAAGTTGATAAACAAGGAAAAGCTAAATTTTAAAATATAGTTATAAATGATGTCTTTTATGTTCCTAAACTTAATAATAATATGTTATATTATTTTCATCATAAAAATTATAATTAAAAACTTAATCTAATTAAGGAAAAATGGTCTATTAAAAATCAATTTGGTTATCTAATTACTGAAGGGATTCAACATAATGGCTTACACATTTTTTTATTCTTCTGCATGTTATCTTTCATCATAAAATATAAATGAATCTTAATTATGGAATTAAATATTAGGTCATATTAATTTTAGAAGTTTATAGTCTATTTTTAATCATGATATTTTGGTTGGTATTCCTGTTATCTCTTATCATGATGAAATTTGTGAGGGTTGCTTATGTGGTAAGCAACACATTAAACCCTTTCACAAAAATTATGATGCTAACTCTTGTCATAACTTAGAGCTTATTCATAATGATATTATGACATATAGATTTTTTTATTAATGGTTATTTATATGTTTTTACTTTCATTTATGATTACACTAGGATGATCTAGTCTTATTATATTAAGAATAAATATAAAGTGTTATCTAAATTCAAAGAGTTTTGATTTTTCTTCTAACTTTTATTTTAAAAGATTAAGAATTGATGATTGTGGTGAATACATCAGTAAATATTTTTATTCATTTTGAATTATTTTGGTAAAAATATTTAACAGATCCTTATTCCCTAAAACAAAATGTAATTACTAAAAGTAAAAATTGAACCATCCTTTAAATGGATAGAACAATGTTGTATTGTGAAAATGTTCTTAAATTATTGTGGGTTGAAGCCTTGAATATTATTGTGCACATTATATATAGAGTCCATATTAAATATTTTCATATTTATACACCCTTATAAATTTGGTATAATAATAAATTAAGTGTTTCTCACCTTCAAATATTTGGTAGTCTTGCTTCCATATTTATTCCTAAATTAAAAAGAAAGAAACTTGATATTACCTCTTATTCTTGTATTTTTGTATATTATGGAATAAAAAATAAAGGATTAATACTTTATGATCCATATAAATGATAAATAATTAATAATATGAATTTAAAAATCCTTGATAAATATGTTTTTGATCCTTATGTGGATCCCCCTTAGATTACTTCTTTTGATGAACCCAACTCTTCTATTACTCCTTATGGGGAAACGTATGTCTTAGAGGAAGTTGATCTAATTATGGAAAACTGAGTCAAAAAATCCTTATCCATTTCATGTTCAAACTAAAATAACTAAATTATTTGAATCCTTAATTCAATCATATAATCTTGATAATCTTAATAAAATACCTAAGAGTCAACATACCTATCATGCTTTGGTGGTTCTGTATGAATGTGAACCTCAATACTTTGAGGAATTTATTTAATATGATAGATGAAATTTTTAATTCAAGCTAAATGCAAATCCCTAATTTACAACAGACTTCATATACTTTCCTAACTTTGCTTAAAAGTTGTATTGTTTGTTTTATGTGGCTCTAAAAAATAAAATATAATTTAATTGGTAAAATTGACAAATTCAAAGTTAGGTTAGTTTCTCATGTTTTAAATAAAAAACCCAAGACTGAATATGTTAAAATGTTTAATTCTATAGGAAAAAATAATATTTTTAGATTTCTTATTTCCCTTAAAGATCAAAATGGTTGGATTATACACCAAATAGATGTAAAAAATGCCTTCCTAAATGGTGACCTAGAATAAGAAATCTACATGACTCAGCCTAAAGTTTTTATTGAACCTAAAAAATAACATTATGTTTATAATTTAAATAAATATATTTATGGTTTCAAAAAGTCTCCTTGAGCTTGGTATTTCAAAATCACTAGTTATTTTAAATAATTAGGTTTCTCGAATTGTGTTTATGATAATGATCTTTTTATAAAAGTTGAAAATACTCATTTTATCTTAATTGTGTTATATGTTGATGATATTTTTATTAATGTAAATTCAATTATTTTAATTCCTAAATATAGATATAAACTAAATCAATATTTTTAAATGACTGATATGGGCATTTTTCATCATTTTTTAGGAATAGTTATATTTTAAGATAAAAATTCAATTGTTGTATCTCAATCTTAGCATGCACATGACCTTCTTGTTAAGTTAAGTATACTTTATTATAATCCTACATATAACCTTATTGAGTTTGGTGTTAAGCTTGATCCAAAACATACTTGTGACAAAGACAACTCCATTCTATATAGACATCTAGTTTTTCATTTGATTTATCTAACTATTACTAGGCCATATATTTCATTTATTGTAGATTTTTATTCTAGATTCATGTAGGATAAATAATTGGATCATTGGAAGAAAAAAAAATAATTTGATATATCAAAGGAAATATAAATTTTAGTTTTTATTATTCTTCCATTAAAAATGTTAATTGATATGGTTATTGTGATGTTGATCATGATGGTGATATTATAGATCATAAATCTACATATGGATATGTGTAAAAGTTTTGTGTAGGTGTTATCACTTAGGGTACAAAACCCATCTTATTGTTTTTATCTATTTTGTGAAAGTAAAGTAAAGAAGTGCTATGGAATATGATAAATAAGCCATGTGGTTGTGAAGGTTTTCATAAGAGTTACATTGGATGTTTCTCATATTACTACCCTTTATTATGATAATCAAAGTTGTATAGCTCTAGTAAAAACTCCATTGCAACACTAAATAACTAGTCCTATTTAATTTCATGTGAATTTTATCTAAGAGAAAGTCCTCAATGTTGATATTGATCTCCATTTTTATCCTATGCATGAATAATTAGAAGATATATTTATAAAATCACTTGGTACTACCAAGTTTTACAAGTTTCATACAATGTTGGGCCTCTCAAAGTTGACATTGAGTGGGAGTGTGCATGATAATTATTCTTCCTAACGACCATGTGTTTTATTTCCTCTTATCTATTCTTCTTATCAAATTGTAACATCATTAATCTATCTAATTTTGGTAAACTTCACCATATGTGATTTTAAATTGTACCCAATACTTAAAATCATATCTTGTAATGGAGGTATTTTTATTATAAAAGTCTCCAAAATTCTTGGTTAATTATTCACGAGAAACTAGGAGATGTAGTCTAACAATCATGATAGCCTAAAATTACTCTAAGTAGTTTATGGATCTTAATTTTTTTTAAAGGTGATATTGGCATGATGAAGGTTTTGAAATCCTTCAAATGTTACATGCACCCTAAACTAATCATATAATGTGTATAGAGTATAATTAATTTTTTGTAAAGGTGGATATGGAACATATTATCACTTAAAATTAATGGGGAGTGTTGATAAATTTAATAGTTAAGTGTTATACAAGTGACCTTAACACATTACATTACATGGTAAAATAATAATATATATTATTATTTGCAATACATAATTTTATATCCATTTTAATAAATAATAAAATATTAAACTAAACAAATTTCTATTGTATCTCAAGTGGGAGGTCAGAATCATTATTTAAACTAGTCCACATCAATTATTGAGTAATTTTACATTGTAAAATCACAATATACCATCGCTGAGAATTAAAATACATGATATTTCTTCCTAAACTTATTCAAATGTTTAGTTCTATGAAGAGTTTAGTGAGAATTTTTTTACCTCTATGTGAGGTTTTCCCACCCATATCCATTTTATTTGTTTCATATGTATTATAATACCAATGTCATTTATTAATATGTGTATCAACATATATGTGCATATACTCATTTTATAAAATTTGGTGATGATAATATATGGACTTAGCTAGTTAGGTTTACACATGACTATTTTTATTGATTATGATTGGGGTTACTTTTATTTTATTTTAGGATAAGATAATTAGTTTTAAATTATCTATATTTTATACATTTGTTGTAGATTCTACATATCTTTTTTGATTATGTCTTCAAGTGGTTTAGTCAATTGAGTTATTTTTCATCAAGAACTTCTAACTCATGAAGCTAGGAAACTCTATGTTATTCATCATCAATAAAATCTTTTAAGTAAATGTTTAAATAGTGTAACTTGATCTTAATGGGTAATATTACATCAGATTTTAAATTCAAGGGAGTAATTGGTATATTATGTGGTTATGTGGATATTAGTATAGTAAGCCCAAAAAATAGGATAAAGTTTAATATGAAAATATCAACCAGTGTCATTGACAATATAGTTAAGTATTTTAGTGAAGGTTTTATTGGATGCATCTACTTAAAAATTACCTTTGGGGTAATATGACATGGACCACTTATTATTGATATAAAAAATTTCATATAGATCTTTAACATATTTAGTTTTGATGGATTTACCATTGTTAGAAATGATGGATGAATGGATATGGTAATAGAAAATGAGGTGATTAAAGATGAATTTATATACTTATTTTCATGTTATATATTTTATAAGGATGGATTACACTAATCTAGTGATGTATTCAATGATTTTAATGATGTATTTATGGCCATAAGAGGAGGATGAATTGGTCTTCCCAATGAGATTGAGCCCTAAAGTAGAGAAGGGACACAAATTTATGATCAATTTCAAGGCTTGATAAGGTGCATAGATGAGGTATCCATGCTTTTAGTAGGCTATAATTTTAATGACATCTTTAAAAGAATGTTTTTCCATACTAAGACAATAATATCCTATTATGAGCAATTTTTATAGGACCATGCCATTGGTGTGTGCTCAACATCTTCCATTATGGATTCCTTGATTACTAAGTTGGCTTCTTATAAGTTTAAAAATATCAAAAATTTATTGTCATAGACCCTAAAATTAAGGTTTTCATAAATGAGGGTAAAGTAAGAGGCACACTAGCTGAATAATTTTTAGTTTATTGTGTGAAATATTTGAATGGTATGTGTGGTCATGGAGGTAAGTATATATGTCATGGTACCATGGGGAATTAGGAACAAAACTATCACACACCATTTATGATTCAAGTACATATTATTTTAGGATCTCTATTTTCTCATCAAATAACTGACATTGTTTAATATCCTTTTGTATTTAAAGGAGAGAACCAATAATAGCCATGGCATATGTAGATTTGCTATTTTCATGAGGGACCTATTCAAATTGGATGTGAAGAAAGTATTATTTTAAGATATTAGCAATTATTATATATGAGATGAGTTTAGTATATATTTTTTGATACTCATCATTTAATTTTTTAATGGTGAGTTGTGAGCACCATAGACTAATAAATGATAAATTTTCCACTAGATTACTAGTTTGAATCCTGAGATGAGGGCTTCATATTAAATAAAAAGTTAGTGAAAGGAAATTAAATTATGAATGATTTATGATGATATACCCTTTTGGCATCAAAAAAATATCCCTACCCCTAAGTCATGAGTGTTAAAGTACCCATAAAATTATAATTTCCATTATGATAACTCATCAAGAGATAAAATAGACTCATCTTTAGATCTAATGCTCAAAGGTTACTTGTTTGATAATGGTGCTTATACCAATTGGTATGCAAGGACATATCACTTTATACCCTTATGATTTACAATATTATATGTATAACTCACTTAGTAACATCACCCATTTTTCTATTCGACCTATAATATCTAATTTGAATAGAATTTATTTTAGAGGATGAACTTTGGAAATAAGTTTGGTTTTATTATTAAGCATATAACATTGTATATTTTTTGAATTAAAAAAGGTAGGCATGCCATATATATATTGTAACGTAATTTATTTTATATTTTACAAAACTTATTATTATGTAATAAAAACTATTTTTATTGCTTGATTGTCATGTTGAGCCAAGAGATCTCCTAAGATAATATATGTCATCACCTTGTAAAGTAACAAACGTTTATCTATAGTATGTGGAATTAATATGAGAGTATTTAAAATATATTATTTGATTAACTCAAAATCACATTAAAATCCTTAATTATAGTGAAATACATTATCCTTTTTGAAGAGATGTGTGAATGGTTGACATTTGTATGCAAGTTGTGAAACGAATCTCCTGATTTCTTGTATTTAGTTACACAACCACTTGATGTTTTGAGGAAGAATTTATTTGATGGATTTGATATTTTATATATAAAATAAAATAATTATTCTATATTTACTTAATCCTAAGATATTACCTTATTTGATTCCAAAAACACATAATTTAAGGTTTAGGCCAACCTTGTATTCTCTCAATATTTCAAAGATTCTTCATAAAATGGTAGGATGTTATGATTTGGTTTTTTATTTTCCCAATATATCACTTGCATAATCCTCAAATTTATCATGAATCATGTCATGGAAGATAAAAATCATGGATCTTTGATATATCTTTGATATGTTACACTTATTTTTATATACAAAAGGCATCACTTGGTAACAAAAGGTTCCCCACGATGTGGTTAATCTTGATATTTAGGTGTAATTTTGATTTCACCATATGTAAAAAAAACCATCCTTGAGTGATATAATTTTATGTATCATTTTTAATTCAATGATCATGTTAATATTAGGTAAATAAAATCAACTTTTGGTCATGCCTTATTGATGACAAATAAATTTGTGCATACTTATATACTCTTTGGTTTATTTCTAACAAGAAAAATGTTAGATATTCATTCCAAGTAATTGATTGATCAAATTAACCCAAAATATAATACCTTATATATTTTTTATTTGAAAATAAGACCCACTTTGGGATGCATTTTTTTTAAACTTTTATTTTAGAAGTTTTACATCTTTATGGACAACACCATGATGTAATAAATGGATGGGTCCAATACAAACATGCCAACATAAGACCAATCAAAAGCATATGAGAATTATTTTAGGAGATATATAAATATTTATTGCTCCTTAGGACTAAGAGTTGATGTAATTTTAATGATATTAGTATTTTTTTATGTAATAATTTGACATCATTGGTTTCTTCAAAAAGTGTTTTAGATCCATCCTGTAACTATGTTAGCACAAAAGGAAGGTTGAGTTATATATTAATTCCTCAAAAAGGTTTTCACCAATATATTCATCTTTATTTTATTTATTTTTATTTTTTCATCTGATAGCACCTCAAAGAGGTTTTCACTATCAGACTACATTTTTAATCTTTTTTTATTTTTTATTTTGATTTATTATGACTAATGAGCTTTGCATATTCCATAAAATATGATGATGTACCCAATTTTATTTCAAATATTTTCTTATGATCCCATAGTAATATTTCATCTTGGAGTTCCATAAAATTGTCAATTCCCTAATAATTTTAGAATAATTTGATTGGCATGTGATTTTGTTGGTCCTAATCAATGAGTTGAGGGTATTGAAAGTTAAGGTTTATGATAAAGATGATAGTGTCATTGAAATGTTTGATTTTAATAAGATATTCATAGATGTTATGGGAGGAACATGATATTATTAAAAAATCAAGTAAGTGTCATTGATATCCTCATTTTGGTCACTAGGGGGTTTTTCACCTTTGTTATGAAAATATTAATTTACACACACTTTTATGGGTTCCCAAATTTCCTGCTCATGAGGTCCTAGCCCCTTAAATTAATAATTCATGATCTATCACATTTTTTTATATATGAAACTCTTTTATTTGGAAATAATATACTAATCCATCCTCATATAATTAGGAGTCATTATAGTGTTCAATCTTGTCATTATAGTGTTCAATCTTTTCATCTATAAGAATGTCCACTTTGACAAAATTGTTTTTACCAAATTTATAAGATGGTTATTCATTCTTCTTGTTCATGTTAGCACTACCATGGACTATAAGATAAATGGGATGTTTACCCATATTATAATCATATTATGTTTCATATTATCTATAGCCTTTGTCAACGATATTGATATTTAATTTATAAGGTGGAGTTTTGGATGAAAATGGGACATCATCTGGATGTGTATAGAAGAAATGATTTGACACTTTAATGTCATTGATGTCTCTTCTTTAAAATAGTTTTTAGTGATAGGATAGTAGTTAGTTTTATGGTAATTACCTTACAACATATTTCAATAAATGAAAGGTTAAGGGTCACTAAGGATAGTCACTTCCATTCACGAATGTCGAAACTTGATGCATTGGTAGAAGGTGGATAGAATGGCTTGTATGGCTTGAATCCATGGTCATATGAGAATAATGTTGTATGGGATATCAAAATAAATTACTTGTATCAAATTTTTCTCCTTATTAGGCTAATTCATTATTGGAAGATGAATAGTTCCTATTGATTCCATTTCTACATTGTCATATGCCTTGATTATGATGGTATATTTATATAATGTTTTTTCCAAATAACCAATATGTTTGATCAAGTTCAATGTATAGATTTTAAATTCTGATCTACTATCTACAAGTACCATTTTTACCTTACTTTTTTTAATGTAATATTAGATGTATAAGGGTATGTTATGTGATGGAACAATGAGAGATATGTTATGTTGCTCAAAGGTAAGTTTATATTATTGATGTGACCAATAAATGTAGTATAAGAATGGGAGTATTTTTTTATAGTTTATATTATTATTTTGGTTTTTTTTACCTTGATTTGGTTTTTAACATTATTGGTCATGTTTTCAAAAGGGATATTCGTATAACCCCAATTACTTATTGTTTGATGTAGAAGCACATATTTGAAGTTCAATACATACATACATACATACACACACACACAGATATATATATATATATATATATATATATATATATATAAAATAAATTAGATCTTAAATATAATATTTAATTTCATGCATATATTGGTTGAATTTCCTTTAATTTTATGAAACTCATAGTATTCACTTTATTTATACGATGTGGGTTTGGGTTTGATTTCATAAAAGGGTTTTTTTTGTGAGAAAATGATCATGTATTTAGAAAGTAGTTTATGAAACATGACTTCATGTGATTCTCATAAAGGAGTATAATGTCTTATTTTTATTTCATGTTAGGGTTGGTACCAAGGAATGTAAATGTTATAGGTGATTTAGATGACCTGGATATGTTTTTAATTAGTCCTTCCACCACCAAAAACATTCTTATTTTTTATAAATAACTTAGGAATTTATGACTATGTTTGAATTTGGTGATCTTTAAGAAAACACTTCACTAGGATTTTAGCTACAAGAGTTTTTCAATCTACACTATTTTTTTTTATGATTTCATCAAAGGTAGTGGCACAATGTAATTGTAGATGAGAATACATTTCCTAATTGAGGTTTGGGACAAACATGTCGACAAAATAGTTTTTAGGGATTGACCAAAGGACCTTGTTATCTATAATTCCTCATCTTTACAAGAATGAAGAGAATATTTATCCATTTATTTATTTGGAATTTCATAAATCCATCATCATAATCTCATGTTATAAAATGTAAAATAAATGTTTTACAAAGATTTCATTTAGGAAAATGTTGTGATAGATCCCTTGGGTAGATGTAAGAAAAATTTAAAGGCTTTTCCAACTAGGCTCAATGGGAATAATCTAATCAAATACATGTCACTATATGCCACCTCTTGGCAAGACATTAAAATTATTTAAAATTCTCCCTAGGGTCACCCTTCCTATTTTTTTTTTTTAAATTTTATGGTTCAAAGTGAGAAGGAAATGGTATTCATAAAATTTATAAATCAAAGGGATATGGGCATAACTCCTCAAACTTATAATTTATTTTATGATTTTGGGATCCATATTGTATTCCTTAGATAAGATCCTCTATTACTTTCCATTTTTGGGAAAATAGCATACCCTTGAGTGGTGATGATGGGGGTAGGATAAAGCTAGGTTTTGGTGATTCATGGGCATGATTGGGATTTTATTGTTGACTATGAGATTGTTGTTTTTTCTATAAAGGTTTTTATACTGAAGGACTAACATAGAAATCTATGTTTGATAATTATTTATTTAATCATTAAAGTTGATCAAAACTAATTTGATTTCAGTCCTAATGGAGTTTTTATGCTATAATTGATTTTCATTTGTTGATGTTGACATAATAAACATGCGATTTAGGTTTTTCATTGGTCAACTCTAAGTGTGTTCTATGTTGGTAAGTGAGATTTATAGTAGTATTTTGATGTTGATTGGAATGGTTTGGTTCTTCTTACTTATTATGTTACTATTGATATTTTTGTCTAAAAATATAATTATATCTAATATACTAAGGAGATCATCTTTGTTTTTTTTTGAAAAAACCTGAAACCACCAAGACCCATCTTTCCTTTTTTAAACTATAGAATTCATAAATCTTGATGCAATTTGCACTTATGCAAATTGATCCACAAGTTTTGGATCTTTTAAAACACCCCCACCCAAAGAATGACAAAATATAGAACATGGCATGAACTTTACAATTTGAAAATGTGAAAAGTGCATAATGGGATTCAAATCCTACCAAACACAGATTTTACCCTTTTTGTGGAATGTGGAACCTTGTAAACCTTTGCACATTTACAAACATACAAAGTGATCCATAAGCTCTACCTTTTACTAAACCAAGTCATCCAATCTTGAAATAGATTCAACCTTCCTCTAGCATCTTTTATACCCACCATAAACCACCATAGGAACACATTTAATGTAGGGTTTTCTATGACTAAGCAATTTATGGATTTCATTATCATTTGATTATTTACTAAGTGTACTTCTTGGAGATTCAACTACCTACACCACACCACCAGACCTTAAGACATGTACAAAGAAGTACCTAAACAAGCCTTCAAACCCTCAATCTACATCATACATGGTATTCCCCTCAAAATGTTTAGCATAATTCCCATATTTGGAAATGTTTTCAATATTTTTTCCATTTCATGCAAAGATTTTTCAAAAAATCTTTTCATAGGGTTATCATTGTTTATTGAAAACAAAATTTTAAGGTTTATTATTTTTTATAATTGGTTTATCAATTTATTTGGTTGTTTCATTGAAAAATTATAGTCATAGGTCTAGGGAATATTCTAGGGTTTTATTTTCATAGTAAGTGTTTTGGATTTTCCCCTAAAATATTCATTATTTAAAAACCCTAGTTTTCTCTCTAAGGAATATTATTAATAATATACTTCCCATTTGAACCAATGAATATTACATAAGATCCACCAATGTACTTGAAAACTTGGGACCTATCCTAAACACCTTTGACCCACATAGGTTTTACCTTTACTTCCAACATTGTCAATCTCTATAAGCCTTCAAAATTTCACAAAAAGTGGACCTGCTTCAAGCACTCTCCACCTCTATTAGAAACCCAACCTCCTCTAGACCCCTTCCATATCAATGAAACTCCAACTTTATTTCAAAAACCTCTACCTCCATATAACATCCACCTAATTCAAGCACCTCCTAGTTTTTCTCAAGATTTGATCTGTTCCAAATGCCTATAGATCCTGCTAGCTTTCATATTGGTTTTTCATGTATAATAACTTTAGTTTCCATGTCTCCTAGGGAAATGAAGTTCAAATATAAATGCCTTTGAGTGACTCCTATTTTGGAGTCTAATTTTTTATAAATAATATATATATATATATATATAGATTTAGGTCATATTTACTTAGGAGATTTTTGGGCTAGGATAGGTGAAAAAATTAATAATGACTAGATATAGAGTATCAATGACTATGGATTACCATAAGATAAAACCTTCCCATTTTTAGTTCAAATCATTGAGTTGGTACTTATAATGTCTAAACGCTACAATCCTAACAAAAGAGAGGTATACAAAAAAGGTTAAAATATTCTAAATCTATACCCTAATTTTATTAGCTTAGTATTTACCATGCTCAAATTTGAGAGTTACCTATATATAACTCCATAAACATCCAACATATTTATTAAAATATAAATGAGATGGGTGTAAAATTATATTCAACAAATAGTGGCTCAATTTCCCTAATCATTCCTCTACTAATTTATCGAAGACCATGTATAGACTTGATTTCATCAATGAGGTAGGGGACATTATCATACTATTGCACAAGGTTACTGGAAATTTTGAAGCTAAATGTTATCAAGAGTGGATGTACTAGTATATATGGACCATTCAAAAAAATAAATAATACATTCATTAGGCCTAATTAATAATTTATACCTTCCATAAATAATTAATGGAGGTACAAACCATGATCAAATTCTATATGAGCTCTTGCATTGTATATATTATGTCCAAAGGAAGGTTGTTCCTAGGACTCAACAAAGTCCTGCAAGAGATAAATAGAATATATAACTACTACCTTGACCTCACATTATAAGATAGTAGGTAGCATTTTAGGAGAGTGAATGATGATTTCATATACAACATCATTATCATGTTTGATAAGGATCTTGGGAGAACAAGGTTCTCAAATGTGGTAATAGATGAGCTTAGCAAATGTGGTTCTTATTTCATATAGTTCCCCACATTTTCTTACATTAGGGCAGCCTAGTTCAGTGGTTATCCCTACACACTTCCCTAATATGTGAGTGATAAATAGGCACTAATGGGTTTGGCTAGGTATCTCATGGAGACACACATGATTATTTCAAACAAACATAAGGTAGGGATACATATACCAATTTCCATTAGCTGATATACATGCTAATCCTTCCTTAAGGCCAATTGTCAAAGCTAAAATGAGCCATATGACACTAAAAAATCTAGAGTCTATACCTTTTTTTAATGTGTATGGAAATATTACCAATGTATTAGCACTTGTAACATATGATCATGTAACATACTATGAGGATTATTGGGAAGATTATGATGATGAGGAATTTATCATAATAAGGGATTATTCTAGGATGTCCCTTTAACAAATCAAGGTTTATGATCTAACACTAGTTCCAGATGACCTAATAGATAATGATGATAGAGTTTAACTAATATATTATACGCAAGCCATCACATAACCCCTTCCCCTAGTGAGGTGGTTATCTCTTTATTACTTGCCTTTATTTGACAAAATGACCCATGTAATTAATAGAACTATCAATTGGCTAAGGAGTAAGGAAGCATAGGTCACCAAGGAAATAATTTGGGTTAGAGAAAATATTTTAAAGATTAAGGTTGAGGGGATCAATCCATATGAAGAGGGTGTAGGAGATTCATCAGAGGAGCCTAAAAATAATAAGAAGAAGAATAAAAAGAAAAATATTAAGGCAAAAAATGGGAATAAAGTAGCATAGGAAAATTTGTATAACAACTAATTTATATCACTTCTAAGGACATCACAGTAGTAGGGGCTTCCATAAATTTAGTTCCCATAGATTTGAATCCCATTTCCATTGTTCCACCTTCTTCTACTTTCATTTTTTTATAGGTTTTATCACCTTCACCACATATATCTACTCCTCCAACATCCCCAATTTCCATTTCACCTATAGTTTCCACTTCCCCTACATTTGTAGTCTCCACTCCGCCTATCATTCCAACTATGTTGGTAAGCCAAGTATAAGCAATACAATTGATTCAAGTGGACACTTAGGGTCCCCTATCAGTGGAATATATATTTTCTACTCCACCTTCCCTTCTTCCAATTTAACCTTCCCCTTTCATTTCAATTTCTCTTTCCATCACATTCATACTCCATTCCATTTAATCCCCATTAATTTTTAATACCACCCAGTAATACAAGGACATAGACTTAGTCATCCTAAATTTAGTCCTATAGGGTACCCCAACTCCTAGGGTAAGTACTATTTTTCTTTCATCTCTAGTCATTTTCCTCACATCACCAACCCTAAGTGGTCCCACATATCTCATTGATTAATTTAATGATTTGTCTTCCACTCTTCCCATTATTACCAAGTTCACAATCCCTGTGTCTATTCCATCTTCCACTTCCCCAAAAGACAATTATTTCCATCACCCCACTTCTTCCCCTTCTATTATTTCTACAACACCTTCAGTAGAGAGTGGAACAACATAGGTTTTTGATGCAAATGTTGATTTGTAACCTAATGATGAAAGTAAACCTTCACAAACACCTCTATAACAACCAGTGGTAACATCTACATAGGAGTCTACTATGGTCATAATGTATGTTATTGTAGTTACATGATTTTTTTATTCTTTGGTGATAGTGTCAAAATAAAAAGAGGCTACTCTTAATTGGCTAGCCCAATCAGTAGAGAAGAAAAGAAAGTAGATGAAACAACCTAGCACATTAGACTTTGGTCTATTGAATATCAATATGAAGTCTAAAATAACTCCAATAACCCTCTCTAGGATATTTAATGATGATAAATGGGAGAGATAGGTTGAAATTATACCCCCCATAAGACAAATCAAATGAGAATCTTGCAATGGGGGATTATCATATTTCCAAGATCTACCTTGGAAAACCAACAAGAGAGGGGATCAAACATGATGTAAAATATGATATCAATTCTCTCTTTAAAAGGATTTATCATGACAAGGCCACCAAGGATGAATTATATAAATAGTTGGAGCATCTTATAGTTGGAGCATCTTAGAGAGTGGAACAACATAGGTTTTTGATGCAAATGTTGATTTGTAACCTAATGATGAAAGTAAACCTTCACAGACACCTCTATAACAACCAATGGTAACATCTACATAGGAGTCAACTATGGTCATAATGTATGTTACTGTAGTTACATAAATTTTTTATTCTTTGGTGATAGTGTCAAAACAAAAAGAGGCTACTCTTAATTAGCTAGCCCGATCAGTAGAGAAGAAAAGAAAGTAGATGAAAAAACCTAGCACATTAGACTTTGGTCTATTGAATATCAATAATAAGTCTAAACTAAATCCAATAATCCTCTCTAGGATATTCAATGATGATAAAGGGGAGGGATATGTTGAAATTATACTCCCCCCATAAGACAAATCAAAAGATAATCTTGCAATGGGGGATTATCATATTTCCAAGATCTACCTTGGAAAACCAACAAGAGAGGGGATCAAACATGATGTAAAATATGATATCAATTCTCTATTTAAAAGGATTTATCATGACAAGGCTACCAAGGATGAATTATATAAATAGTTGGAGCATCTTATAGATGTATTAAAATAATTTACACAACCTAATGAACCATCATAGCAACTGTAGGTAGTAAAATCAATCAGTTAGTTTCTAGATAGGTATTTCATTGATTTAATCTAAGATATGTCTTATATGGGAAGGGAATGATAATAATGGTTATAGAATTAATTACTAAAAGTAAGAAAGGCATTGTGGAAATGATGGACCACTATGAGATAATCAGGAAAAAAAGGAATATAATGAAAGAATAAGTTATTCAATATGAAAGAGAGGCTCAATAACAACTATATTTTCAATTGACATAGATACCCTTTTTTATGAGAAAATACTAAAAAATGAAGCCAAGCATGATGAATTACATAGGGCAACTCAATTTTGAATGAGAGTTGAAATAGAGTTTGCTCACTAGGATAAGATGGCTCATGATAAAGCTATTGGCATGTTATATGACATAAAAATAATGATGAGTACAATGGATTTTCAACATAAATATGACTCCTAAAATATCCTATAAGTTAAAGAGGTCCAAAATAAGTTTAAATAGGTTGTTAATAAGGAATCTATAAAAGACATAGTCTTCACCTTGAGTTATATCCATAGATTGCTCAGGTATGAAAGATCAATTGATAAAATTAGAATGGAAATGTAGGGAATAAAAATTTTTAAGAAAGAATTATTTGATATACAAGTATATTGTGTATCATCTCACATATACTCTTATGGACTAGATCCAGAATGAGTACAAGAAAATTTTAAACACTTTGACACATATTTTGAAAAACTAGAGGCTAAGAATGACCAAAAGGCTAAAGAGATTATGGATATTGACTAATTTTTCACTATGTAATATTTTAAATGTTGTAATACCATTTATAATTTCATTTCAAAACATTATAAGTTATAATTTTAAAATGAATCTATCCTTTTAAAACACTTTTGAGAAAGAGAAAACATATTTTTACACTTTATGTTTTGACAATGTGAAAGTGTAAAAGCATGAAGTGAAAATTACACTTTCTAATTTGACAAGTATGAAATGTTAAAAGTGTAAAAACATGAAGTGAAAATTTCAAGGTTCATTCTAACAAAGTGGTAAGACTTAGAAGTTGTAAAAGTCTCACTTGTGTTTCAAAAGTTAGGATTTTTCATGAAAATAGACTTGGATTTATATTTTATTTTTGAAATTCAAGTTTTATTTGGGTGCTACCCATTTTCATGAATATTTTTTATCAATTATTGAAGATGAAGAACCATTGCATGGATAATCTTCTAATCTAGTCATGCCCTACCATGCCATGCTAAATCAAGGATTATGCCCGTATCTTACATGCCACTTTTAAACTATTCCAAAAGTCCAAGATGCCAAAAATAGAAAAACTTTCCTCTTTTACATGAGGGTTTCAAATCTACATGATTTTATTTACTAGAAGTTTAAGTTTTGACAACTATTTCTCATCTAGGATATATTTTATATAAATATGGGCAAACCTCATGGCCCAATCTATCTGTTTTATATTAAAGGATATAATTTATAAATTTTTAATGTATTTTCTACAAGTTTTAACCTTTGGGATAGAAATAAATTGAATATTTTCCTTTCTTGTCTGATAAATCTCTATGTATCTCAGTTATTTTAGTATTTGTGGATTTTTTTTTTTATTTTAATCACAATAAATTCATTTTTGGTACTTTTCCCTTCTAAAAATATTATTTGATTAAAATAAATAACTCCTTTCCCTTTTGTGAGAATGAATAAATATTACCTTTGGTTTCTCATTTATATGATTTTGTGTTGAACCCATTTCAATATAATTCTCTATTCCATTGTGTTCATTTTGCAATAAATAAGACCCACTAAGATATCTGGTGCAATCACCTTTTCAAGTTACATAAATTTTTATTCTTTCCCTTTTCCCTATCAAAATTTTTAATTTAGGAGAAAGACACTAAAAGAAAAGAATTTCCATTGAACTAGTATCCTACTAGTTTCATCAAATATAGTGAAAATAAGTTGGCCTTCTCCAGAGTTTAACCTCAATTTTCCAAAGTCCCATAGCTTAGAGGTTTTCCCATTGTATAATTAGGTGTTGCATGACAATTTATTCTACATTAGAACCCATGAAAAATTAATTTGATAACAATTTTTAGCTTGCCTAGTGGGACTTAAAAAATATAAATAAATTGATGTTATTTTCTATAATAATTACATCATCTTCAAATGCATTCTAAAGCCACCTGCCAACTCTATTGGTTTATGGTTTTAGGATTTCAAATGTTACACATGCCAAGCTGACAAACAAGATCAACTACAAAAGGTAAGAAAGTTAATTTTTGAGAATTTCCATTTGCACTTAAAAAGATATCAAAATCCACTATACCTTGTTATAAAGTATATCCATCAAGTTTATTCACATCTCCTACAAGTAATCCTATTTCCATCAATTTTATTCCTCCTACAATGGATTTAAATGTTTTGGCCTTCAATGGGGATAACCCTCTCCAATTAACCTAATATGATGAGATATCATCCTTATCCTTAAAATGTTTTCCATACTTCATTGGTGAAACTTCTACTACTCTTATGGAGCATATACAAGAATTTGCTAATCTATGCACTGTCTATAGTGTGGTATAAAATAATTTTATAATTAGGATCTTAGTCTTATCCTTCAAAGGTAAATATTTTTAGTGGTATAGAGGTCTTGCTCCCAACTCCATCTAATTTTGGGATGATTTATGTTGTGTGTTATGTGCTCAATTAAAAGATAAGAGTGATCGCCTTTCTTTGGTTGAATAATTAACCACCATTAAATGGGCTCCTCATGAGCTCATGATTGATTTGAATTTCTACTTCCAAAAAACATGAAAAAGAATTCTAGTACAAAAAAAGTCAACTATAGAGAATGATTTTTTATATTACTTAAGAGCCCTAAATAGTGATATAGTCATTATGATTCAGTCTATGGGTGGTGATAGACTTCTTGTCACTTATGAATTTAAAATAAGGGTAGATAACTATTTGATTCACGATGGTAAAATTTCCCCAGGACCACCAATGCCTTTATTCTTAGAAATAACTTTTTTACCACCTATAATTTATCCAATTCTTACTAAAATTAGGGCACCAACTTTGACCCCAACTCCCACAAATGAACTACAGGAGCTCAAATCACTACTCAAGTTTTTTGGTAATGAGTTAGTAGTTATGAAGAGAGAAAATTTTCATAATAATAAACCTTATCATTAGGTTAACCTAGGATATCAGCTCAATCATAAACCATATTAGGGGTAAAGGAAACAATACCAAGGCAATCAATAATTATAAGGTCAAAATACATAACCAAAGCCCCTAAATATTCATGCCTTACCTACACTGAGTACTTCTAGAGCCATCATACCTATTCAAAACAACTTGGTTCAAGACTATGAGTGGTGTTATCCCTATTCATACCCTCATAATAATAATACTTACTAAAATGTCATGATTAGTCAATATTTTATATGGTAAGGTATGACAAATACTTGGGGATAACAAGAGGAGTCTAATTCTCAATAAGTAGACACATAAGAACCTGATCAAGCTGAAGCTACCCTAATAAATTAAAAGGAATAAGACTTTTATAGAGTGAATCAATAAGAGACACTTTTCAATGGTGGAGGTATAGTAGAAATAAATACATGATCAAAGAAAATAGTAATCAAGGGTGACCATCCCTGTAGGCTAGAATAATATTCAACATCTAAGGTTTTACCAGAACCTATAAATAATAACACAATTCAAATTCTAACCTTTATACCTATCATCTAGCCTAAAGTAAGAGTACCTACTCCAAATCTTATGAAATAATACACTACTCTAGTAAAGACATGACCAAAGGTTGGTAGTATCCCTTTTAGCATTGTGGAGTAAATTAAAAATCTTAGTTTGAATGTCACTATGTGGGATGCACTATCTATACCAGCATAAATATATCTATTACAAGAGGCCTTGAATAATTTTTAAGTAAAAAACAAAACTAGATAAGGGGCCTAATATCACAATTAATTTATGTCATCCATAAACTAAGGCTAATATGGGCAAAAGTGGTAAGCCTCCTTTATATCTCTCATTAATAGTTGGGAAGCATCTAGTTCATAATTACATGGTATATTTAGGAGCTAGTAGGTCCATAATGCCCAAAAATATATTTGATGCTCTTCACATAAAATATACACCTGTGAATAAGGGAGTGGTTTAATTGGACATAACTATTGTTCAAACAATAGGAATAATAAAGGATTTAAATGTCACTATCCTACTTATCCAAGTCTATTAATCACTTAAGATATCTTGGTAATTGATCTTCATCCTTATTTTTCCATTTTTATTTAATGATATTTTACAATGAAAATGGGAGGATATTTGTCTATATATTGATCTCACATGTTGCTTAGAATAAGGTATGTAATGAGAGTAACAATAAGAGATGAACCAATATCTAAGGATCATATCAAACCATATAACCCTCCTCTTGTGAATATGAACTACATATTATAAGATCAAGAAGAATAAATTGATCATGAGGATGTAACTAGTATCGAAGATATGCCCGAAATTCTCTTAAATGAATGTGGATCAACATTCTAGTTTGACCCCTATCACCATGTAGAATAAACTGGGTTGGGTACATATTACATTCATGAGAATGATGAAATCATTCCCAATAAATTAAAACCAATATAAGATATTCAAGGTATATGGTAATTATTTTTTGATGGTTTAAGAAGTAGAAATAGAGAAGGCGCAGGTGTTGTCCTAGTCTCTCCCCAAAAGGAGAGTTATTTTTATTCTTCCAAACTTTGGTTTAGTTGTAATAAAAATGTAATTGAATATAAAGCCCTAATTCAAGGATTGTATTTGGCTAAAGAAAGAGGAATAAAATATCTATAGATTTTTGGTGATAAAAAAATAATTATTTACCAAGTAAGGTCCATAAGTTTGAATAAGAAAAATTTATTGAGGGATTATAAGCATAGGGTATGGGCCCTATTTAAAGATTTCATATCTCTAAATATTTATGTAGTACCAAGATCATAGAATAAATATGTTGATCATATGGCCTTAGTGTTCTCTTAATATAACTTACTCAAAGAAATAAGCAAAGAAAATAGCCAACACATAATATTAATAGTTAGACCATCTATTTTTGATAATGTCACTAATTATCAAGTTTTTGATAATGACCAATAAATTTTAAATTTTTTGAGAGAAGAAAATGAATTCTTATATAGGATCCAGCCTAAGCTCTAGGACCAATATGAGGATTAGGTCATCAATCTAAAGATTAACAAGATACTTATGGGTATTCTTACATTGGATAACATCTTCAACTCAAATGACCAGGTAAAAGGTGAGAGAAAAAATATTTCAATCAATAAAGAGGATTATGATCCAATGGTCATATTAGAATTTAAAACCCTAAAGATAGGAAAGGTATGTAGTGACATTGATAAAAAATAATTTATTAAATTGTGCCAAGAATTTGATGATAACTTTAATTGGATCTATCATGATCGATGATGATTTGATCCTAGTCTAGCCCTACATATAATATAGTTGGATTTGAATGCTAAGCCTATCAGATACAAGTAGAGGCACATTAATCCAAATATCAAACCTATGATGAAAAATAAACTCTATAAATTGATAGAATAAAATATAATTTTTCTAATCAAGCACTCATCTTGGGTTGCTAATCTAGTCCTTACCAGAAAGAAAAATGGTGAAATTAGGATATGGATTTTAGAGATCTAAATAAATCATCCATAAAGGATAACTATCCTCTCCTAGTAACAGAGAAAATTTTATATATGGTAGTAGGATTTGAAAGTTTTTCCATCTTAGATGGTTATTTTGGGTATAACCAAATCTTGGTATAGGAATCGAACCAATATAAAATTACCTTCACCATAAAACGGGGCATGTATGCATATAAAAATATGCCATTTGGTTTAACCAATGTTGGAGAGATTTTTTAAAGATATATGGATATGACATTAAAAGGGTTGATAAATGAAATAATTTTAGTATATATGTATGATATAACCATCTACTCAAAGCTTGTTGAATCACATATGTACCATCTTAGAATTGTTTTTGAAATATTCATAAAATATGGGGTTTCTTTAAACCCAAATAAGTGTGTTTTTGTGGTCTATGAAGGGAAAATATTAGGGCACATAGTGTCAAAGGAAGGTTCTGTGATAGACCCAGAAAGATTTAGTGTTATATCTACATTGGTGCTACCTAGCCATAAGGGGTTCAAGGTTTCCTTTGGAAGATTAATTTTTTTAAAAGATTTGTCTCAAATTTTGCCTCCCTGGTAAAACCCCTCATTGTAATGCTCAAGAAGTGTACCATTTTTATCTAGACACAAGATGGAAGAAATAGTTTATAGGCCATCAAACAAGCTATCTCTCAGGCTCTTACTGTACCCAACCCAAATTATGAGAAAGACTTCATCATTTTTGCATTTAGAGTGGAATAAATAATCTCAACCATTCTAACTTAGTACAACTAGGAACAATTAGAATAATTGATCTCTTTCCTTAAGCAGTCCTTGAAAGGATATGAGGAGAATTAAAATTTTATGGATATGCAGGTATATGCCATGATTAAGGCTCTTAAAAAATTTAGGCATATGCTCTCTAATAAAAATATTCACTTAATGGAAAACCACCCAAGTGTTAAAGAGTTCCTAAGCAGCTAGGAGATAAATGAAAATTGAGTAGGATGGATTACCAAGGTCATGAAGTATGATGTAGATATCAAAGTTACCAAGATGATAAGAGGAAAAGGTTTGTGTGAATATCTAGATTCTGATACTAAAATTTTTAAATCAACACTTGAAGTAGCATATGCCTAAAATGCATCTCAACTAGCTAACCTGCCTACTTTCAATAACTAGAACTAAGACATGACCAAGTTCCTTGAAACTGGTGAGTATTTGAGTATCCTTATGATCTTCAATAGTATAATAAAATTTATTTTTGACTCTATTATATTACTTATGTACTTATTTATGGATTAATATATATAAATGATATGAATGGAGTCATGTTAAAGTGTATTAAACATGATCAAATTCCTAAGGTACTCCAAGAATTTCATGATGGCCCATCAAGAGGGCATTTCTCTATAAGGACCACAGTATTTAAAAGAATGTGGGGAGGCTATTTTTGGCTTAATTTATTCAAATATGCCAAAAAATGGGTAAGGAACTATGAAAAGTGTGCTTATTTCATTGGCAAGCAAAAGATAGCAGCCTTTCCTTTTAGGCCCATTCAAGTAGATCAACCATTTTCCCAATGGGGACTATACTTTATAGGCATGATCAATCCACCATCAAGTACAAGGCATAAATGGGTCATCATAGCAATAGATTACTTCACATGATGGACCAAAGTAGTTGCACTAAAATATCCTAGAGAAGCTTCAATTTTAGATTCTATAGATGACATAGTGAAAATCTATCATGTACCCCACACTATTATCCCTAATAATGTTAAAGCTTTTATGGGAACATAGATTAATGAATGGTACATCAAGCATAATGTGTACTTAAGCACTTAATCTAATTATTATCCTTAGGGTAATGGTTTGGATGAGTCAACAAATAAGAACCTTATTAGGATTATGAAGATAATAATATAATATAACCAAATATATTGGCATACAAAGTTGACATCAGTACTTTGGGTTGATAGGATCACCCCTAAGAGAGCCATAGGAAATTTACCTTTCACGATGATATATAGAAGAGAAGCTCAATTCTTACTATTAATAGAGCTAGCATCTCTAGAGATCAATCACCAATTAGACTTGATCGATAATGATAAAATGATAGTGAGATTGGTTGAGCTCATATAACTCAAATAAATTAGGAACCAATAAATGAAGGTCTTGTAATCTAATTAGGCCCAAACTAAGAAAACATTAGATAAAAGGGCATCTGAAAGGAATTTTAAAGAAGGATATAATCAGATGAAGATAGGGATAAACTAGGAAAGCATAGCAAATCTGATGCAATATGGATTGGTCCATACATTATTACTCAATGCAAAATATCCAATGCATTTCATCTCTCTATGCTTGATGTGGAATAACTACCAATCCCAGTGAATGGGATATACCTCAATGTTTTCTTTTGAGTTAGGAAATAATTCTAAAAAAAATCATATTTTGTATATAATAGGGTTAGTATGCCATTTAATAATTACCTAAGCATAGGTCAAACTCATTATGAGTTTTTGTTTCCTTAGGTTGTGTTATTCCTCTTTTATTTGTTTTGTTTTTTCCTTCTTTGTCTATGTCTAGGAAAGTCTCAGTTTGTTTTTTCCTAGGTTAGGTTATGTACATGTCTACTATTTTAGAAGGATAATGGATTGAAAATGATTAGCATTCAATAATCTTGTAGAGGTCACCAAAAATGTTGATATTTTTGTCCAAAAATATCATTACATCTAATATCCTAAGGATGCCCCCTTTTTTTTTAGAAAAAAACCTTGAAACCACCAAGACCCATCTTTCCCTTTTTAAACTATGGAATCTATAATTTTGGATGTAATTTTCACTCTTGTAAATTGCTTCATGGGTTTCATATCATAAAAAACACTCCACACCCAAATATTGGTGGAATCAAGAACTCAACATGCACTTTGCACATTTTGAAATTTTGAAAACTGCACAATGGTCTCCAAATCCCACCAAACATAGATTTTCCCCTTTTCATAGAATGTGAAACCATGGGAAAACTTTTCAAATTTGCAAACATTCAAAGTGATATATGAGCTCTGCCTTCCACAAAATCAAGTCATCTAACCTTAGTGGATATTAGACTTGCCTCCAACATCATCGATCCCTATGACCAACCACCATGGGAACACATTTAATGCAGGTTTTTATATAAAAATAATCAATTTATGGATTTCATTATCATTTGATTATTTTTTAAGTGTGTTTCTTGGAGCTCTATGTACTTACACCATGTCATAAGACCTTGATCTATATGCAAATAAGTACTTAGCCAAGCTTGCAAACCCTTAAGCCACATCATATGTGATATTCCCCTCAAAATATTTATCATAATTCCTATATTTTGAAATGTTTTTAAGATTTTTTCTATTTTATGTGAAGAGTTTTCAAAAGATCTTTCCTTAGGGTTATTACTATTTCTTATAAAAAAGATTTTAGGGTTTCCTATGTTCTATCATTATTTTATCAATTTTTGTGGTTGTTTCATTCAAAAATTATAGTCATAGGTCTAGGGCATATTCTACAATTTTATTTTTATAGTAAGAGTTTTAGATTTCTCCCCAAAACATTCATTGTCCAAAAACCCTAGTTTTCCCTCCAAGGAATATTCTCAAGCATATACTTCCAATTTAAACTAATGAATATTCCACAAGATCCTCCAATGTCCCTATGGACATGGGACCTATCTTAAACAACTTCAACCCCTATGGGTTTTACATATGCTTCTTACACCATTGATGTCTATAAGACTTCAAGATTCCACAAAAAGTGGACCTACTTCAAGCACCCTCCACCTCCACTAAAAACCCAACTTTCTCTAGACACCCTCCATATATATAAAATTCCAACTTGCTTCTAGTACCCTCTACCTCCATGTAACTTCCACCTGCTTCAAGTACCTCCCAATTCTATTGGAGATTTGAGTTACTCCAAACACCTACAGATCTTGCTAGCTTTCATAACTAGTTTATCATGCATAATATCTTTAATTTTTATGCATCCTAAGTAAATTAAGTTCAAATCCAAAGTCCCTAAAGTGACTTTAAGTTTAGAGTCTGATTTTTTAGAAATAATACATATAGATTTAGGTCATACTGACCTAGGAGATTTTTGGGCTAAGATAGGTGCAGAATTTAAGAATGATTGGATCCAGAGTATCTATGACTTTGGCTTACCACAAGTTGTAGCCTTCCCATTTTTAGTTCAAATCCCAAGTTGGTACTCATAATGGCCTAAAACTATGATCCTCATAGAAGAGAGGCCTACAATAAGAAAGGGGAATTTTTTTGAATCTAGACCTTGATTTTATCAACTCAGTATTTGCCATCTTAGAATTTGAGAGTTACTTAGATATAACTCCACAAACATATGAAAAGTTATTCAAATATAAATGAGATGGGTTTCAAAAGATAATCAAAAAATAGTGGCTCAAGTTACCCAAGCATTCCTCCACTAAGTTACCAAAAACCATGTTTAGACCTAATTTCATTGATGAGGTAGGGGACATTATCATAGGGTCATTGGAAATCCTAACACTAAATTTTATCAAGAGTGGATATAACATTATATTTGGACCATGAAAAAAAATAAACAATACATTCATTGGGACCATTTAATAAGTGATTCCCTACATAATAAATTGGAGGTGTAAACCATGGAAAAATTATATATGACCTCTTATATTTTATACATTTTTCCAAAGGAAGGTTATTCACAGACCTCACCTCTTCTTTCAACTCTAAACTCAACTCTCTCTACTATTTTAATCTACTTGATGCTCTTGAGGATCTTAATACATCAAATATTTGGCTTAGATGAGGCGAGGGTGTTTATACATTGATTTTACTAGGTAGGCCCATTATGGAAAATTTTAAATTGGGTGCCTCATAAATGATAAGGGAAATACATATGCTTGAAAAGCCACTCATAAGATATTTGTAGAAATCATTATGGGCAGTCATGAAAAATGGAGCATCTAACATTAATGGTAGGTGAGGCAGGTAGATAACCATCTTTCAAAGAATGGTTTTTGAATATTTGGGAAGACTGGGGTGAGGATGCATGGAGGATAGACAAGCCACTTGTGCCAATGACACTTATTCAAAGTAAAATAAATGGAAAGGGAAACAAACCTAAGGAAAATAATAGCAAAGGAAAGGAAATACAAAAATAGAAAGTGAAACTAGCTAACTATGTACAAGAGGGAGATAGGTAAGTTACTTAAATGTTTCAAATCGATCCCATTGACTAGGATCACCAATGCATTGCCCTCTTCATATTTTAACTCAAAATAATTCCCATACCTATTGTCAATGATGTGAAATGGTCCTCTCCAAAGAGAATCAAACTTTGCATTTTGGCTCAATTTTGTGGCCCTCTAATCATATTTGATAACTAAATCCCTAGGTTTAAATCTTAGGTCTAATGACTTCTTGTCAAACCACCACTTGACTATTTGTTGGTTGGTATTTTTTCATCACTTTCCTTCTCCCTCACTTTTTGGAGGCTAAGTAGCTCTATGATCCTAACCTCTATTGCTTCATTTTATACAATCTCAATAGCTTTCAAAATCTATAATGTAGGTGTTTCTAATGACATTGGTATGATTACCTCTTTCCTGTATACAAGTTTATATGGGGAGGTTTTTAAGATATATTTGAGAGTTATGTAGTCCATCCATAGGGTTTTTCTCACATGTATGTGCCACTCCTTTTGCCACTTAGAGCCCATCCTTTTGATCAATCTTATCAAATTCTTGTTTGTTGACTCTATCAATTCATTCCTTTATAGGTAGTAAAATAGAAGAAGATTTTAAGAAGATACCATTTAAGATCATGAACTTATAAATTTTAGACCTGAGAAAGGCTTTCACATTATTAGAGATGACTATCTTAGGTGCGCTGAACCTAGCCATGAGATCTTCCAAAAAGTTGAGGATCACAATCTCAATAACCTCTTTCAACAAGAATGAATTGGTCCATTGTGTGAAGTAGTTAGTGGCTATCAGTATCCAATTGTGGTTGATGATGGATATGGGATTGATCATCTTAATGAAATATAAGCCTTATTTTACAAAGGGTTCATCAGTTACAATTGGGTTCAGTGGCATGGCTAAATTTTTCCTTTTCCCCATAAAGAATTAACATTTTTGGCATTTTTATATTGACTTATGGTAGTCTACAAACATGGTTGGCTAATAATACCCCATGCACATGACATTTTTTCTAATAAGTGACGACTTATGGGAGTGAAGTGCATGTCTTAGAAAATCTCCCCAACCTAGTGTCTTTTGATGCATTAGAGTAGGTCTCTATCAAAGTTCCTTTTAAATAATACTCCTTAGACTTGTGTGTAGCTAAAACCCTAGATCCTATAAAAATTCCTTTTATGTGTGGGAAGGCTATCCAAAAATTGATTTGTTTACATGAAGTACGTTTCGTCGATCACCCAATATTTGGTGGTCTTGAATTAACTAAGTAGGACTACTTCTGGTGTGTCGTGTTCCTCTAGTCGGACATCTATGTATTAGGCTAGGTACTCATAGACTCCTCTTCCTTTGATCACCTTTGTTGGACTAACCTAAAATTTGTCCTCTATAATATTGGTGATCTATTTGGCTCATTTTTCTATTATCTCTCCTTACATGATGTACTTGTAGATGTTGGAGTGTGACAAGGTGCCTAAAATTTTTAAGGCCTTTAACTATGGTGAAAACCTCTCTCTAAAAAATTATATGACTTAATACTCATGAAATTTTATTGAGTAGACCATGATTGAATGCTCATTTATTTCTTCCTCTTCCTTTTGAGTCAACATAGTTGCTAGGAAATGTTTACTCCTATTGATGTAGTGGATTGCACCCTCGATAGGAGGATGATCTCCTATCTTCCATGCATGAAAATGGAAACTCCTCTCTTGCCTGTGGGTCTAACAAAACTGAGGGGAGAGTCTCTAGATAAGGTCTAGCTCCCTCTGATGCATTTGAGTTGTTTTAGTAATGTTTTTAATACATACATACATATATATATATATATAATGTGGGGGTTGAAAAGGGAGAAGGATTACTAAAAGATAGAACCTAACTTAAGTTGGTGATGTGCCAAACAAGTTTTATCTACTCATACTCACACTTTGAACCATAAGAACACATACATACACTTTAACTGGTAAAAGGACCAGACTGCAGGGAACTTGATAGGGAGGCTTTAATGGAAACACATAGAAAAAGAACTTACCATAGGTGTTGTAGAAAAAGCACAATATCTAGTAACATCCTCTTGCCTTTGCACTCCAGATACATCTCTTCTTATCACTTGCAAAAATGGCACTTTGTATATACCAGGTGTGCTGGTATCAATCTTGTGAAAGCATTAGGAATTAATGATTGAATACAATACTAACACTCAGACACACTCAAAAATATATCCAACCAGAATAGAGGTAAAAAATGTGTATTCTATTGATTCCAGGTGAAAATTGGTAGAGCTTCACCTTACCATATGAGAGATTCCTTTTGAAATGAGAAGTTACAATATATATAGAGAAGAAAGAGACATTTTAGTGCCCTTTTACAAGTGGCCCATGTGCATTCTGAGCATTGGGAAGAGGAAGTTGCTTGATAGATAATGTTGTGTTAGCTCTTATTTTGACTTCAAGCATTTAAGATATATTAAACATCATATGTGAAATTATGGGCTACACCATTTTTTTCAAATAAGACCGCTCCTTCAGGGCACTCACACAGTTTGTCTACCCATCAATGCAAAGTGAATAAAAATGGGTCACAATATTCACTATTTGTGCCCCTTAATGATCACTTGGAAAATACTATGTCAACCACTAGAGTAACTCCTTGAGTCGACACCTTCCTTTACCACTTGGATTGTTTTGTCCATTTTTACACTTGACTCTTTCACCTCTTCCTAGCTTTGTCTTTTTTGGATCCTTCATCCTTCAGGGGCTATCTTCTGCTAATTCTTTGGCTCTTTGGGCTCCCTTCTTAGTGGTTGGTTCCTTTTAGCTTTAAGCCTTTGAATTCCATTAGGCTGGCACATTTCATTTAAAAATCAATGGCTATTTCTTTTCCATAAAGTTGATGTTCACATGCCCATCATCATTTGGTCAATTCCTTTGGCCTTTTATTTGTTCGGGTCTCTATCGTTGAACCTTCTAGTTGAACCTGAACCATTTTTTGGAGTTCAATGGCTCGATGGTTCAATGGTTCAACACTTTGTGTTCTACAAGGATTCATGTCCATTCAATTCTGTTATGGATTTAATGTATCATTAAACCTACTGATAGAACCAACTGCTTGAACCAACCAATTGAACCAACCACTTGAACCAACCACTTGAACCAACCGCTTGAACCAACCACTTAAACCAACCACTTGAACCAATTTCTTGAACCAACTACTTGAACCAACTGCTTAAACCAACCGCTTGAACCAACAATGCTTTAATGGTTTAATATTTCCAAGTATAAAGTGATTAAACCAAGTGATTGAACCAAGCAATGGTTCAAGCAGTAGTTTAAAGTTCATGTTGTTGAACTGGTTCATCCTCTTGCTGAAAGACATGTGCAAACTAGAAATTAAACTGGCTCAGAATAGTATGGGAAGAATGAGATTGATTTTTGCCCTACAAAGACAAAAAGGTCAACAAAATGGTGATTCCCAGGGGAAGCATGCCTGATATGCTTAGAAACCAATAGCCTCAAAGTCCATTGGGCATGGAGTCAAGATGCATCTTTGAAAGAGTTAGCAATAGCCTTGTGATATCCAAGAATCAATCATGGAGTTTTTTTCCCCCAAATTGGAAATGAAAACACACACAAGACAAAGAAAACTACTAACATGTGTAGAAGCACTTAGGGAAAATAGGGAAAAACAAGGAAAATATATACATGATGGGAGAAGAGCTTAGTGATAATGCTTAAGATGTATCCCATTTACTAGGATATACAATCCTTCACCATCCAACTTGGAGAGTTCGAACACATTGTGTTATTTACACTAAGTGATGACATATGGACCACTCCATAGGGCATCACACTTCATGTGCTTTCCAAGCTTAACTTGGTCTACATACCATTTCAAGACAATGTCTCCTTCAGAGAAACCTTTTGATAAAGATCTCTTATCAAAGTATTTCTTTGTTTGCTATTGGCAGCTGGTCATAGAAGCCATAGCCTAGTCCCTTGTCTCTTGAAGCTCCATCAGCTCGCATAGCCTAACCTCCATGTTGTTGCCTTCTTCCAACTACAGCCAGTGAGTAAGGTCTAAGGCTAGCAACTCAAGTTAAATAGGAAGCCTAGATTCCCTTCCATACATGAACATGTATGATGAATTACAAATTGCTCTCTTTGGAGTAACCCTATCTGCCCATAGGGCTATTTTCAACTTGGCATGCCAAGTCCTCTAATTCTCCTCCATTATTCTCTTGATAATCTTGATCAGATTCTTATTAGTGGACTCAGCCAACCCATTCCCCTGTGGGTAGTAATTGGAAGAAGTGCTGAGGTAGATGGTATATCTCAATGCCCATTCACTCATTTTAGTTCCCATAAAATCTAGAGCATTATCTAAGATGATGGTAGCTAAAACCCCAAACCTTGCCACCAGGTCTTCATAAAAATCTAGGATTACACTTTCATTGGCTTCCTTCAAAGTAACAGCCTCTACCCATCTTATGAAGTAGTCTATGGTAGTCAGGACCCACTTATGTCTAGCACTAGAGGGAGGGTTAATCATCCTTATAAAGTCAAGGCCCCATTGCAGGAATGGTTGTTCCACTTGAATAGGCTATAAAGGCATGGCAGCTAGCTATTACTTCCCATCAAAGATCACACACTTTTGGCACTTTTGTACCAGCTCATGGGTGTCTCTAAATAGAGTAGGCTAGAAGTAACCAGCTCTCATTATTCTTACATCTATAGGCCTAGGAGCAAAGTGATTCCCAATTGGCCCATCATGGAACTTGGACAACACCCTGTCAGCCTGACTTGGGTCTATGCACCTTAAAAGAACTAATAAATCACTTCTAAATAGTACTCCATCAATCAGGACATAAGGGAGAGATTAGAGTCTGAAATATCTCCTCTTGGTCTTATGAATGCCCTGTGGGCACTCACCAGTGAGAAGGAAATGCCTCAAGTTTGATGTCCAATCCTTCATAACAGCTAGTTCTTCTACTATAGCTACATCATGAATTAGCAAACTATCCTCCTTTTATTATCTAAAGTCTGCATCAAGGTGTTCACATAGGCCTCTCCCTCTTACCAGCTTGTTGATCTTGATATCCACATTGTATTCCATTACCTTAGTGATCCACCCCGCTCTCTTTTCATTCAAGTCACGGTTGGTCAAGAAATCCTTGATGCTGGGATGTGGAACCATGAGGTGAATTCTTCTATTAGACAGCATATGCCTAAATTTCTTTAGACTTTATATGACTGCAAGGACTTGCTTCTCCACATATGTATACCTGACCTCAAAACCATCTATGCCTTGGCTAAAAAATGCATGTGGTTGCTCAAGGTTATCACCATTCACTTGTGTAAGCATGGCAGAGATTACCTCTTCATTTTTGAAGGTGTAGAGGTTGAAACTCTTGGTGAAGTCAGGACTGATTAGGGTAGGAGCCTAGGTGATAGCTTGCTTAATCTATTCAAAGCTATCCCTCCTTGTGATGTCCACGTGAACTTCTCATCTTTCTTCACCATAGAGGTCAATGGTTTGACTACCTCCACAAAATTCATAATAAGTATTTGGATGAAATTTCTTTTATTGAAAAAGCTCTGCAGGCCCTTCTTGTGTTTAGGCAAGGACAGCTCTAGGATGGAGCAAACTCTCTCTGGATCAATGGTCAAACCTTCCTTGGAAATAATGTGGCCAAGGAGTTTACCCTCATGGATAGAAAACACGTATTTCTTTAGGTTGAGAGAGATACTAAACTCTCTACACCTCTCAAAGATTTGTCTAAGGTGTTTCATGTGTTAGCCCACCTCCTTAGAGAATATTGTCATGCCATCAAGATACACTAGCACAATGTTATTTATCAGGCCTTGAAAGGCCATGTCCATGGCTAACTAAAAGGTGGCACAAGCATTGGATAGTTTGAATGGAATTTTCCTATAAGTAAACATCCCCCAATTAGTAGTGAAGGCTATCTTGTACTGGTCACATTCTTGCACCAAAATATGATTATATCCTGAATACCCATCCAAGAGGGAGAAATGCTCGTTGGCTATCACCATTTAAAGGATCTACTCCATGCTTGGGAGATGATAATGGTCTTTCAAAGAGACTCTATTAAGGTCTCTAAAATCTACACATAATCTGATCTACCCATTCCTTTTCTAGATAGGAACAAGATTGGCCAGCCAAGAAGAGTGTTTGATTGGAAATATTATCCTAGACTCAATCAACTTGGTGAGTTCCTTCCACATGATAGGCTCAATCTTTGGGTTAACAGGCCTTTGCTTCTACTTGATCGGCTTGGTGCCTTCCTCCAACTCAATGGTATGTTTGGATAAACTTGGGTTGAAACCCTTCAAATTGTTATACTCCTAGGTAAAGACATTAGCAAACTCCAGACACAACAAGGTGAAGGCATGCCTTTCATGGTCCATGCACACTTTCCTAAGTTCCAATAGCTTATTATTGAATATTTTAACCTTCTCATAGTTCTCCTCCTTCATTGTGATGCTTGCCTTATCACTTTCCAACTGGTCATCTTCATTGAAGATACTCTTGAGAGTGACCAAGCCTTTGGGAAGTTTATTGTTCTTTAACTAAACAATTTGGTTGCCATACTATTGTTGTAATTTAGCTTGGTTTTTAGTAGTGAACTCAGATTCTTATTGCAAGAAGAGTGCTATTTTCTAGTCATTGTCAAACACCTGTCAGTTAGTGATGTTGTCAGTTATAGGGGGCCAAATTACTACCTTCAAGTGGCATGAACTAGAGTATCAGCCTCTTTCCTTAGGGATATCAAATTGGGAAATAACTGCCACTAGCCTATTAGCTTGCTTGTTCTGCTGTCTAGGAATAGAGGTAACATTGAAATCAAGGAAGCTCTCCACTAAGTCCCATACCCTATGTTTGTAGGACTTAAGCAAAGAACTCTTTATCAGGTTTTGGCCTCTTACTTGATTCACAATTAGCTCACTATCTCTAAAAACCTATAGCTCTTTGATTCCTCTTTTCTTCACCCACTCTAAACCATGGATGAGGGATTCATATGACACAACATTGCTTGTGCAATAAAATTGAAACCTGAAAGCTGAAAAGTATTTCTCCTTTGAAGGATAAACTAGCATCACTCCACCACTAGCTCCCAACTTACTTCTTGAGCCATCAAAGAATAGATACCATAAACCTAAGCTTTCTTAGCTTGATTTCATCAAATTTGGTACAAAATTACCCTCTTCATGCATGTAATAAATCCCAAGGCATACCTCTTCTATGAACTTGTAAGGATCATGCTTGAAGTTGTCACTTCCCCATTCGTCTAAGAGCAGGTCAGCAACTCCTTCAAGGGTAGAGGATGGTGATTGATCCACTTGGAATTCTTCCTAGTCAATAATGGCATAGCTAACATTTTCTACCTTGAGTGAGTATGGTTACAAATGATCTCTATGGAGTGGATTTGATTCAATCTTAACCTTAGTCCGATACTTGGTTCTAAAAACTAGATAAGACTAGCTTGTTGCTAGGTAGCCACCTATTTTGGATGTGAAATCCTTGGATAAGTAAATAGCAAAGTAAGGAGAGACATCCACCACTACCACATCATGGGGAACTGAGAAGGTCAGGCAGGTGTGTAGCATCAAGTTCAAACCTTTCACCACCCCAAGTGTGTTTGCTGGTGTTCCATCCAGCTATAGGACTCCCTTAGTCATTTCTTCATATATTAGCCCCAGTTTATTTGCTATGCATTTAGGCATTGCTGAGGTGCTTAATCCACTATCAATGATGAAATTTTTCACCAATAAATCTCCTATAACCAAGGATAAATAAAAAGGGGGAACCTTTTCCTCTTTCTTAACTTGGGCTAATGAGGAAGGTTGCCCATTCATCATCAGAACATTATCAGCCTTTGCTGGGACAACTTATTCATTTAGCCCATGCAATTCCTTTTATAGCATGTCCTTTTGTCTTGGTATTGATAATGAATCCCACAAGGAGATATTCATGTGTAGCTTCTTCATTTCGTCTACCACATTGACTTAAGGGTTTCCTTCTTTCAAATTTTCTTTGGGATTGCTTACAGCGTGAGGCACAAGCTGAGGAGCTAAAGGTGTAATCGATGGTCTAAAATTTGGAAATTTTTGGTTTACATGTGATGAAGAAGGTGGTGCTAATGTTTGAGAAACTACTTGAGCCTCTTCCATTGCTCTCCTTTTGGACCTTGTGTTGGCTGAGACATAGTTTCCCTGATTGTCTACATTACCCATGCAATTGACTACATAGAACTCACCTTCCCAGTGATTCATGAGAGTAGAATCAGGCTAAGTCTGATTGTTACCCATGGTGGGTTGCACTGAAGCTTTAAATCTTAGGAATTGGGAATCTACCTAATTATCTTGTGCATTTGTTTAGTGACTTGACATTTCATTTGTATAAACATCCTAATCTTGACCATATCACATGGTTGAGCAACTGGGTTGTTCCTATACCAGATTATTTTGAGCGGGTGTTAGAGCCTTGGATGATGAATGGGAACCTATATTATAGCCTTGAAAAGGTCTAGCCTATGCAAACTGACCTTGCCCCTGATTTTAATTCTAGAAAGTGGGTCTATTTACTTTCCCATACTATTGATATCCTTGATTTGGTCGATTGCCTTGAGCTTGTTGCCTTTTAAGAGCCACTAGTTCATTTGTTACACTTTGTAATAGGCTTTTAACTTCATGGAGGTCATTGGATGAAGTAGCAACTAGATTTTCTATTCTATGCAAAAGAGCCAAGGTCAGTGCAATAGTATGGATTAGAGGCAACAATTAGGGAAAGAGCAGCATATGAGGCATAGGGGCTATCTTTCTAGCCTGCACTAGGAAATTCTCAGCCACTATAGATATGTCATAGGTATCAAGCAACACATGTCCTCCCATGGACTGTATCATAATATCAATGTCATTTTTCAATGCTTTCAAATAATAGAGGAAATCATAGCTCAGATTTAGCCTTACTAGAGTGGGGATTTTGTCCCAACTCTTCTAAAAATGAGTATTGAAATCTTGCATGAACTTGTGTGGAGCTCTTTTCATAGTGGTCAGCTGCTCAGCAAGTGAGAGGTGGTTGCTCTTCTCCCCAAATTATTTCATTAAAAAGGTACCCAATTCATTCCAAGAATCAACTAAATTCATGGGCAAAGTCCCATACCAGTCTAGAACCTTGCCTTTGAAAGATAATGCCCACAATTTGATCACAATGTTTTCATTAGTGACATTGTGAATATTGAGAGGTTAGCAATATTTTGATGTGTTCAATAGAAGTAATGGGTCCTTCTCCATTAAAGGGAGGCACATTTTAAGGACTGCTCCTAGAATTGGGTCATAATGTAGGAGATTCAAAGGACTCTGACCATGAAAGGCCACAAAAGGTAAAGCCATGGCTATGACAGGATTCAATCAGGGCCTTCTTATGTGGGTGTATCTTATAGTAGGTCTGGGAGGATGATTTGATGAATAAGGATGAGTTTTTTCAAACCTCAGTCACTTTTATAAGTTCAAAGGCAATTACATTAAGTTAAAAGGGACACCCTTAGCAGCAAAACACGTGGTGATTTTAGGCATAGGAGATTAGACTGGTCTTTGATTAGAGATTGATGTTCCTACCAGTGGAGTCACCAGATGCTAAAAATGGTTTATTTTGCTATAACAGGACTAGCATCAATCTTGGAACTTTTTTGAGTGTTAAAACATAGTCCCACTAGGCATGCCAAAAAATTTTGACACAATGGATTTCACCCTTGATAGGAGGATGATCTCTTGTCTTCCACACATCACAATGGAAACTCCTCTCTTGCCTATGGGTTTAGAAAAATTGAGGGGAGAGTCTCTAGATAAGGGCTAGCTCCCTTTGATGCATTTGAGTTATTCTATTAATATTGCTAATACACACACACACACACACACACACACACACACACACACACACACACACACACACACACACACACACACACACACACACACACACACACATGCACACACACATAATGGTGGGGGGTTGAAAAGGGAGAAGGATTACTGAAAGATAGAACCTAACCTAAACTGGTGATGCACCAAACAAGTTTGATCTACTCATACTCACACTTTAAACCATAAGAACACATACATACACTTTAACTGGTAAAAGGACTAGACTGTAGGGAGCTTGATAGGGAGGCTTTAACAGAAACACACAGAAAAAGAACTTATCATAGGTGTTGTAGGAAAAGCACACTATCTAGTAACCTCCTTTTGCCTCTACACTCTAGATACATCTCTTCTTAGCACTTGTAGGAAAGGTGATTTGTATATACTAAGTGTGTTGGTGTCAAGCCTATGAAAGCATTAGGAAGCAATGATTGAACACAAGACTGACACTTAGACAAACTCAAAGATATATCCAACTAGAATAGAGGTAAAAAATGCATATTTTATTGATTCCAGGTGAAAATTGGTAGGGATTCACCTTACCATATGAGATATTCCTTCTAAAATGAGAAGTTGCAATATATATAGAGAATAAAGAGGCCTTTTAGCACCCTTTTACTAGTGGCCCATGTGCATTCCAAGCATTGGGAAGAGGAAGCTGCTTGATAGATAATGTTGTGTTGGCTCCTATTTTGAATTTAGGAATTTAAGATATATTAAACATCATATGTGAAATTATGGGCCACACCATTTGTCTACAAATAAGACTACTCCTTCAGGGCATTCACATGGTTTATCTACCCATTAATGCAAAGTGAAGAAAAATGGGTCACACCATTCACTGTTTGCGCCCCTTGATGATCACTTGGGAAATACTATGTCAACCACTAGAGTAACTCCTTGAGTCAACACCTTCCTTTGCCACTTGGATTGTTTTGTCCATTTTTACACTTGGCTCTTTCACCTCTTCCTGGATTTGTCTTTTTTAGCTCCTTCATCCTTCGGGGGCTATCTTCTACTAATTCTATGGCTCTTTGGGCTCCCTTCTCAGTGGTTTCTTCCTTTTGGCTTTAAGACTTTGAATTCCTTCTAGATCATGCCTTTCATTTAAAAATCAATAGCTATTTCCTTGTCATAAAGTTGACGTTCATGTTCCCATCATAATTTGGTCAATTTCTTTGGCCTTTTCTTTGTTCAGGTCTCTATCATTGAACCTTCTGGTTGAACCTGAACCATTTTTTAGAGTTCAATGATTCAATGGTTAAATGGTTCAACACTTTGTGTTCTGTAAGGAGTCACATCCATTTAATTCCCTTGTGGATTTAATGTATCATTGAACCTATTGGTAGAACCAACTGCTTAAACCAATTGCTTGAATCGACCACTTGAACTAACCTCTTAAGCCAATTGCTTGAACCAACTGCTTGAGCTAACTGCTTAAACCAACCACTTGAGCCAATTTCTTGAACCAACTACTTGAACTAACTACTTTAACCAACTGCTTGAACCAAAAATGGTTCAACAGTTCAACGGTTCAATATTTCCAAGTTTAAAGCAATTGAACCAAGCAATGGTTCAAGCGGAAGTTTAAAGTTCATGTTGTTGAACTGATTCATCCTCTTGCTGAAAGACTTGTGCAAACCATAAATTAAATTGGCTTAGAATAGCAAGGGAAGAATGAGACTGATTTTTGCTGTACAGGCCAAAAACAACAAAATGGTGATTCCCAGGGGAAGCATGCCTACTATGCTTAGAAACCAGTAGCCTCAAAGTCCATTGGGCATGGAGTCAAGATGCAGCTTTGAAAGATTTAGCAACAACCTTGTGATATCCAAGAATCAATCATGGAGTTTTTTTCCCCCAAAAGGAAATGAAAACACATAAAAGACTAAGAAAACTACTAAAATGTGTAGAAGTACTTAGGGAAAATAAGGAAAAACAAGGAAAATATATACGTGATGGGAGAAGAGCTTAGTGATAATGCTTAAGATGTATCCCATTTACTGGGATATACAGTCTTCACCATCCAACCTAGAGAGTTGGAACACATTGTGATATTTTCATTGAGTGATGACATATGGACCACTCCATAGGGCATTGAACTTCACATGCTTTCTAGGCTTAGCTCGGTCTACATCCCATTTCAAGATGATGTCTCCTTTAGAGAAACCTTTTGGTAAAGATCTCTTGTAAAAGTATTTTTTTATCTACTTTTGATGGCTAGTCATAGAAGCTATAGCCTAGTCCCTTGTCTCTTGAAGCTCCATCAGCTCGCATAGCCTAACCTCCATGTTGTTTCCTTCTTCCAACTACAGCTAGTCAACAAGGTCCAAGGCTATCAATTTAAGTGAAATAGGAAGCCTAGCTTCCCTTCCATACATGAGTGTGTATGGTGAATTACAAATTGCTCTCTTTGGAGTAGCCCTATATGCCCATAGGGCTATTTTTAACTTGGCATGCCAAGTCCTCTAATTCTCCTCCATTATTCTCATGATAATCTTGATCAGATTCTTATTGGTGGACTCAGCCATCCCATTCCCCTATGGGTAGTAATTGGAGGAAGTGCTAAGGTATATGTTGTATCTCAACACCCATTCACTCATTTTAGTTCCCATAAAATCTAGAGCATTATCTGAGATGATGGTAGCTAGAACCCCAAACCTCACCACTAGGTCTTCATAAAAATCTAGGATTGCACTTTCATTGGCTTCCTTCAAAGTGACAGTTGCTACCCATATTATGAAGTAGTATATGGCAATCATGACCCACTTATGTCTAACACTAGAAGGAGGGTTAATCATCACTATTATGTCCATTTCTGCACTTGGCTCTTTTACCTCTTCCTAGCTTTGTCTTTTCTTGTTCCTTCATCCTTCGGGGGCTATTTTCTGCTAGTTCTTTGGCTCTTTGGGCTCCCTTCATAGTGGTTTCTTCCTTTTGGCTTTAAGCCTTTGAATTCCTTTGGGCTCACACCTTTCATTTAAAAATCAATGGCTATTTCCTTATCATAAATTTGACATTCACATGCCCATCATCATTTGGTCAATTCTTTTGGCCTTTTCTTTATTCAGGTCTCTATTGTTGAACCTTCTAGTTGAACCTAAACCATTTTTTGGAGTTCAATAGTTTAATGGTTCAATGGTTCAACACTTCGTGTTCTACAAGGAGTCATGTCCATTCAATTCCCTTATGGATTTAATGTATCATTGAACCTGCTAGTAGAACCAACTTCTTGAACCAATCACTTGAACCAACTGCTTGAACCAACCACTTGAACCAACCGCTTGAACCAATTACTTGAACCAACCACTTAAACCAACCACTTGAACTAACCACTTGAACCAACCACTTTAACCAACAATGGTTCAATAGTTCAACGGTTCAATGGTTCAATATTTCCAAGTTCAAAGTGATTGAACCAAGCAATTGAACTAGGTGATTGAACTAAGTGATTAAACCAAGTAATTAAACCAAGTGATTGAACCAAGTGATAGTTCAAGTAGTAGTTCAAAGTTCATGTTGTTGAACTGGTTCATCCTCTTGCTAAAAGACTTGTGCAAACCAAAAATTGAACTGGCTCAGAATAGTAGGGGAAGAAGGAGACCAATTTTTGCCCTGTAGGGCCAATAAGGTCAACAACTCCCATATACATACATAATGAAATATTTGGAGAAGTCAAGGTTAATCAACATGGCCATGGTATATATTGTATCCTTGATTTGTCAAACATTATTCTTCCTTTGGGTGTCCACTTGAAGGCCTGGTTCTTCTTCAACATCAAGGTAATTGGTCTTACCAATCCTACAAAGTTAGATATAAATGTATTGATGAAATTAATCTTTCCAAGGAAAGATTGCACTCCTTTTTGGTTTACCATCAAGGCTAAGTCTCTAATGGCATTTATTCTCTCTAAGTCAATGTCAAACCCTTCTATGGATATTGCATATCCAATAAACTTACCTTGTAGGACTATGAGGACACATTTCTTGGGGTTAAGGTACACCCCAAATTCTTGGAACCTTTGGAAGACCTTTTCGAGGTGGTTGAAGTGATCCTACTTTTCCCTAGAAAAATAGTGAGGTCATCTAGGTAGATGAGGATGATAATATTGATTATCCCTTTGAAATATATGTCTATTTACCTTTGGAATGTCACCCCAACATTAGATAGTCTGAAAAGCATCTTCACATATGAAAAGGTTCCCCACTTTGTCATGAAGATGGTTTTGTGTTGGTCCTCATCATTTACCCACACCCAATTATACCTAAAAAATCCATCTAGTAGAGAAAACATATCTATACCCACTACTATCTAGAGGATTTATTTCATATATGGAAGGGGATAATGGTGTTGCAAGGATGCCTTATTGAGGTCCCATAGATCCATGCACAACCAGATCTCTCCACTCTTTTTTGTACAAAAACTAGATTAGACACCTAAGTTAAATGCTTAGTTGGGTATATAAACTTAGAGTCAATGATTTTCCTAAACTCTTAGGCCATCAAGGATTCAATGTTTAAGTTTACCTTCCTTTGTTTCTATTGAACCAGTTTGGATCCTTCTCCAAAGTCAGTAGTGTGTTGAATGACATCATGATCATATATATTCAAGTCATCATAAGTCCTTGTGATGATTCCTTTATATTTGTTGCAGAAAGAAACCAACTACTCTTTATCTTTATAGGGGACTTCTTTTCAAATATTTAACTTCTTTCCACCTCTAAAATAAAGATCAAAGTAATCACCCTTGCCTATGACAAACTTTCACTTGTCATTCCTAGAATCATCAGAGTCAAAAAGATTTTTCATTGTAATAAAGCCATTCAACAAATTATTGGTCCTTAACTGCATAATTTGGTCTTCATAATACTCTTTAATTTTTTTTATAGTTGATCCATGAATTCACATGATTGATGGAGGAACATGGAAATTTATGCATCATTTTCAAACACCTAGCAATTTTGGTCATTATCTAAGATAATGGGCCTGATGATTACTTATACCACTTGATCATTTGTGAAGAAGTTTTTCACTAGGTCAAATTGGGAACCAATCATTGCCATTATATCATCCTTCACATTAATAACCCTTGAGATGATCTAAATTTTGAAGGCTTTGAAGGACTTAATTATATCTCATATATGGTGGTAGTAATATCTCATGCACACATTCTTTATGGCCACTACCGCTTACTTACCTTACTACTAATTAGGAATCATTAAATACCTTCAACTATTTAACATTCATCCACTTGACAAGATTAAGGAGATGGATTAACACCTCATATTTAGCCTCATTATTTGTATAGGCAAACTAAAATTGAAAGGCTCGGAGGGTCTCTTCTCTAGAAGGATATGTTAAGTGGATGCCAGATCTAGAGCTAGTCTTACATTTCACACCATCAAAATAAAGAGTCCAAAATATAGACTCATCTTCGAGCTCCTCAGTTTAATCTCCTTTATTCTTTACAACCTCAAAAATGGTTTGGTATTCATCATGTATCATGTAGGTTCAAAGGATAGTGGTGTCAAACTTTTTAAATGGGTCATTCTCAATGAATTCATTCATAAAGGGCTTCTTCCTCTATACTTATGGTGTTTGTGACCTTTTCCCATTCGATCATCTCTATGTAGTGCATCTTTCTTCTTGAAAAGGAGGTGCACATTTGTGTGAATTATATTATAACTTCATCCACTTTATTTTTTGGGTGAACTGGTTTAGATAACACTTTCATATTTTAACCATACTTGGTACTTAGGATTAGACAGGACTAGTCCAATGATAAGTATCCACCTTTCTTGGTGGTGAAATCTCTTGACAAATATAACACAAAGATATGTAGGATGTCTATCTATATAATGTATTATAATACAATAATTCTAAGAAAGAATTATAACATGAGGGGAAGATTCTTGATGATCCTTAAGTTTTGAACTTTCTTCTTGTCTAACTACATCACTCCTTTATTCAATAGATCATACTTTAATTGTAGTGCATCTACTATTTATTTAGGCATCACCTATCATGGTCAAACCTAAATCAGTCATGGAGTTGTGCAATAATTTATTCCCCAAAATTAGAATAAAACATAATGAGGTAGGTTTTATTTTACTTACCTTATTTTTGGTATTGATAAATGCAAAGGGAATCTAGGGTTACACTCTTGTGTTAGCTTCCTTCCCCTTTGTCCTTGTGTGTTCTATAGTCAAATTTACTTGTATGGGATTTTATTGCTTCTCCTATGCTTCTTTCATTAGAGACTTTTTCTTTGGGATTGATAAGACATCCCAAAGGGATACATTAGCTGAAACCTTCTTTAAATGCTCCACTAGGTTGTATGACCCTTGAGGTGAGACCTTGGGATATTTTACTTTGTTCTTCACTACCTCACTCCATTTTGGATATGTCATAGGTGAGGACTGAGGTGTTGGGTCTTTCTCAAAGGTAAATTTTGGCCTTGTGGTGGCTTCAGGAATTTTGGCCAATATTGTCTTTGAATGACTATAGTAGTTTGATTGAACCTGTAGGGTGCTATATATGGGAAATTCACTCATGTAGATTGCATCTTCACCTTCAACACAAGAGAATAGTGTGTAATCTAGGGATATTTTTTATTCTTGTTCTAGGGACATCCCATACATTTTTGCCATAAAGTCTAAATTTTCAATCCCTAGAGACTAGTATGTGTAGGTTGAATTGGGGGCATTCCCTTATCATCATTATTTGGAAACCTTCTATTTTAGGATTCCCCTCAAATAGTCTCAAGGTCCATGAGCATCATTACAAGGAAATCACCATAAATTATATTGAGCCACAAATTTTTTTTGGCCAATAAATATCTCTATATTTAAATTAGGTGATACTATATATAAGGGGTTGGGTACCACAACCATTTGGTTTGTGGGTTATGTCTAGTGATTTGAAGATCGATGGTTTGGATTTTATCTCTCCTAGTACTAGTTTTTTTGGTATGGTGATATTATTTATTAGTAGTTATTGAAAGGGGGTTTTAGAGGCATAGTTTACTACCTTTTGAGATTGAATATCTCATTAGAGAAGTTCCATAAGATACTCTTCATATCATTCATCTTCATGGCTAGGGAGGATTGAGGGGATGTGCTTGCTTGAGTGGATGGATATACATACATAGAAGGTAAGGTTCCTTAGGTAATTTGGGATTCTTCTCATGGAGGCATTGATATCTCTAGGAACATCAACATCAATAGACATGGAGGTAGCTTTCCCGCATCTAGAAAATTGTTCTCGATCCTTAATGCTAGATCATAAGCATCTGACCTCCAAACAATTGAATTATAATTGTAATGTCTAAATTAAAGGCCTTTAGGTAGAACATAATAGTTGTGATTACAATTAGTTGATCCACTATTAGGATATTTTTATATGTCTTTTTGAACCTATATTGAATTCAATAATGTCTTATTATGGGCCTCTCCTGATGGTTATTAGTTGTTATAAGAGGGACAACTGATCTATTTTCTCATTAAATCACTCAAAGAATTTATCACCCAAGACATCCTAAGTGTTGATGGATTTGGTTGGAAAATATAGATACTAATCAAGAGCCTACCCTTTGAAATATGTCACTAGTAGCCTCAAGGCTATGTTCTACACATTGATGTAGTGCATAGTACACATATTTGTGACATCTTGGAGATGTTCTACTATAGTCTTGAAATCTTCCCCTGAGAACTTGGGAAGCACCTTTAAGGAATTCATAATAATGGGGTCTCACAGAGTTGGGGGTGTTAGATGGAAAAGTGGGCTACCACTATCCCATGATACAAATTTCTTAGGTAGGCCTTAAATAGCCATTTATTGTTTTTGAGCAATGATAGACCCTATGGTATTTTGGTGAGTTGGAGCTCTTAGAGGTAGTGTTATTAGGACCAGATTCCTTGTTATCTATGACCTTATTATAGGCCTTTATCTCATAAACATGGAATCCTAGTCGATTAGACTTGTAGATCTAGTCCCATTGGGCATGCCAAAAAAATAAAACATGTTGATGCCTAAAACTCTCACTCTAGGCTAAACAGCCTCTAATGGGAAGCTTTACAAGTGTGGGACTGAATGAAATTTGTAAAACAACCTGTAATATTTTATAATTTGGTTCTTTGTTAAAAGTTAAGGTTGAAAAGGGGAGAGAGAAATGTAAATAAGACTAGAAATTAAACTAACTAAGGTGATGCATTGAGAGATTTAAAGCACTTAGACTACAATTTCATAAAATAGATCAAACCCTTAAACACTACCAACCATAAATGATCATAAAGTATTAATTAAGATCTATAATTAAAGCAAATATTGATCATATATATAAGAAAATAGATAATAAGCAAAGATATTTTCCCATGCAAATTGGCATAGAATATCACATCTCCTTCATTGTTATATGGAGAAACAAATAAAGAAGTCCATAAGGTTACATATAAAATGTCCAATCACACCTTTGATGGGAACCTATTAAGGTCAGAGAAAGAGAAAATGCTAATTGTAATTACTTTGATTCTATTATAAATGGTGGCCTACAAAAATAACTAATACAAACAAAATGGTAACTAAACACTTACAAAAGGAAAGAGCCTAAAATATATAGGTAGGATGGCTTCTCACAAGAATGACACTTGTAAAACTTGGCACTTACACCTATGATGGTGTTTTTGTAATTAAATGAGGAACTTGGGATCATGATTGTAGTTATCCTCTCAATTGTAGATATTACATGGACACTTTATCTTGTTAAGGCCATGATGCTTAGGAGTGATGTAGTAATGCCATGTGTATATCTTTGGAGCTATTTATTCTATGTTATTGGGTATGGGGATATAATTGACTTAAAAAATGACACAAATCCTTTATCTAATAATAAATTATTGGCCTTTGATGAGCGTTGGGCCACCATGTGTCAAGGCTTATCTATTTCTTGTTATAACTACATGGTGGGTCCCCTTTAATATTTTATGGCCAATGGCAATGGTTTGAATTCTGATAGACTAAAATTGCTCCTGGTTATGTGCAAGGATGACATGTGTAGATCTAGAAAATTTGTAGGGAACTTGGGCACTTCTTTGCCAAGGTTGAGCATGGGGGTTCCTCGTGTAAAGCATATGTTCCTCTTGGGGGAAGTCATGCATTTATTTCAAAAAATGAGTGTGAGGACACCACATGGTTAAAATGAATTCACCAAGTAAATGGCTTGGTGGGACCTATTTATTTACTAAATAGCCAATAACACTATTTAGAGGTCTGAACCAAAAGAAAATGGATTTGAAGAGCAAAGGGATGCCACATGTTGAGCTGGCATGTTTCTCTCAATTTTAGTTTATTTTCTTGGAAAAGAAGAAGAAACTAGATATGGGTATGGTAGAAGAACTTATTTTTTTGTACACATGTGATCCAGATGATTATGAATAACTCCTCTTTGTATTTGGAAAGACCTATATATAAGAAAATACTAAAGCAAAGGGGTTGTTAAATAGATAGCAAGGTGGATTGCCTAGTGCAAGCTAGATCCAAGAAGTGTGAGATTACTAGGAGGCTATAAATCCACTCTCTTATAATAGTTAATTTGAAAGAAATAAAGATGAATTAATTGCATCAAATGATAGAAAAGACTAAAAGGGAATGCAAGAAGAAATAATTGCTTAATAAAGTAATTAGAATAATTATAGCAATAAGCAGGTCAATACAAATATAAAATAGGTGAGGACTCTATGAATATCTACGAAGATAGAAAGTAGAATTTGGTTGATGGTAAGTAGGTGGAAATAAATTGCTATTATTTCTCACCATAGTGACCATTGATGGTCAGAATGACCATCAGTGGTTAAGGTGTTTTTTGGTAGTTGGGTAACTGTCGATGTTTGAAGATGACCATCAATGGTCAGGGTGACTATCGATGGTTACTATGGGTTCTAAGAAGTGTTACAAAGAGCTTGGGATGATGAGGACAATGATCAAGTAGAAAATTGTTAAAGTTATAGTTAGGTATGGGAGGTCATAATATATGATGTAGAAGGGTCTAGGTCAGAAACTAAATAATCAAAAATTGAAACCCAAAAATATACTTAACTAGTTATTTGATAGTTGGTAGTTGATTTGAGAGTGATTTGGGAAAAGTAATTAGACTTTACCTGAAGAAATTTTTTAGTAAAGGTTCATGTCTTTGTTGTTGTTTTTGACTTGATGGAGGGAAGACTTGAAAATAAGTTCTTGATGCAAGAAGCTCTTGATGATTTTTGGTTGATAGTTTGATTGCCTGATTGCTAAATTCCTAAATCTTGGACCCATTTTCACCTCCTCCTCTCTTTTTATAGAAAAAAGATATGGAGGTGTAGAATATATAAGGGGTGAAAATCATTACACAAATTTAATTCTTGATGGGTTAGTTCATTACATGAATTAAATTGTGATGTGTTTGGGTTTACACATGGACCGAGTTTGAGTTCTTAGGTGATAGGGACCTAACCATCAATAGTTAGGGTGACCGTTGGTGGTCAAGGTAACCATCAGTGGTTAAGGTTACCATCAATGGTCAAGGTGACCATCGGTGGTCAAGGGTCAAAGGTTAAATGGGGTGAAATGTAGGTTATTGATTTGGTTTAGTAGTTATCTAACTTAACTCAAGTTCATGGTTAAATGTTGGGTAATGGTTTGATTCAGGTGGTGTTTCAACATCTAGAACCATCATGTGTAGTTTTTTAGTGTCTACATTTTGCCCCTTTTTGTTATTTAGTTTGTGTTAGTAAGCTATAAAACAAAAATAAATTATGGGTCAAAGTTTTGGTTTCCCAAAACATGGGAGGAGGTGTTCCCCCTCAAACTAGGAGTTGAGGTAAAATTGAATCAAGTGTGAGTTTGACAAGTGGTTTATAATGAGTCATAAGGTTGGTCATAATGGTGGTTATGAATTTATAGTGTAAACATATGCATAAAATATGACTAAGGATGATATATGAGACCATGCATAGACTAAGTTTCCATAGTTATTCAAAATAAAAGGTTGGTTTTAGAAGGATAGGTGATATCGTAACTAGTCCATAGTGTTAGACATAGCTAATTAGGTTATTCCTATCAAGTCTCCTAAATAGGGTCAGTGTTTTCATTGGTATCTAAGGTAAGAAGTAATCTTAGGAAAACCTAAAAGGTTTGGTGTGCACTAGGTGGTGTAAATCAAAATGGTCAACATGGAAATGTTTTTGGTGTAGTAAAAAGGGACCAAGCAAGATCATCACAAATATGTGATAGTTGGGGACAAAGATGGCCATTATTGAGGTGGGCATGGTTGGTAGGGTAGGCAAAGAAGGTAGTCTCCATAATTTAAAACTAAGGTGAGTGTGCCAAATTTTTTAAAATGTTGACATCCTAACCATTGATGGTTATGGGTCTTGAAAGTGACCATCAGTGGTCACCTTAATTTTTGATGGTCAAGGACAAAACCTTAAAAGTAGAGAGTTTAAAAGTGAAAAATAGTTGTCATTTTTACTTATTTGATTTTGGATCTTGACTCTATGCACTTACATCTTTGGCATTTTGTGCAAGAGTGTTGATGATTTAGTTGTTGAGTGGGTGACTAGGTAGAGGTGATTGTTGAGTTGGCCTAGATTTGAACTAAGGATATAGTGCATATAGCGACATGATCAGGTAGTGGGACCCAAGATTATTCCTTGATGATGGTTGAAGAACAAAGTAGGGGATGTATTAAATTTTTAGAGTAGTTTAATTTTCCAATTTTTGGTTTAATTTTTCTAATCTATTATGGTTTAGGATGGTTTAGGGTTTGCCCTAGGTATTAGGTTATAGGTTAATTTTGGTTGGATTTGTGGGGGAAAGTGTATTTATGAAGGATGTGGTAGGTTGAGAGAGGATAGTACTAGAATTAGGTTGGTGTAGTTAAGAATGGAATGGTCTTTAGGGTAGCTTATGGGTAGGTAGGTTTGGGGTTTTTCCAAAAATGGTTGCACATAGTGATCATTGGTGGTCTTACCTGATCATTGATGGTTGATAATTGTAGGCCAAATGGGTGGCTAATCATTGATGGTCATATTGACTATCAATGTTTTACCAAATGACTAAGTGTTTTTGATATAAGGTTAAGGCAATAGGTGAGTTGGAATGTTATATCATTGGAATGCTAAGGGTAGTTAGGGTGGGGAGGTAGGTTTAAAAAGAGGTTGATGTAGTTTATATAGGAAAAAAGATGTTACTAGGTAGGATGAATGAGGTGAAAAAAGGGTGATGTCCATAAGTAAAGTAGTATATAAAAAACTAATTATGTTTGATATCTTGAACTTTATAGGCACATGAGTAGATCTAGATGTAGGATTAGGTTCCTTGGATATTTGTATAGATCTACCATGGGATGATGGAGGAGGATTGGGATCACATGGAGGAGGCCATCCTCGAAGTTATGATGCACTTCTAGTATGTGATATGAGATGCGGTGATGATCATGGCCCTCATTGAGAGATGGTATCCAAACATAAACACCTTTATTCTACTAACTAGTGAGATTATGATCTTGATATATCATATACATAAGATCACATGGCTATCCATTTAGGGTGGAGCCAATATATCACATTAAGAGGGAGGAAAAAGATTAGCACATAGATCTCTTATATGGTGATGACTAGGCTTTCACTAGATAACATGTTGGAGGCTTTACCTACATACCTTTGTATCATAGTGCGAGGGATGATTGAAGTTTGATTAATGTAATGATGATGGAAATATCTTACTTTGTATTTACAAATTTGACTAGTGGGAAGTTTCCTTATCTATTGCTAAGAGTCCTAGTGAAGATGTTACTGGGTTGCACAGTGTTTGAGTTGGCACCTATGCTATTGGTTTAGATATATAGGGAGTTATAAGGGTTCAAAACTCATAATAAATATGGAATTAGTGTGGGGTTCATGTTACACTACTAGGCCTATGAACACATTTGGGTTCTAAAGCTGATGGGGCTAACATGAGAGGGATATGCATAGATGGACTTTAGGGTGGGTTTTATGTCACGGAGGAGTTATTACATGCTTATAGGACTTAGGGGAGGTATATGAGATATTGATTGGTTAAGAGGGGCATTAGATGCCTTGGTGGTTGGAGATATGGTTTAAAGGCCATATGCCATCTTTTTGAGGTGGGCCCACTATACTAGACACATGTTATCATTATAGAGATACAGGTGGATCTTTAGAAGGATAGAGGGTGAGAGACTAAGCCCATCCCCTTTGATAGGGGTTTGAGGTATTTTATCTTGATATAAGGGATTTTGGGTCTATTCTAGATGTATAAGCAAGAAGATGTTGAGTATTTGTTTCTAGAGCCATATCTTGTAGAGATTGTCCTTGATTATGAAGAGCTACCTACTAGAGTAGAGATTAATGATGTAGGTTTTATTGATGGACAATTTTCATGGTATCAGACCCTCTATACAATGATATATTTTGGATGGGATGATGGGGGTAGGCAACCTATAAATGTGGACCCAATTGGTCAGGGTCTACAAGTATAGGTATAGGGAGGTGTCCCTAATGCATAGGTTGTTATCATAGAGAGAGATTAAGATTGAGTAAAATTATCTATTTTATAAGCCATAGTAGCTACATTACAAGGTCAACTAGTAATAATGAAGGGTCAGGTGGTAGCTATGATAGGTGATAAGGACCAGGCTAGACATACACTAGCCTTGGTGACCCAAGAGAGAGAATCCTTGAGATAGGATAAAGGAGGAGAAAAAACATCAATAGGACTACTAGGTAACATCCCCATGGTGTGTTACTTGGCCATAGTTAATGAGTTGTGTTATTATGAGTCCATAGTCCTAACATGTTATTTTGATGGGGTGAGTATAGAGCTAGTCTGGTAGGTGGTGGATATATAGTGATTCCTAATTAGTGGGCCACTTTTGTGGGTGGATAGGTAATAATCTTAGGGGGTAGGGACTAAGTGGTAGTGGTGTCCTAGTGTGATAGGTCATGATATTATATGTATCATTGTATATGATTTTGATATCAGCCTGAAAGCCAATGGAGTGATATGTATATTTTTTTAGAGAGATTGATGTACATTATTACATGTACAATTTTATTTTGATGGGATATGATGTAGATGATGTGATCATGATATATAGATGTGATTTTCTTATTCATGGTTCATGGTTTTGATGTTTATAGTTTACTATTATGTTTATAAGATGTAGACTCACTAGCTTAGATGTGTGATGATTATGGTTGACATTTATGATGAATGGCTATACATGATTATAATGATGTGATGCTTTGTTTTATATATGGTTATGATGTTTATGATTATGGTTGTTTTTCCATATATGGTTATGATGTTTGGAATATGGTTCTAATCATGGATATGTGATGTGGTTTATGATTTATGATGATGTAATGCTTATGGTGTTGTTATGATTTATAGTTTTTTTAATCATAGCACATAAAATAAGTTGGATAAAAAAATTAGATGTGAGAAATGAGATGAAAATCATGAGACATAAGTTTAAATGAATACATGAACCAATTATGAGAGGATAAGGAAAAGACATTATGCTTATTCATTGGTAAGGACTAAATAAAACCAAATTTAGATTGGGTTAAAGAATATAATCCCTTCAAATTCTTCACATTAGCATGCATTGGTAGGTAGAAATTTGTCTTGACCACATCATGTCAAGTAAGATCTAAATCCCTTGATTGGTAGTGGGTAAAAAAAGGGGAGATGGATGATAGGTGGTGTGAAGGGTATTTAAACCTTATTGAGGGTTCATTTTTCCCTTCTATAGGTGACCTAATAACCATAACATACAAGTCCATGTCTCAATTCAAGGTGTATATTGATCAATGAGGGAAGTTTACTAATTTTATTTGTGAATGTTAATTACATATTTCTTGGGATAGCTTGTTTTGATTTTGATATAGGGTCTTTTTATTTCTTTGTTTGGATAGGATTGTGAAGTTGATCAATGCAAAAAGATTCAAATGATTGATTTGATAGATTTGAGTAAGCAATCCTTCAAGGTTGTGGTCTAAGTTTATATTTATTCATTTTTGTAGTTGTCCTTCAAAGGAGCAGTCCATCCTTTTAAGAAAGTTATATTTTGGGAAGTTGTCCTTCAAGGGAGTAGTCTGCATGCTATATGTATTTAATTGAAGTGATATTTTGGTATCCCAAATTATTTTGATGCTAGTTTAGACATGGAAAAATCTATATAGGATCAAAGGTTTACCTTTATGGAGGCAAAACTAGAGCACAAGAGGCTAATGATGGGTTAAGGGAGTGGTTTGAGAGACAATGACCATATAATTCCATTTGATTAGGGATGAAAAGTATTCATGAGAACCATGCCATGGGTATAGATGTGGTACCCATATTTAGGATTAGGATATGACTATGATGCTTAATCACATGGTTTTATGTTGTAATCAGTTGTCCTAAAAGGGATGAGATGAATAGGAGAGGAAGGTAAAAATATTGTAAATCAAGGGATGAGCTTAAGTTAGACAAAATTTGAGTTTGATCCTTATTTAACAAAGAAAGGATGTAGGTACAAAGAATTGAGAGGCCCAAGTTCTAGTTTGAATTCAAGAGAGGAATGATAAGTTCCTGATCCATACTTATAGGTTATGATGTAGGGTCTAAGCCAAATAAAAACAAAATTGCCTCACTTTATTTTCTCTATATTGGTCACATGTTGATTTTCCTTTAGGATGAGGTCTTTGATGTTGATTTATTTATTTTTTGGTGTTTGTTATAGGCATGTTGGATTAATTCTTAATAGACATGAATATGATTATACATAGCTAGGTAGCACTCATTAAGTAGCTCAAGTCATGATAAATGTTATTGATGATAGTCACTTTTAGAAATGATGTCTTGTAAGGATATGTGAAGAGAGGGGATATAGACTTTGAGAGGCAAGACCATCTCTACTTCAAAGACTAGATAGAAAGGTGTAACACCCATAAAGGTTAAAATGCTAGTAAGATAGGCCCACAAATCAAAGGGGATGTATAAGTGCCAATCTTGACCATAAGCATTGACCATTTTAGTTAACATATTGTATAAGATCTTGTTAAAGGATCCACTTATTTATTTTTTTCATGATGATAAGGTGATGAAAAGCTTAACTTGATTCCAAATGCATCACAAAGACCATGGAATCTTTTATTATTTAAATATTATCTATTATCATTGATGATCTTATGGGGAACACTAAAATTATAGATGATATGATGATTGATGGAGTTGACTATCTTATTGGATTTGGTCAAGATGAGAATAATAGCCTCCACCCACTTGGTGAAATACTTGGTGATGATAATGATGGATGTAGTCATATAAAATGTAAAAATTGGTAACTTAATCATCACTAATGACACCCAACCCATAATTCCCTCTTTCTTGCTCTCATGACCCTCATAGGCTTATTTTCATTGATTCCCAATCATTCATATTATTCCAGACTTGACCCTAGCTAATCCAAGAAAATCTCTTCATGACCAATCCATCCCCCTTGGTACCATCTACCTAACAAAATATCACCCAACTAGGATAGGAGCATGGGTGCCACTATTATTCACTTTTGACACTATTATCTAATCTCATTTTCAGCCCCAATAGTTAATTTATTTTGGTTTTCCATCCTTCTCCTTATCGGCCTAACATGAGCAAATTCAATCCATGACTAATAGATCCATATAAAATCCCATTCAAAGATCATTTGGAAAAGGTTAGAAAATGTCACTCAAATAAACAAGAATACAATCAAGAAAAATCAATAAATCTTCCCTATTATTTGAATACAACCAACCTATACACTTTCAAGCCAATTCAAGTCCCTACACCAACCCCTAGTCATCTTAAGCACACCTAGTTTTTCAAATTCTTGCATTTTCATTCACTATTTCACCTAACACTCTTAAAGGGATAGCTACATATGGCTTGATCCCTCCTTGGAGTATTGGTATGTAGGTAGCATGCCCACACATAGGGTGTGAAGCATGTTCAGTGCATCTTACACACACTAACCCCTTTTCCCTATTTTCCAAAGTTTTTATTCAAGTACATAGATGCCACTTGCATACAAAATCAACTATACACAAAGTTATGTTGATAGTGAGGATCCTAAGTTTGGTACACATGTTCACAGTGATCAAGCAAATAAAACGTAAAAAGCTTAGATTCTCAAGACAATAACATCAGGTAAGGACTACAGTGCTAGTGTCACTCCTATCCACTTTTATTACTCCTATCCGATCAAAAAATGAAACCCAAAATCCTATTTGCGATAGTGTCTCAGGCTTGCACACAAATTTCTAGACCCTATCTCATTAGATCAACATAAAATAAGATCAGTTTAATTTTCTATCTCTCACTACTATTTTTAGAAAAGTTATAATTAAAAATAAGTTTTAAAAATTAGTGATTTTAATTTGGAATATTATTTACTAATTTTCTCTTACTTAGACCCTTTTATTATTTATGAATTAAACAATAATTTCCCTAAAAATAATAAAAAATTTAGTGAACCTGACTTATTTCAAATTGCACATAAAAACCCTATAAACCCTAAGGTAAATTCCTAGCTAAATTTTCCCATAATTTTTTTTCTTAAATATTTTAAGCAAAAAATCATCCCAAATTTTTAAAATTTAGTATTAAATTTTAAAATAATTTTATTTCAAACCCTAGTTGCATCAACTAACTCCCAATAATTTTCCAATTATTTTCTAAATTTTTAGTTGCATATTAAAATTAGAAAATCACTTCAAATTTCAAAAATTCATAGTAATTTCAAAAAAAAAACATCTCAAAACCCTAATTTCATCTACTACGTCCTCTTAAGTCACTAATTTTCCAATAAATTTTAGAGTTTTTAGTTGCATATTTTACTCGGAAGTTCATTTTCAATTTCAAAATTCCATAGTTCATTTTCAAAATAATTATATGTCAAACCCTAGTTGTACATAATAGGTACCATTGCTTCTCGAGGTATCACCTTACATGTTTGTGAGATTCATATCCTTTTTATACAATTTCTAGTTAACTATTTTTAGAACTTTACATTTCCTATATTCAATATTTTCTTTATATCACACTTTGCCTATCAAAATTTTTTGTAAAAATTAAATCAACTTTCAACTTGTTTTTTTACCTTACCAATGGCCCAATATACCATTTTTGATGAAATTGATAAAAGGGAACTCCAATAGCTATTAACTAAACACCTTGACATGTAAGATGACATGATTAAAATACTACAAGAATAATAAAAAATAGTGAACAATGGCCAATCTTCTCAAACCCTAGAGGAACCAATTGTAAATGACACTACAGGGGTAACTATGTCTAAACAACCCCTATAGAAGCCGAACCTACCTCTATGCCACTAGTTACAACTAATACATCCCTATCTCCTGATATGGCAGACCTTGTGCAAGAGATAAGATCTATTCAATCAAAGGTGCTACATCTTGTGCAAGGTACAACTAGACCTATGCATGATTGGATTATTTTGATCTTTTGCATACATTATTAGTACATCACATTACATCTACACCCTTACCATAAGGTTTTTTTCAACCCAAGATTACTCTATATGATGGCAAGGGTGATCTAGAAACATATTTGAGAGCTTCTCATGTAGCATGCTTGGACTATGTACCCAAGAACTAGATACTTACCAAGTTATCTCCATGAAGCCTATATTATTATTATTTATAATGGTTATATATTTTATTGAATCAATATATTAGTGCATTCAATCCTTTATATGACATGTTCCTAGCTCATTTTAACATTAACATTGGTGTTAAGGTTTCATATGATCATGTTGTACAACAAAGAAAAGGTCAAAAGAACATCTCATAGATTATGTTCTTCGATATAAGACTATATTGGCTAAGATGAATAGCCCCATGGCTGATCAATAGTTACATGATCTCTTCCAATAGATTCTTCTACCAGCTTTACATTAATAAATTATGTTTAAAAGATTCTCTTCTTTCACTGAATTATGTCACACACTAAATAAAAGAGAAGTCAAATTAATTTTAATGGGAAAAATCAAGTACACAAGCATCTAAAACATAAAAAATAATAAAAACAAAGTCCCATACAAAATAAAGGTCAATGATAGCAAGAGTCAGAGTTAACCTAAAGTTAATGTGGCTTTAGAGCCCCCTTAGGGAGTGGTTTTATCAACACTTCCTTGGCATACATTTACCAATCTACCAGTTTCTCTAGCTAGATTTTTATAGTAGCTATTAGATGGTAACATCATATCTCTCCCTCTCATTTGGGAATTTCACCCAACAAACCCTCTTTCATGAGGATATGATCAACATGCATTTTGCAAGTTTCATAAGATGATAAGATATACAATAAATAGATGCATCAATTTGAGACACAAGATACAAGATTTAATAGATGATAATGATGTTGATCTTAGCAATTCAATTAAACATCCTTAGGCAAAGAAAACATAGGATAAAGCATTAAAAATCTTTTTAGATCCTTTTCCATAGCATTCCAAATAAGAGACAGGGGACACATCAGGGGTTCATCATACATATCATGCACATACACCACCAGATACATATATGGTAACTTCAATAGAGACACATCCTTTGAGTAACATGATTGGTGTATACAATTCTAGAATTCCAACTAGACCTTCCATCTCCTTCTCATAATAAGATATCATCAAGGATGATTCAGATTATCATGCACTCTTTATCAGAGCTTACATTCATAATCATACTATTCATAGTGTTCTTATCGATAATATATCTAGTGTAAACATGTACATTATGACATTACTATAGCATTTAGGATATTTAGATCAACATATTACCTTAATAGACACATTTATTAGTAGATTTAGTGGGCACATATAAAGTTCATTAGGTGAGATTATACTTCCTTTACAAGTTGGTCCAACACATGTGGCCACACCATTCAATATTGTTCATAGTGTAGGAGTTTTTGACATGTTACTTGGTCAACCATGGATTCAGAAACTTTGATTAGTACCTTCTAAATTTCACAAATGTGTAGACACCAAAATCGTGTCGACTCCCCTGGTCATTCCCCGTCTTATTCTTCTTCGCCTATTGAACCCTTGTCGATCACTTGTTCCACCAACCTTGACCCTGGCAGCATGTAAAAATGAGCACAGAGCTAAAGGTAGACTCTATCCCCATTATGCATCTGCCGACATCGGTCTTTACCCGACCGATGTCGCCGACGTCGGTCACCTATCGGCCGACGTCGGCACTCCTGCCGACGTCGGTCACCTTCCCCTTGTCCGTTATCAGTTACCATTCGGTTTCCCGAAACGGTTGACGAACCATCTCTGGAACCGTCCCCGTCCCCCGCCTTCATTAACCTCCGCCAACCATTCGAGACCAGACCCCCGAACACTATTCGAAACGCTGAGTAACCAACCTGCGAATTCCTCCATCAACCTGCGAACCCCGAGCAATCATCAACACTACGACATCAACACTCTCGGCATCAACCAATCTGCACACCATGGCTTTCATCGCGTCTTCTGCTAGGTAAGTATTATTCTGTTTATTTCATTTCTTTCTCAGTTATTATTTATCAGTTCTGTTATCCCTGCCTCTATCCTGACTCCCCCAGACTCTGTTCAGACCTCGTCCTGACCCTATCCCGACTCTATCCAAAACCCTACCTTGACCTTATCAGACTCTGTCCAAAACCCCCCAGACTCTGTTCAGCCCTGTCCCAACTCTGTTCAGACCTGTCCCGACTCTCCCAGACCCTGTCCCGAACCTGTCCAGACTTTCCCAAAACCTGCCCCTACCGACGCCGGTCACTACCCTGACTGACGACGGCACCTTAACCGACGTCGGCACCTTTCCTAACCGACGCCGGCACCACAGAGACCGACGTCGGTGACTGTGCAGAACAGTGCCGCATATCAGGTACGCTCTTTATTTTTCTGTCATTTATTTCTGTCATTGTCCAATATTCTGCTCTTTTTTATCAGTGGGTTGATATCCTTCTAGGGAGTCTTCGTACTTCCGGGATCGGGCGTTCGCTTGACAGCCCACCATATCTTTGACTAACGTTTTTCTATGTTTTAGTCTTTTCTTCGCAGGTGTCATTCCTCCACAGCAAAAGAGGAGAATCTTTCAACGTCTAATTTCGGTGCGCACGACTTTATCAGGTACTTCTAGCCTTGACCATCTTTTAGTTTCTTATTTCTTCTTTGAATGTAGAAAGCAATTTTGCATAGAAACATTCTGGCATGCCCGATGGGACCCTAGGTCCTCCTTGGGTTCTTTCTTTCTTTCGTTCATTTAGGTGCATTAGGTTTCTTCCTTTTCGCCTCCTTTCGTCTCTTCTTAAATGACATCATAAGCAGAACTAAAACGAACATTTCTTTCTTTCTTGCACTTCTAGTCATATTCTTCGACTCTTTCTCCATTCGTCTTCATACGAACAAACATTTCGACTTGGGCATTAAAACACTTTGCATTCATCTCTGTTTGCCTGCATCTTTTATACCACACATAGTAATTAAACCACATATTGAATTAATCTAGATCACTTGATGTTACACGACCAAACCACCTGCACAAAACGAACATAAAACTTACCTGAGACAAGGCCCGACTGGGATTTCATCCCCCAGCGGATACCTTACCCGTCCCGGTGACCCTACTTGGATTTCATCACCAAGGGGGAAGCCCACTCCATTCTCTGGCAGAGTCTAATCTCAAGGCGAGGTATATTTTGGCTAAGCGAGACCAGCTAACCACTGGAATCGTGAAGTGAGGGGAGCTTGCTCCTTAGCACCAGGCCACGTACCAGACCCTAACACAGACTTCTTGAGGGCCTTAACAAAACCTGAAACCATCCATAGACTGCTTCTTCTAGGACCCATTTTTTAGCCAATCTTCCTCTACACACACATTCTAAGGCATAAGCCACTATAATCCTAATAATTTACTTCTAGGGTTTTAGGATCTGCTTGTGTCTTCATCTTTTTAGTTCTTATCTGCTTGTTTGAGCTTGTGAGGACGTTCTTTCTTGCCTTGAATGGTTCTGACACGTAGTCAAACCAAGGCTTTTCTTGACCACACTAGCCATCAATCGCTTTCGCCTACCCCATCTATAAACAATCATATAATGGAGTTCTACTCGAAGACCGAAAGAATTCCTACTAGACTATCTCCAACCCAGACGCCTATCATCCCAGAAGGGGACCAAGATTTTGCAAGATTCTTGGACCTCAATACCGCAGCCCTTCAAAACTATCTCGCAAGAAAACCAATGCGGGACCTTTCGGGCGACGTGGCGACGACATCAACACCGTTCGCCACCCAACCTTTTACGACTCAACCTTTCGCCTCAACCATTAACCCGACCATGGCCTATACGCAAAGTTCGGCCTCCTCGTCTATTTTTAGACCAACCTCCATCGAGGTTTCGTTACCCCCTCAACCACCTGCAATTCAACCAAGTTCTACATCATACCAAAACTTGATTGTCTCGACCCCTCACACTCTTGCGCCTATATATGTAGGAGTGCCTACCTCGCCCTTTGTCAATGCCGTCACACAACCTCCTTTGGCGGTATCTAGTCAGCCTATGCCTTCTACCTTCATAACCCAACCACCCTTAACCTCTACTTCTGCCCTTGCGACTAGTCATCCGTACATTGTACAACCGACTACGTCGCACGCCTCCTCTAGCCTCTTTCAAGTGCCTTACAATCTAGGGGGCGCTCAACCTACCAATCCGTTAGCAGATCTTATCAAGATGCTGATGGATAAAATGTCCCATCTCGAAGCTTCTATCTCCGGTTCAAGCAATACTTTTTCATATGAACAAGTTTGCAGCGAGCCCATCCACCCTTCCGTCCCTATCTGACCATACCCTAACCATTGGGAGCTTCCTAAATTCACTCGCTTTCAGAGTAAGGAAGACCCACAACAACATCTACGGGCATTCAGACATGCCTGTTACCTTATCACCCACGACGATGCATTACTTCTACGCACGTTTCCTATGTCGCTTTCTGGCCCTGCCCTTGACTGGTATAGTTCTCTTGCCAGACACTCTATCTTTTCATTCATCCAGCTTGCCCAACTATTCATTGACCATTTTTCTATCAATATCACTAAACAAGTTTTGATCACAGACCTTTACTCCATCAGGCAATTTGACGATGAATCAATCGTCGACTTTGTCGCTCGTTGGAGAGGCTTGATCAATCAGCTCTCCTTCTCCTTGCCTCAACCCGAGCTCATTGAGCTCTTTTCTCGAGCATGTGTCAGTCATATCTCGTCCACCTTGCGGGTTCAGACATTCCACACTTTTGACGAGGCCTTCACCATGGCCCGAAAGCTCGAACTCCGTGCCATTGAAGAAGATAAGGTCAAATTATGTAACACTAACACAAGAACCAATGACCATTCTTCTTCCAGACCTTCTTCTGCCCACTCTCAATCCAAAGAGTTGGCAAACACTGTCATCTTTAGACCATCATCTTCAACAATAACTAACCGCTCATCATCTTCAACATTAGACTACATCAATAAACATTTTCAACGTCAATCCTTACAGCGTCAATTCACTCCAATTAGGGAGTCATATGCCTCTGTCTTGGATAAACTCGTCAAGCAGGGGGTCCTCGATCTCCCTCCAATCTAACCACATCAATTCGACCCCTCAACACCTATCCCTGCATGGTACAGGGAAAACCACTTTTGCAACTATCACCGTGTCAAAGGCCATGACACGGATCACTGTCAAACTTTCAAAAACATCGTCCAAGACATGCTAGACAAGGGGGATCTTATTTTAGATAACCCGAATGCACCACCCAACCAAAACCTTGACATCTTCAAGCAACCCCTTTCTAATCACCCGCCTACTCAAGACAATGTCCAAACCATAACCAATGACCCTCAAGACCATGATATACACACGGTCGACACTATCTTTTCTCTTATCCCTGACCAACCTTTCTCACAGGTGGAAGACCTTTCTTCCCCTATACCTCCTCCACATGGCGAAGAACTTTCTTCTCCCACTTGTCCTCCAGTGACTTCTCCCATATTGGAGGACGCTTTGACCACATCAACACCAGCTACCTCATCTTCATCCTTATTATCATCCATAGACGATCATACCTTTTTGACTCCCCAACCACACGCAGCAGCCATGACTACTCCAGAGCTCTTTCCACTTAAAGAGCCCACACCTTCAATCTCTTCTCCATTGAGAGAAAAACTGTCCACATCTAAGTCCAAACCCGCGCAGGCATCCATCATGCCCAAAGAGATTAAACCTCTTGGTGTTCGCCCCACATCTAATCTTGCCTCACACAAAGGTGGCCCTCAACCCAAACCAAAGAAGGCTACTAAACCACACCGGAGGCCTCCTCCCCTATCTTCGTCATTACCTTCAATTGTGGGCCCACATCCGTCTACTTTACTCGGAGTGCTTCCCACTCCCATACTTCACAGAGGTAAGTCACCTCCATTATTCTATCAACCCATCAGACTTATACCTCCTTCAAACCATTGACCAACACCTCCTTCACCTCTTAAACCTCCTGAACCAATGTCACCAACCCTCACTGCAACAAAACATCCCGACCTGTTAGCAGGTTCATATGCCTTGCTCTTACGGTAATTGTTGCAGTCCTCTCGTCTCAATCTCCCGCCTCTTAGACCATATCACTCTCTCGGACCTAAACCACCATGGTTCGATGACACTCACATTTGTGCGTATCATCGCATGCCTGGGCACGACACGGAGCATTGTCATGCCCTCAAGGTCATCGTTCACCAATGTCTGGGGAATGACACCTCTCTTCTCGACCACATTATCAACAAACCTTCAACACCACCCCACTCATCAACTCTCGGATCAAAACCATCTTGGTTCGACAACTCTAAATTCTGCCACTATCATCACACTCTGGGACATGACACCGAGCGTTGTTGCGCTCTTAAAGCTATCATTTGTCACCACCAGAAAAAGGATTCCTTTCTCACCAAGGATCCTCTCGACCACCCCTTTGAAAAATTATCAACACCAACCCATGCCTCTCCAACCTCGTCATCTAAATCAGGATCTCCACGTTGAACTAGGGTCCCTTCGCTGCCTTTAACCCCTTTATTCGACATCAACACAGTCTATCTGACCACTAAGCCTCAATCGACCTTAACTAATCCGTCAAACATTCTCCCTAGCCGCTGGGGGAATTCAACCTTCATCCAAACTTTGACCAATTTTTCAACACAGTCTCGACCACATATCAATCACTCTGTCAACTTAACCTCAACCAGACTAGCAACCAAACATTTAACCCAACCTCAACCAAACATTTCGACCCAACCAAAGATCAAATACCAACCAATCAACCCTCGACCAACCATTGACCAATTATCAAATGACCAAATCTCAACCAAACATTCGACCCAACCCTTTTATCAAAACATTCAACCTTTTTCAATCAATCAACAACCATATCAACCAACTTCACATCCACTCATCAATCAACGCCTGACCAATCTGGAAAGAGGCAAATGGGGCAAGTTTGCTCCTAATTGACTCGGACCTTATCATGCACATGTATACACCAGGGACTTATCAGACCCTGAGCCTTTTTATGCGTTGCATCTGCGACCGTTCTACTGCTAGTCGAGTATTCGTCCACTTGACACTTAACTTGAGCTCGTCCCTTGAGCAATCCCCGTCCTCTTCATCCTACTTCCTTTCAACCCTATTCCTCTTAACAATTCCTATAACCCTTTTATGATGTATGGATACTTTGTCCTAATAAAAGGGAGCCCTTGACCTCCTACAGTCTTGTCCATGACTCAACTTCTATAAAAACAAATCAAGATGTCAAAACATATCCATGGTCACTATATCAATATCAAAATCAAAAAAACAGACTGCTCCCTCGAAGGACAGCTGTACTATCATTGCTGTAATAAATAGATTGCTTCCTCAAAAGACAGCTATTCAAAAGCCTTTATATTAAACAAAAATCTAGACCACTCCCTCGAAGGATGGCTATGACTACTCTGGCAATAAACAACATTATTTTAGAAGCTTCCTGCATTGATCAGCTTCACAACCTGACCACCAAGCAAATGACATCTCTATGCAGGCTTCCCGTATTGATCAATCTGCGCCAAAAAAAAAAAAAATGAGTCACGGACTTGGCTTGTAGTTGTCTCAGGGTCTCCTATAAAAAGGGGCAAAGTTATCTCTGCTCTTAAAATGGGTTACCCTCTTTCCTCCTCCTATTACCTACTCAAGGGACTTCGAGCTCACTTTAATGTCTAAGTGATTCGATTACCGCTCTAACATAACTATGGTCAACGACGTCATGCATGAATGGGGCTCTTGGTTCTCATATCCCCTATCTATGCTATCTTTTTGGTCCTTGTCAATGAAAGAGCAATATGCTTTTCACTTCTTCTGCACTTTGGTCACATTCACCCTCATCACTTGTCGATCAACTCAGCTCAACTCTCTTTTCAGACCATCAACATGACCTTGCCTATTCACCCTAGTTTCTATGGACACCAATACACATGGAAACTATCGACTCGCCCCAATTTATGTTTAGCATAAACCAATACTTGCTGAAGCATAAATAGACCTCAATTCATTTTTAGCATACATCCATCACGTATATGGGATATTGCTAGGGATGAAAAACCCCTCAACCAATGTTGCAGAATACACCATTTGGAAAAGGCTGCAACATCTTTTTTTTTTTCTCACCATCCCTTTGACCCTTCCTCCCTTCTAGGGAGAACTACATCGGCCTGAGGCCCTATCACCAGGGCTATGTAGGCAGCACTCAATTGACATGGGGTCTTCTGGGGTTCGCTCGGCCGCATCCTTTCGTCCATTCATCCATCCATCGACCACCAACCATTGGAGATCATGCCTATCTCCTCCGACCTTGACCACTTCCAAGACGTTGTTGCCTTGGTTGTTTTTGCATGTATGCTACCTCATGACTGGTTAGCAAAATTGTGCGCAGACCTTTTTGGACCCTCACAAGTATAGGATCGCACACCGGTTGATCCGCCCTACTTGTGACTTTTTCGCGTTTCTAGGAGCACTTCCTAAGCCCGGGATACCTGGAACGCGACGACCCAGTTGGAGCTTCAGCTTAGATTGAGTGACCCGATCAGTAGATGACTAAATGCTGGGGCCTGGTTACTTCAATTTTGGCACTCCTCGACCCTTGACCTGCGACACTTTGGCCTGACCATCTCGTGCAGTGGTATGCGTGCAATCAAGACCTTTGTAGCGTTCACCCTCACCCCTTTTTCATCCGCTCTTTATCAAATCAGCACCCGATTCCCGATTCCCTTCCCTCGACTCCTGCTTTGAGGGGGAATATCCGTACTCGGGGCATTTCGCTTCCTATTTTTGTCTTATAATTCATTCGAACAACCAACAAGATGAAATCAACCTTATCCCTCACCTGGGGCACTCACTCCTATTTTTGTCTTGCAGTTCATCCAGAACAACCAACAAGACAAAAAGGGGCAAATGTAGACACCGAAATCGTGTCGACTCCCCTGGTCATTCCCCGTCTTATTCTTCTTCGCCTATTGAACCCTTGTCGATCACTTGTTCCACCAACCTTGACCCTGGCAGCATGTAAAAATGAGCACAGAGCTAAAGGTAGACTCTATCCCCATTATGCATCTACCGACGTCGGTCTTTACCCGACCGATGTCGCTGACGTCAGTCACCTATCGGCCGACGTCGGCACTCCTGCCGACGTCGGTCACCTTCCCCTTGTCCGTTATCAGTTACCATTCGGTTTCCCAAAACGGTTGACGAACCGTCTCTGGAACCGTCCCCGTCCCCCACCTTCATTAACCTCCGCCAACCATTCGAGACCAGACCCCCGAACACTATTCGAAACGCTGAGCAACCAACCTGCGAATTCCTCCATCAACCTACGAACCCCGAGCAATCATCAACACTACGACATCAACACTCTCGGCATCAACCAATCTGCACACCATGGCTTTCATCGCGTCTTCTGCCAGGTAAGTATTATTCTATTTATTTCATTTCTTTCTCAGTTATTATTTATCAGTTCTGTTATCCCTACCTCTGTCCCGACTCCCCCAGACTCTGTTTAGACCTCATCCCGACCCTGTCCCGACTCTATCCAAAACCCTACCTTGACCTTATCAGACTCTGTCCAAAACCCCCCAGACTCTGTTCAGCCCTATCCCGACTCTGTTCAAACCTGTCCCGACTCTCCCAGACCCTATCCCGAACCTGTCCAGACTTTCCCAGAACCTGCCCCTACCGACGCCGGTCACTGCCCCGACTGACGACGGCACCTTAACCGACATCGGCACCTTTCCTAACCGACGCTGGCACCACAGATACCGATGCCGGTGACTATGCAGAACAGTGCCACATATCAGGTACGCTCTTTATTTTTCTGTCATTTATTTCTGTCATTATCATCTACTTTCGTCTAATATTCTGCTCTTTTTTATCAGTGGGTTGATATCCTTCTAGGGAGTCTTCGTACTTCTGGGATCGGGCATTCGCCTGACAGCCCACCATATCTTTGACTAACGTTTTTTTGTGTTTTAGTCTTTTCTTCGCAGGTGTCATTCCTCCACAGCAAAAGAGGAGAATCTTTCAACGTCTGATTTCGGTGCGCACGACTTTATCAGGTACTTCTAGCCTTGACCATCTTTTAGTTTCTTATTTCTTCTTTGAATGTAGAAAGCAATTTTGCATAGAAACAAAATGCATGAAATTCATTCATGTTAATCAATTTGTTATAGTTGGTGGAGTTACATATGAGTTACCACTCCCCACTTTAGAACCATATACTATTTCATAGTCACTAGTTTTAGTTTTAGCACTAGTTATAGTTTCTCCTCCAATTCTGATTCAAACACAGTTGAGGCATCCATCATTAGCACAAAGACTCCTTACACCTCCACAACTTTAGGATTCTAGATAGTTTCTATATATATTTTTCACAACCAGGTCAATATCATTGAGATCTAATGTATCTACTCATAAATCACATGTTTAGAGAGATATTCCTATTACTAGATGGGTCTGTAAGAACCCTAAAATTGCATCCTCTTCTCTAAGTCATAGTGGGACCCCACACTTAGTTTATACTTTAGATATTTTAGATCATTTATATAATACTAACACACACACACACACACACACACACACACACACACACACACACACACACACACACACACACACACACACACACACACACACACACACACATCAGAGCCATAGTCTCAACATTTCCATCATGTTCCATGATCATGCATGATTCCTCTCCTTGATACATGACATCATGATAGTGAGTCTCCCATGAGACTTATCAGTTAATATCATCCTTTCCTAGCTTACTTGTACATATTTTATTATTCTTGATTGTACATAGCTTAAAATATTTCAAAAAAATCCAAATATGTCAAAAACACCAAAAAAATTTAGATTGTATGCATCATCTATGTTTTAAATTACTAATACTATGCTAGGACTTACATTTTTTAGTTCATTCTATTGTATGTTGATTTATCTACATTACCATGCTTCACTTGATCTTCTTTGAGTGTGTGTAGTTACATCTAGTTACTTGATTATTTCACTCTACCCATTAAGGGGGCATCCTAATTCTACATTGAGACACAAATCAATATAAATACCCATTGGGGGTTTATTCTACATGACTACACTATTCAAGTTATGTCAGTCCTACACCACACAATCTAGTTATCATTTTGATATACATTATTTACTACCTTACATAGATTACTCTATTGACATTCACTAGTATTTAACACTTGTGTATTTATTTACATATACTTAGGCTTGTACTAACATGTCTTGCATACATTCACTTCTTTGTTTAATTAATTATATGCGTTTGTAATTCTAGTTTCTTACATGCTTTCTTTTCTTGCTTAGCATTAGCTTGATGTGATTGCATTTCTTAGTTCCTATTTGCCTCCTATATGTGCCTTAGGACATTTACCAATGCTCTTTTCTTCTATTCATGTGTATGACTTAGGGAATTTTCCAATGTCCTTTTTATGTACTCCTCAATGTCATTTTGGCTTTCACACCAATTTACTTATTTCAACTATATGTGTATGTGGCATTCGAACATGCCTTATATGCTTGCTTTCTATTTTGAGTGACATGTGCCCATGTCCCTTATCTTCTTAGACCCCTAGACACCCTTATATGTTTTTTTCTTCTTAATTTATTTTCTTGTTGCCTAATTGTTTTTGATTGTTTACAATGCTATGATCCAAATCATGCATTATCTTGCTTCTTGGATTCAATGATGGATATCATGCTCCATTCTTCCCTAATAACTAAAAACTAACATTTCTTGTTTTAATTCAATTCTAATACATTGAACATACTATTACATTATTATATCTATCTAGGCATACACCTATTGATCTAATAATCTCTTAATTCAAACCATGATATATCTTGAGATATATTCTTAATTATCATTTTTATATCATGTATAGTTTCTAGCTTAACACACTTGTAGGGATTCTTCTTGTGAGGGTAGTCATTATAGGGTACCTAATCCTACCCTCAAAAGAGGGGGAAACAAATAGAGGTTTTTCTATAGAGATCAGATTTCCTATCGATCAAAAAATCTAGTTTTAGAACACCTAGAACAACAACTAGACATTAAACCAGTCATAGTAGACCATGCAAACAGTCAAGCATATAGAATAGTCATTAGATGTGGTCTAAGAAAATAGTGTTGAGACTAGACTATAGAACTGGTGGTGATACTATCCATTTATATCACTCCTATCAAAATAGTAGAAAAACCTATTTTTCTATAAGTAGACAAAAAGGTAAGTTTGATTACAATTATATCAACTACAGTTTATACTAAAATCAATAGTTTTAGTATAGTTTTCTCAAAGAATCTAGATATAAGGGCATCATTTATGGCATGATGGCTCTCACTTATAGTTGTAGATAGGGTAGTTGGTATAACTTCTAGATCAAAATCCATGTTTTAGACACTAGTGATTGGGGGTAATGTGTATGACACATTTGTTTTCTTTTTTTCCTAGTTCAACATTGTCTAAACATTCTTAGTAGCTACATGCCTTACTCTATATATAGGTGGTTGGCATCATTTTTAGTTTGTATTTTATACAAGCCTAACTCTCAAGTTCTTGAGTGGCTTCCACATAATATAGACTCTCAGTTTTGGAGTGGTTTTCATACAAACCTAATCTCCATCTTTTAAAATGGCTAAAGAGTGGCGTAGTTTCCATCATACATTCAACTATCCACACCAACATTTTCATATCATATTACATTCATGGGATTCAAGAGCCATCTCATATGACACAAATTCGATACTGGTATTAATTTATAACTTCACTTCATAAGGCAATTATGGAGCCAAAGGACTAGATAGCCTTTATATTCTTGATCCATCTATTCAGAGGGATTGGATACATAGTCTAAAAATCAATCAATATATAGGATCATCTAGATTCACTTAGTAGAAGATAATGGAGCAAAAGGGATAGACTTTGCATTCTTGATACACTTTTGAATAACTGAGAACTTAGATCCATTCACAATATTACTCTTGGTTCAACATCATTCAACATATACCCAAAAAATCTAGCATTACTCAATAGCATAATAGGTTTTTTATTGATTCATGTACCCAATGAGGTGTTTTTTCATTTCTCTTCCTTTCTCTCTTACCTAAATTTATACATGCCTATTTTAGATATAGTGTACCTAGTAAAAACTGATCTACTTTTGTTTTAACTTGTAGATTTACACTTCACAACATACTCTCTCTATGCACACCCAACATCACATAGCATCATGGGCTTCACCCTTGTATGTAATTTCAGGTATGCTTTATACTTTTTCTTTATCCTAGTATTTCACTTTGATACATCACTAGAATAAATGGAAGGCAAATTTAGTCATATAAAATGCAAAAATTTATAACTTGAGATTGATTAATGACACCAAACTTATAGCTCCCTCTTGTTTTCTCTCGTGACCCTCATAGTATTATTTTCACTGATTCTTAGTCATTCGTAGCCTTCCAAACTTGACCCTAGCTAATTTAGGACCTTTTCTTCATGACCAATCCATCTCCCTAAGTCTCATCTACCTAGGATAATAGCACCCAACTAAGACAAGAGAGTCAGTGCCACTTTTGTCTACTTTCAGTGTTGTTTTCCAAGCTCATTTTTTTCCCCAATGGTTAATTTCTTCTGATTATCCATCCTTCTCCTTGTCGATCTAAAATGAGAAAATTTAATCTATGACTAATAGATCATATAAAATCCCATTCAAAGATTACTTAGAAAGGTTTGGAAAATATCACTCAAACAAGCAAGACCACTCAAGAAATCTTCCCTATTCTTTGCATATAACCAACCTATACACTTTCAATCCAATTCAAGTCCTTACACCAACACCTAGTCATCTTAAGCACACCTAGTTTTTGAAATTCTTGAATTTTCATTCAATATTACACCTAACACTCTTAAAGGGAGAAATACATATGGCTTGATCCCTCTTTAGAGTACTGGTATGTAGGCAATATGACCACACATAGGGTGCGAAGCATGTCCAATGCATCTTACACACACTAACCCCTTTTCCCTCTTTTCAAAATTTTATATTCAAGTTCTTAAAAGACACATACATATAAAATCAACTCTACATAGATTTATATCAATAGTGAAGCTCCAAAATTTGATACAAAGGCTCATACTAGTTAGGCAAACAAAACCTAAAAAACTTAGATCTTTAGGACAATATAACTAGGGAAGGACTACAATGTTGGTTCCACTCCTATCCACTTTCAACAGTCCTATCCAATCTAAAAATGAAATGTAAAATCCTATTTGTGAGACTATATTAGGCCTACACACAAAATTTCAAACCCTATCTCAGTCAAATAATCATAAAATAAGATAATTTTAATTTTCTCTCACTATTATTTTTAGAAAAGCTATAATTACAAATAAATTTCATAAATTAGTAGCTTTTTAATAATTTTATCTTAATCAAACCCTTTTATTATTTAGGAATTAAACACTAATTTATCTAAAAATAATAAAATAATGGAGTGGTGATGCTATGAAGAATGAGGATTGATTTCCTCAATGAGATCTAGTCCCCATTGTGAGAAGGACCAAAATTTCTTAGATACTTGAAGGCCATAGGCTGGTACATGATGTAAATTGGCATACTTTTCACATTTAACACAATTATTAACATAATCACAATAGTCTTGTTTGAGGATGAGCCAATGGTATCCAAGGTAAAGGATATATTTAGTGACATCTAGACCACTAAATTGTCCCCCAAAGATCCTGTAATGCATTTCCTTAATAACAACAAAAGCTTCCTAATTGCATAGGCAACAGACAAGGAGGTTGTCAAAATCAAATTTTTAAATGATTCCCCATAGTATGGTATAATGAGAGGTACTCTGAATAAATGCTCTTCGAGCATTCCTAGAGAGGTTGGGAGCAATATGCCGAGGTTGAGGTAGTCAATGGTTTACTCATACCAAATGTCTAATAGGGATTCTTCCACATTAAAAATGGTAGGGAGTTCAGATTGGAGATAAGAGGGTGTGATAAAATTATGGATGGTGATAAATATCTTAGAATTGGAAGGCAAAAATGGGATATGCAAATTTAAGGAAACCATTATATCCACAAACTTGTTGGTAAATTATGTAATAGATTAGATAAGGTAATAATTAAATGATGCTAATATTACATCCACTAAGTGTTTATACTATTTCAAGACATCATTCATACATTGGTAAGATTCATTTACCTAGTTGACCATAAGTTGGGAACCTCCAAAGACACTGATCATCTTAACTCCCAAGGCTAGAGTGGTTTGGAGACCTATTATTAGGGATTCATACATAGACATATTGTTGGTACACTCAAAATCAAGTTTTAAAAAAAGAGGAAGAGGTTTTCCATTGAGGGGAATGAGAATAAATATATAACTTCCATTGTGTTGGCACTTTGAGTCATTAAATAACATGGTCATTTGGTAGGTGACATCCTCTTGAGAGATATTTTTGGTGGACTCATTTTGAAATGTAATAATAAGTGGTTATTTGTTTGGTAAAGGAGCTTTAGCCAATTGATTGGTAATGACTTGCCATTTAATCAAATTTTATTGGAGGAATTCAAGTTCAAACTTAGATGGGAACATGAACCACTTAGCCATACATTGGTTTTGGTATGATTTAGAGTGCATGTACTTGAGTGGGTCAATGTTGGTGATGATAAAGGTTTTGTGATTGATGAGGTAATGATGAAGTTTGGAAGATAAAAAGACTAAAGTGAGGAAAATATTCTTAGTATGGGTGTACTGATTCTCATAATCTATAAGTGTTCAAATTATATAGTTGATAACATTCTCTTTGTTTTATTTACCATGGCGAGCAAGCATTGCCCCTAAGGAATGGTTAATGGTGGAGATATAAATGTATAAGGGTTGGTCATGTTTAGTTGGGATAGTAATAGGTGGAGAAAGAAGGTATTATTTGAGTGAATCAAAGGCTTATTGATAGTCCTTAGTCCACTTAAAATATTTATCTTTCTTGAGAAGTTGGTGACAGGGTTGACATCTATCTAATATTTAAGAGATGAAGTGTTAGATGGATATCTTCCCTTGTAGACTAAAAAATTACTTAAGGTGGGTTAGAGGTGGCATGTCAAGAATCACTTTGAATTTGACAGGGTCTACTTTAATTCCTCAAAAAGAGGTGATAAATCCAAGAAGCTTTCCATATAGGACCCCAAAATAGCATTTCTTAGGGTTGAGTCAGACATGGAAATGGACTATGTACTAAAAGATAATTTTGAGAATTTATAGATGATCCTTGTGATAGTTGGATTTCCTAAGGAGATCATTTACATAGTTATATATGATTTTGTGGATGATATCATGGAAGATGTAGGTCATCACATACTAGTAGGCTACTCCAACATTCTTAAGACCAAATGACATTACCCTATAGTATAATGTCCCCCATGGGTGATGAAGGAAATATTATGTTGATCTTTAGGGGTAATCAAGATCTGATTATATCTCAAGAAACTATCCATGAGAGATAATATCTAGTGGTTGGATATAAGATCAAAAAGTTGGTCCATGCTAGGCAAAGGGAATTCATCCCTTAGACAAGTAAGGTTAAGGTCATAATAGTAAACATAGAGGTGAAGTCCCCCTAATGTCTTGGTGATGGGAGTGATGTTATAAACCCATTGGGGATAGTTAGTGGGCTAGATGAAGTCAATAGATAAGAGGTGTTGAATCTCCTCTTTGAATAGAAGGGTGATATGAGTTTACATCCTATGAAGATTTTGCCTAATAGGCTTGTCATCAAGATGGATGATGATGTTATGGAGAGCTATGGAAGGTTGATTTTGGGCATATCCTGATAGGATCAAGCAAATTCTATGCTTTGGTCATAAGGGAAGGAAGGGTAATTTTATTGTTTTGAGGAGTCTATAAATTTGATAAAATTCACAATATGAGGGTTATCCTAAGTACCTAAGCTGACATCAATAGTGGATTCATTCAACATGGTTTAGTTTTTAGGAGGAAGGGCTTTGTAGATAGAAAAATCCCCTACCACAAGATAAGTGAGAATGGAATCATTGTCTTGACATTGGATGGTGTTGATGGTAAGATAATCATTTTCCACCATTTCATGATGAATTAGAGGAAAGGTTTTAGTTTGGCTGCCCTTATTATAGGTCAAGGGACCCAAACTAATGGTCTTGACTAATTTTTTTATAGAAAATATGGTTTTGAAATCCTTAAAATTTGAAAGATATGGGGTTGGTGAGAATGGAATATCCTTATCAATGGTGATGAATGGGTTTGGGTGAATCGATGGGTTATTTTGGTGGGATGAACCCAAGGCCAAATAGCTCATGAGGTTTCTACATTTTGATCAAAGATACCTCATGGGTTCCATATTTATAATGACCAAGGTTCAATCCCTTCCAAACACACGTATGAAGGTATAATATACAAAATGCTAGTTTATCCAAATAGGATAAATCAGAGGTAAATGGTTGGGTAGAAGAGGTGGTGGAGGAAGCAAGAAGTAGATGATTAAGTACCCCATATATAAAATTGGTTTGGTGGTTAGGAAGCCCAAAAGGAATGATGGTTTTAATATTGGGATCATAACCAGGATCATGGTGAAGATTCCTTTACTCTTGAAGAGTAGGGAATTCATCTAAGGCCAAAAGACTATAATTTCCCAGTGAGAGATGTTAGAATGTAGGTTCCAATGGGTATTCTATGGGGATTTGAGAATAAGGGATAGATGAGCTAGTTAAATCTTCATCAATAGTAGGGGTAGAATTTTTAGTTGGTGGTGAGGTGGATGATCAAGGAAGAAGAATGGCATTGGGTTGATATGTCATGTTCTAAGATGAAAAAGTACTAGGGAAAAATTGTATAATGATGATCTAAGCCTTGTGTTTGAACTTGACACATCAATGTAAGGTGGATAGGACACAAATCATGGAGTAGATCCAAGGGAATCCAAGTAAGAAATTATATTAAAACTCACCTTATATTATGTAGAAGAGCTTTAGAAGCATATGAGGCCCCAAGAAGATTATGAGGACAACTATCCCCAAGGTTGTGGCCATAGTATCATTAAAGGAATAGAGGACCAATGTGGTTTTTGGCATGATATTCTTTGGAAACTAGAGTTGGTCATAAGAATGAGAGGAGATAATATTAATAGTAGTTCCCCTATCAATCATCACCTTTTTTATGTGTGTTTGACTAATGTATGCAATGATGAAGAGGGGAGGATATGGATCTTTAGGATGAACAAAAGGTATTTCTGAATCCTTGAATGTGACAAGGGTAGAAAGTCAAAAGACTACAACAAATGATGTTAAAGGTTAATGGTATTTAAGTTGGACCTATATATATTTTAGGGTCTCTATCATTGATTAGAAGTGATGGGGTGAGTTGTTGATTAGTTTTTATTGGCTCATCTTCACTAGTTTCTAGTGAAGTTATTTTAGAACTACTCATTGGATAGATTTAGAAGGGTTGGGAGGAGCAACACCCAAAATGGATATTTTAGGTTTTGGTAAAGGTAAAGGTGAATGCACTTGAGTCTAGATGGAATTTTGACGGGTGGAAGGATATGTCCATGGAATGGACACTTTGTTCTTAGATTATACCTTCTTTTAGCCCAAGATCGAGTGACCATATGGATAGTGTGGATGAGGGGAAGCATTGGGATAGAATTTTACTTCAGTTCTTCGTCACTTTTGGATGAGAGTGGGGGAGTGGGTAAGTGTTGGATAGGTTCATTTGGTGGTTGGGTTGATGATGGGATTGAGAGAGGTTCATTTAATAATATATCATCCTCATCCCATAATTTATGGATAAGTTATTGGAGAGATTTTTAGGTCTCTATGACATGTCCATGTGTCTTATGGTATGATCAAATTATACTATCATTAAACCAATATAGTTTAGGACTCAAAGGGTAAAAATATTTAATAGGTGGTAGGTTTAAGGAATAAGTTTATAATAACCTTTGTAAAATGGTTGAATAAGATCTAAGGAAAGGTGTTAAGAATGATAGGCTTTTGGTTTTTGAGGTGGGAACCTTCTTAGAAGTATGCTTCAACATAAAAGTTGTGGATGATATAATGATTTTGGTAGGTGGGTTTGATTGGGTTTGTTTGGCATTATATTGATTTGAGGTGTAAGGTTTAAAGGTGAAATATGTGGAGGTGGGTGATTTAGATGATGAAGGTTTAGAGATAGGTGGGTAGGTATAGGTAGGTAGTGTGGTTAATAATGATGGGGATTTTAATGATTTGGAGGGGGTAGGTAAAGGAAGAATGAAAGGAGGAAGTTTAGTTTGGATAGTTTTGGGAGGGTTTTCCTTCTTGATACAAGGATGACCTTCTAGGATGGAACAAGGATGGGGTCACAAGATAGAAGGTAAGAGGGAAGCGGGTGGTATGGTTTTGGTTCTAGGTGGAAGTTTGGGTGGATCCATATTCTTGGTTGGTTTGGTTAAGATTTTCTTTGGTAGATTGGATGGGTTCAAATTGAACTTTAAATATGGGTAGATAAGGATAGGAGTAGGAGGTACCCATAGGTTATTGATAGGTTTAATTAAAGAGGTGTAAGGTGATTTGATAATTTTAGATGGAGGTGGTTTGGATGGTTCCCCCATGGTTTAAGAGGGAGAAGTGTCTAATGAAGGGTTTGAGGTGATGATAGGTTTAATGGCAGGTGTGATTAAATATGGTGTAAATGAAGGTGATGTTTAAGGTTATTACTTATTCAGATAGGGGAGCCTAAGGTGGTGCTAAAATATGGCTATATATGTATTGGGTTGAGAAGAGAATTCTAGGATTTAGGCAAGTTTAAAGAAGGAATTGTAACTCAGTTTGGTTCCTTGGCATTAGATTCAAATATTAGGCCCATAGGTTGATGTAAGGGAATGTTTTCTTCACCCTTGTCCTTGATGGAAGTTTCTAATATTTGAGAGGATGTTTCCTTCATGGAAGGAGTAGATACGGTAATCTCTTGTTTTAAAATGGGTTCTAGAGAGAGAGAGAGAGTGTGTGTGTGTAGGTGATTCCATGATGGGGGAGGAAGGTGTGATGACTATGGCTACCCCCTTTGATATTTATATCAAAGTAGAGGTGGGTAAATCTATTATCTAATCAAGTAAATTAAAGGAGGTGTTTTTTTCCTTTTTCTAGGTATCCAAAGGAATGGAGGGTGATTCCACCACTTTAATAAATGGAGTGGAGGAAGAGGTAATTGATGAAGCAATTTCCTCAATGATAAGTTCACTAATAATTACATTGACTTTATGGACCTCATGAGTGTGAGATAATTCTAATTTTTTATCACCATGATTGGTAGAAGGGGCATGATTGGGGAAGGGTTGTCAAAATATGTCAAGTGGCTGATTTGGGGGAGTATTGGGATTGTCTAATATGAGTTCTCCCTTATTAATCAAGTTTTAGACAATGGTTTTTAAGGTGTTACACCTAATAACATCATGCCAAATGACATGGTAGAAATAACATAGATAACTCTCATTTTACCAAATGGGTATAGTGTGAGAAGCATCAAATTTTTGGGGATGTTTGATGGAGGAAGATGTATAATGTTGGATTTGAGCAAATTATCCAAACCTAGAGCATATGAATCCCCTAATGGAGTGTATTATTTTTGGGTATCCTATTTTTTATTTGATGTTTTTTTATTTGAGGAGTTAGAGGATTTGGTTTGGTTGGGTTGGTTGAGAACTATAGGTATAGTGGTTTTAAGGACAACCATGTTTGTAGCTACCTTTGGTTTGGTGTTAGGGTGGCTAGATTGGTTAACATTTTTGGAAACCTTTGATTTGGTATTTGGTGATGGATACCTTATTAGATATATTGATTGATAATTGGTCTAAAAAGGTTTGGTCAAGTTAGGAAAAGGAAAAGATAAAGTGATTAGTGATAGCACTATACCAATCTAATGTTGGTCTAGATAAAGACATAGGAAAGGTATGAAGGAGAAGAGCATCATCATAGGCAATCAAGTGATAAGAATTTCAAAATTATCTTAGGTGTTGTTAGGGGTCTTATTTTCTTTAGAATTTAGAAAATTTGGGTAATTCCCATTGAGGATGGTAAGGTTGGATAGGGATGGATGGGTGAATAGGTTCATTACAAATTTGGTCATAAGATAAAAGGTTGTGATCCCCAAATATAGATGAATCTAGGTAGGTCATTTTATCCATCAACATTTTGACCAAATATATTTGGGTTTAGGGAGTTCCATAATTATATGGAAATTTTTGTTGGGGTTGGGTGGATATAGTGTATGGATAACTAGTAGAAGGTTGAGAAGACGCCACATGTTGATATGTGGTCATTGAGGGTTGGGATGATTCCACACAAGGGTTAATGGTAAAAAGAGGTTAGGTATAAGGTTCCAAATATGGGTTAATAGACACAAGAGGTTGAGTGGAAGATGGAGCTATGTATCCTTATAGATTAAGAACACAACAAGGGTAGGGTGTTATAGGTTTTTTTGAGGATTTGATGTGGGTTGGTTTAGAGGTATGATCAAATTGATAGATTGTGGAATTGAAATGGATTAGGTTGGAGGTATGAATGGTTTAATTGGTTGGGGGTGAGTGGTAACTTTGGTACTTATAGATGGAAGGATAGAAGGTATAGAAAACACCACATTTTGAAGTGGGGTGAAAATTGGTGATTTGGTAGTGATAAGGGGAATAATGGTAATATGGGTTTAAGGTATCCCTATAGTGGGTAGATTATGGGTAATAAAATGTGAGGTTTCCCCTATGTTAGAGGGGTTTTTAGTTGGTGTAGGTGGTGTTTGGTTGCTATTTGTGTTGTTTTATTGAGTTTGGATGGAGGTAGTGGATGGTTATTGGTGGAGGAAGATGTCTGAGTGATCATAGGTTGGGTAGAGGTAGTGGTAATAGATATGTCTCCCATAATATGGGGAGGCATCCCATAAGGTAGATCACTAGGAGAAACTAAAATAGGGGTGTGATAAGACATGGTGTTGAGGGAATGTTGAAGGGATATGGGGTTGTTATCAAGGAAGGTGGGAAAATATTCATCACCTTGGATAAATATCTAAGGTATGGTAGGGATGGTAGAACGATGGGATAACCCTCAATGTTTGAGGTATACTCCGTGGAGGAAAAATAAGATGAAGGTGGCTTTTGGTTGGTTTGGTTCCTCAATTGTTGTCTAGTAAAAAATATGTGAGGAATAAAGGAAACATCACAACTAAAAGATAACATAAACAAAAGGAAAATATATCAAGTAAATAAAAAATACACTAGAGTGAATTTAAAATCTTAGGGTATATTTTATCTCACTTTTGGCTTATGCCTTAGCTGGAGAGTGTGAAGAAGAACTTGGTTTGTATAACATGTACTAAAAAAGAAGTCTATGGTTGGTTTTAGGTGTTTAAGGATCTCAAAAGGATCTATATTAGAAAGCAATACATGGCTTGGTATTGGGGCCTACCCCCTCCCTTCACACATCATAGTGATAAAGGTATGGTTTCTTAGCCAATATATACCAATTTCTAGAGTTTAGACTCAACCAAAGAGTTGAGTTTTAGTTTCTCTTCTTTGTAATGACCTCTAAGTAAGATAGCAAAAGGTTGAAGGTAAACCACTAGGAGATGAAACCCTAATCAGGCCTTATGTAAATTTTTATTATGTTTAATTGATATAATTAATTTGATTTTGGTGTGTGAGAATAAAGGTGAAACTATTATTGATTTACTTAGCCTAATTTTAACTATGTGAGCTAAATGTGGAAGCAATCAATGTATGGAAGGTTTATTTTATACCCAAAATAAATTTTAATTTCTTTATATGAGCATAAAATAAGGAATAAAAGGGAACCTAGATGCTACTAGGTCCCACTAGATATGCTAAAATGTTTCTCTCAATTTTAGTTTATTTTATTGGAAAATAACAAGAAACTAGATACAAGTATGGTAGATGAACTTTTTTGTTTGTGTGTGCACGATCTAGATGTTTGTGAAGAGATCCTCTTTGTCTTAGGAATAATGACCTATAGATAATAAGATAATAAATAAAAGGTGTTGTTATATGTATAAAAAGGTGGATTTCCTAGCACAATCTTGATCTAAGAAGTGTGAGCTTACTAAGACCCTATCAATCCACTCTCATAGAATAATTAAGTTGAAAAAAATAGAGATGAAGTACTTACATCAAATGATAGAAAATATTGAAAGGGAATTTAAGAAGAAATAAATTATTGATAAATTAAATAGACTACTTATAGCAATAAGTGGATTAATACTAATGCCAAATAGGTCAGGTTGGATTTAGAAAATAGGAGAGGACTTTATGAATAGGTAGAAAGATAGAAAGTGGAATTTGGTTAAGGGCATATAAATGGAAATAGCTTAATGTTATTTCCTACCATAGTTACTATCAATATTTTGGATTTTTATCTATGGTTAAGGTGACCATTGGTGATTGGGTGACCATCAATGATTGAAGGTGATTGTCAGTGGTCAGGGTGACAATCAATAGTTACTCTAGGTTCTAAGAAGTTTTGTAGAAATCTTGGGCTAATGAGGTTAGTGATCAAGTAGTATATTTTTAAAGGTATATTTAGGGATAGGATGTTAGAAGATATGATTTAAAAGGGTCTAGGTTAAAAACTAAATAATTAGAACTTGAAAACTAGAATAATACTTAACTAGTTGTTTGATAGTTGGTAGCTGATCTAAGAGTGATTTAGGTAGAGTAATGGTAGTTTTCATAAAGATAATTTTTTAAAGAGGTTTGGGTCATTTTCGTAGTTTTTAAATTAATGGAGGGAAGACCTAAATATAATTTCTTGATGTTGGAAGCTCTTGATGACTACTAGTTGATAGCTTGATTACCTAATTTATATATTTTAGATCCTGAATCCTTTTTCACCTCCTATTCCTATCTTTTTATAGGAAAAAGAGATGGATTTGTAGGTTATAGAAGGGGTGAGACTCTTTACACAAATTTAATTCTTGATGGGTTAGATCACTGCATGAATTAACATGTGATGTGTTTGGGTTTACACATAAACTGAGTTTGAGTGCTTTGATAATAGGGACTTGATCATTGGTAGTCAAGGTGACCATCAATAGTCAAGGTGATCATAAATGATCAAGTTGATCATCAAAGGTAGAGGGTTGAAGGTTAAGTGGGGTGAAAAGGTAGGTTAGTGAGTTGGTTTATCTAGTTAACTAATTTGACACAGTGTCATAGGTTGGGTAATGGTATGATCCAAGGGTGTTTTGACATCTAAAACCATTGTGTGTGGTTTCTAGTGTCTACATGGCACTCCACCAGAGTGAAATGAGAGATTATTCAAACTGAATGAGCATTAGGATGCAATGTGGAAGAATTAGATGAAGGTTGATACTTAGGCAAAATTTTGAAAAAGGGCCTAAGAAAGGAAGAGGCCAAAAGGATAACTTCTAACTGCACTAAGTGAGTCCCAAGCTACAAATGAACTTCTCTAAAATAACAAAATGTGGATTTTAATCCATAGTAAATAAAAATTTAATGGTACAAGGAGACTACAAATAAGGGTGATGCTCAAATATTACATAATCAAAGGAACATGACTTAGTCAAATGTCCATAAAATTAGGAATGACATATTTAAATGTATATACAATAAATAATGGCATATGAAATAGTCAATGCAAACATACATAAGAATGGGGGTCACAAGAAAATTAGTATATTCAAATGATCAAACAAGGAATACAATATCAAGGCAAGACACTCAAGGAAGTACATAAAGTAAGGCATAAGTAACAAGCATAAACATTTCATAATAGCTCATAGATCTAATGTGTTAGGAAAAATTGTCAAGTTTATAGCATATCAAGTACATTATGTAAGATATAATCATGGATAAAGGCATTTGTAAGTACATACATAAATTCATGCATGACAATTATAGTTATCATCAAAACATATAACATGTATGTATCAAAATCAAAGAAATAGTTGTCCCTAATGTCTATGTGACATGAGCAAAGGGAAATTCCAACATTTTTAATAGGAATGCATCATGCATATATATATCTCTATATCACACTCAAGTATAAGTGTGACACATATGTGTATGTAGGATTAACTGAGTATATCATTCATCAACATGAAACTAACACATAAATGCCAAAGATCCAATAGAACATGTAGGTGATGGAGATGTTTTTGTATTTTAATGAATAATTTTGATATTTTTTGAATAATTGAAGAGGAAAGGTCATCATATGATGTCATATAATGGATTATCATAGATATATCCCTACTATGAATCTAGTGTAATACCATTTTTGAGCTATCAATGAGCATATATAGGTATAATATTTGGCATTGTGGTATCAATGGTGATCTGTGTATGTAAAATAGGAATATGTGGCTATGAAGCAATAATAAGAGTAATAGGAATAGGGATTATTGAAACCCATAATTGAGTGTTTTATGGTTTATTTAGATTTACAATAATAGAAACATATTTAGGTGATTTTAATATATTAATATGGTATGTAGTAGAATATGGGCATTTTGTGGAATTCATTATATATCTATGATGTAATGGTGTCTAAAATATTGGTTACCTAGTAAAGAGGATTGCCTATTTCTTACCATTTTATGGTGAATTAGCCTTATTAAGCTTTATTTCTAGTCTTATAGTTATAATTCTCTTTTGTTTAAGTGTATGTTTATATGGTATTCTAAAAACTGTAATTACCCAAATTGTATGAATGTATTTAACAAACCCATGCACTATAGATAATATTTATTGAAGAGTTTGTATCCAAGGTCTTCCCAATAAGATATCAGATATGCCTATAGACATGGAAGGGATATCTAATAAGGTATTAACCACATGTGTGGGACCAGCCTATAAAGGTTAGTCAATCTAACTAAGAACCTTTTGGGATGTCCCATTGAAGGCTCTAACTAATCTAGTAGAGGGGTGTAAATCATGATTAATATAACCCAAAGTGCATAAGTAATTTCATTATGCAAAATTTTTCAATCATAACATTGTATATGGGGTATTTATCAAGACAATATTAAATAAATAGAGAATGAATATCATATTTATCATCCTAAATTTTGCTTCCATCAAAATAAATAGAAGGTATATGAGCCATATGAAGTATATGTCATGTGTAAGTACCAATAATAACATCTACTTAGTGACCATAATGTGATTGAGGAGGATGTGAATTATATGCCATTTGGACTTCTACTTCCTTCTTATAATAGTCTTTCAAAGGATTATCAAATATTTTCTAATTATGGTGATCACTAGGTTATGAGCTGTATTCCTTTAGAGGATCCTTAAATGTAAACTTTTAGTCATTGATAAGATCTTGTATCTTGTGAATAAATGGAAATAATTTTCCTATATAATTTCTTTGTCCTTGATGATAATCACAATAAGCATGTGCATCATATATTTTGGGTAGAATTCAGCTCATATCAACCTAGATAGGATGAGGAAAATATATAATTTGATACTCTAGTAACCACATGAGTAATGAATATGGGGATTAAAGTAAATGTGTAAATTATATCCTTGGTGAATTAGATAGGATAATCCAATTAGGCTACTATAAAACTATGTTAATTATGGTGGTTTTTCATTTTTAAGCGTAGGATTTTTTAAATTATAACCTAGTTTAATTATGAATTTGGTACTAAATGTAGATGTTACTAGTGTGTTTGTTACATATTTAAGCTTATTCAGTGACATCAATTTCATTTTGTGATCACATATAACATAACATAAGTCATTAAAATATTTGAACTTATTAAAAACAATGGAATCATGTAAATATGCAAGTAAACTTTACTTTAATATATCTTACAACTCTTTTCTTCCATAAGATCAGTTATTTTGGATAGTATAATATTATATATCAGGACATATTCATTGACAAGCTCATTAGTTCCTTTTTTGGTTTTGGAAATTTGGGAATATGAAACATTTTTGGAAATATTAATGGGAAATTATGCTTAGAAATGGTTTGCAAGAGGTTTTAATGATTTTACGGATTGGAGAGGTAAATCATAGAATTTCTTCAAAGCATAGACCTTGAGGCTTCTTAGAAATATTTTTTTCAAAATTTTATCATTCGAATCATAGTCAAGTCATGATGCATAAAAGGTTCAAATATGTCATTTAGGATCACCCTTTTCATCATAAAATGTGAAATCAGGTGTGACAAATCTAGTTAACAAAGGTTGCAAAGAGATTTGAATTGAAAGAGGGTTATGTAACATAACTTGTGAATCTATATCATGAAGGGATTTTAAATCATTTAGTTCAATGTTTTTAATCTTATCATCCAAGGTCTTAAAAAATTGGAGTGATTAGACTATAAGCCCAGTGGGATTTAGATTAATAATTTTATTAGTCACTTAAGGGGATGAAAACATGTTTTGAGTATTAATAGACATTAAAATTAGTATTTATGTATGAATAATTGGTAATTCCATGATAAATGTAACAATAGTAGTTTTTATAAAACAAATGATTAAACACATAACCTATGCCCCCACTAAATGTATTATGGTGTAATGTATTCAAGGGGAGAGATGTTTAAACTATAGTTTTGGAACATTTTTCTTTGAGTATAATTTTTAATACATCAAGATCTTTAGGGTTTTGTTGAATACACTCATAAAACAATGTATTTATATGTACTTGATCATGATCTATTTTCTCATTTTCATTTATTTCCTTCTTTTCACTATCATAATATTCTCCAATGATAACCCTATAAATATGTTTTTCATTATCAACATGGGTATCATCATGACCCAAAGTATGAGACACCTTATTGATTTGAGACACATTGGATGGTCAAAGGAGAAGCTCAATATTGTAAATAGGAACACCTCCCAATATAGGGATATGTATAGGTAACATAAAAAATATTAGAATTAGTAAATGGAAAAGTATAGCAATATGAAACCCTAGCTAGTTTAAAAACCTAAAAAATAGAAATATTTTCATTCAAATGAATCATGTTCACCAAATGTTAAAAACTAAAATTTTTATCTAAGGTGATCTTATAATTAACCCTAGTTTTGAATTAAATGGGTATATATAAATAAAATGGCACAAGGGTGATATTTGGATATATAGAAGGCAAATTAGATGTAAACTCAAATATAAGCATACACTAGATTTACTATGTTAAGATAGTATAAATATGGAAATTAAAATTATGATAGATATATAAATGACAAATAAGTGATGTACTTATATTATTTAATTCTAATGTAGTTATATATCTAGAATAGTTAGAAATTAGGCTTGAAGGATATTTTGGAATGGTCATCAGCTTATGGATCTAACACTTTTGGTGCTCTAGACATTAACACCATCTCGGGATGGTTTCATTTATTATAATGTCTAGGTTTAATGTAAGTGTTATGTCTAGGTTTTGGGTTTTTCTTTGGCTTCACTCTAGTGTATTTAGATTTGGGTCATGGATTGTCATTCCTTATGAAATGGAAAAACCCTATTTCTCCATCTTCATAGTTACCTTGGGAGAATGGGTTAGTGTGCACATAGTGTTTATCTAGGCTTATTTGATACTTTATAATAGGGCCTTCGACTCATGTAGTTATCCCTACATCTTGGCTTGTGTGTGAATCATGCATTATTGTGTAAAGCAAATATAATGATGACCTAGCTTGTAACATAGAAAATTAGGATCTTGAGCTTATACTTTAATAATTTAGACCCATAAATGTGTTATACCTATGACTTATGTGTAAACAGGGAATCTTTGTTCAATTTAATTTTTGGTAGAGTGCTTTTGATAAGTTGTATTGGTCTCTTTGGTATTTTTTTTTGTGAGGAATGAACGAGGATTGATATTGTATTTATATAAATCCATTTGGAGTAATATATTGCATTAAATCACTTAGGATGACCATTATAATATGTTCTATTTCAAAAATACATGACTTTAGGTCACTAGATGCTTGTGTCAGGACAGGGTAATAACATTGATGCTACTCTCTATTTTGGACATTAGTGTCTAAGGAGTAATAAAATTTGTAAAAGTTTAGAACTTGTAGAGATGGATGATAAGTACATTTTAAAAATTCTAGGTAAGATAAAATACCTAGGTCATCAACATAAGACTTGTCATACTAAGATATATAGGACAAGGGGAACTAAATAAAGTAGATATAAGACATATAGAAGTGGGAAAATCTATATAACGAAGAGAAATAATCAAGGTTTGAGTTTTTTAAATGTACAAGACTTAGGCGCTATATAATCATAAAATATCATCTATAATAATATCATGGATAGGACCAAACCATCCTCATGAATATTTTTCTATTTATTTTATATTATGCCAGTTAGCCTCTAAGTCTCTTTTGATTCATTGGTTTCTAACTTAAAAAATCTACTTAATTTTTATACCTATTTGGTTTTACTTTTGTGAGGTACACTATAATATTTGAATAAGACCAAGCCTTCCTCATAAATCTTCAATTTTATAAATTACTCTTTTTCGAAACCTTACGTAAGTGTATTCAATGAAAAATAAGGTAATGGTTGAGAGTTATGTATTCATAATCTTAAATTTAGTTACATTATTTTCTTATAACAACTCCAGTAATATATTATCATTTCTCCAGTCACCTAAATATTCATTATGATGATGATCCATACTTACATGTCATTATACCATGTTAACACCACATTTTTTTAATTTGAAATAGCTCAATCATTCCATGTCCACTTATATATTTCCTCTCCTTAGATTTCACTATGGGCACACTAAGGTCAGTTCCAAGATGGAATTATTTTATAACATGCAATTACATGATTATTAGACACCATGCTCTCTAAGTTAATTTTCATAGCCACAAAGTATAAGTTCTCTAGTGATAGTCATTTTTTAAACCCATGTTTGGTTTTCCAAATCCATATGGAGGAGGAATAGATAAAATCCATAATATTTAAAATAAAAATCATTCACACAAAGGGTAATGATCAAAAAGTGATAATAAATTTTTTAAAAGTCTAAATCACACCAAAGAACATTATTATTTATAGTCACATCTCCTATCCTAGTTGAATATCAATCTCCACAATTAACCTCATAATTGAGTCAAGGTCCATTGGGGTGTGGTAGGACATTAGACTGGGTTAGGAATTCTCAAATTTAAAAAAAAAAAATTAGTGACACCTATTTTTCCATGTAAATACCTAATATTCATAGCATATCAATGAACCTATAAGGGGTCTTGAGAAATGGGGAACACATTATTGGAAGGAAGGTCCATTTTTAAAATTTTTCTTGCATATATATCCTACATGGTATGATACTTATACTTTACCCATTAACCCAAATTTGGGTGAATATGAATTCTATAGCGTCCTTAAAATTGAAATCCCTCCAGTCTTGGTAACTTGATTTGAGTGTCTTGTTTCTTGTAAGGATTGTATTTTCACATTAATGTCACCTTTACTTCCCCTAACAACCCATTTCATATCCCCCTTGATAGGCAAGTTTGTCTGTAAATATTTTTGCAACTTATATATTCCCTATTCTTCATCTCTTTAGACATTCTCAAAATATGATTATCTTAGTTTATCTATCATTATAATTGAAGTTTTGTCTTTGAGTGGTTATGATATACTATCTTAATAATGACATTTTTCTTCTTATATCTCCATTGATTATGGTTGTGACTCTTATTTTTTTATCTTTTCATGCGACACCTCATTTATTTTATGTTTTATTACATTATTTTTTTCCATTGATAATTGAGTATGGATTATTGCTTTACTTTTCTCAATATTGTTCACATTCCTACTATCTTTCCATCTTTGTTTGAGTATATTTTTTCACTTATCTTACATCGATGGTGGTTCCATTATTTCAGTTTTGTGTGTCCTAGGCTTGATTTAGATTGTCACTTTTCTTACTTAGGATGAATTTCTTACACGGTTTATCAATCATTTATTAGCCTTAGATTTTTAGTTACTTGATTTAATTTAATTTTATACATTATTATTGGTATTTTAAATCTAAATAATTAGTTGTCATCCCATCTTACCAATTGTCCAAGTGATTTATTTAGCTATGAAAGTCTACATTTAATATTATTTTCATGTGATTATTTTTATATTTAAGTCTTGCATATTTAGGGTTTATCCAAGGTATTTAATTCAACATCCATTATCAACACTATAAATACAACATACAGCCATTTAATGATAAATGCAATCCATTGTAAGTATAAGATACTTTAATTTATTTCCAAAAATTCCCTACTACTATGTCAATGCCAATTTTGATTTTTGTATTTTACTACATTTTTTGGCTCAACATTGTGTTTTTATATGTTTTTTTCTCAAATGACCATCCCATGTTACACATATATGATGCATGATGAGATTCTAGAGGGGCTTATGTTTATACACAATATATGGTTCTCTTTACTTTCCATCTTCCACCTTAGGTGGTTTAGACACCCATTTTCCTACCATGATCCCTTGATTTTTTTGTTTGTTTAACCATCCCCATTTATTCCACAAGCTTTGGTGAGCACTAGATTCATTTTTTATGTACTTAGGCACAGTTAGAGTTCTTTCATAATATCATTTTACTATAAGTTTTATAACCTTATTCTTTGGTGTTGTGCGATAAGATATCCCTTGGTTATCTTTAGTGAATCCACTTTGGTCATGATCCTAATATAAATAGTTTTTCAATATATGTTAGTTGATTACCTTACCTAATTTTTGATTTACTCAATAATATAAGCTATAGATCTATCTTAATTTTTTTCACTTATTCTATTAAACATGACATGAATCTAACCCTAGCATTTTCAAAATTTCCTTTAATATCAATTATATTATGTTGATTGATCTAGTCTTAACCTTTGCATATTTAGAATCTATAGTCAATTAAGTCACATTGGTCCACCTAGTTTTATCTTATTTTTCAAATATTTTTCATTTAAAATCAACCAAATCATGTTGTTTGATCTAGTCTTAACCTGTGTTAACATATTCAAGATTTACAGTTAACTAGTTCACATTAGTCAACCTATTTTTATCCTCTATTTTTAGGTTTTTATTCTGAAAACAAAAAATTCAAGTTGGTCAACCTAGTTCATTTTATCAATCTTTATTTTTTATTTTTATAGGAAACTAGATCACATTGGTTGAACTTATTTTATTTTATTGAATTCAATTTCTAGATATCTATAGACTAAGTTAATCTAGTCCAATATATTTAATCTTAGTATTTTTTAGATTTTTGTCCATACAGGATTCAATCAATCTTGGACAATACACTCATAATCATATATTTAACATTTTTAGTCAATTAACTAATTCAACTTGGTTGAAATTTATACTTTTTAGGTTCACTTTAAACAAGCTTCGTGCTATGATTTTTTTCAATTACCTTGATTTTTAATTTGCCTTTAAATAAAATTATTTAGCATTTCAATTTATAAATTGTCTTTAACAATTTTTAAGTTCTGTAAAATTATATCACATAGTTAACTATGTTGACCTAGATGACTTCATTATGTGTTTGTTTACATTACCAAATACACTAGATCATCCTTCCTAATTGTGTTCTATTTTACTTGCCAATTAGATTGATCTAGATGATCTTATTATGTGATTCTTACTTTTAGCATAATCAAGGTAATTCACTTTCATTTCTTTGTAACTAATTTTGTAGTTTAATTAAAAAAATTGGCTGCCTATTTATTTACTTTATGAAACTACAAATTGGTTTTTGACACTTTATTTTCACTTTGTCTTGATTTCCCTAGAAATTATGTATTGGTAGTTTTAAAAATACATAGATACTATCATGAAGGGCTATGTGATATTATACTTATAGTCTGTATCTATTATTTATAGATATTTTGATGTGAGGGGCTTGCCCTAATACTCATATCCATAGTACATAGCTAAACATGGTATTAAGTTTCCATGTACCACCATGATATTTCAAAAACACCTAGGATATCCCTTTGAATCGAACCTTAGGAATCTAAACATCTATTTGATCTTGTGGTGCATTGGTTATAAATTAGCACTGAGAAGTTACTTCTATATTACCCTTGAAACTATATTTAATGGGATATAATAATGGTACTTCATCCATAGTCAGTGTTTTAAGACATTAGGTTGTCACTATACAATGGATGAGAAAATATCTTTAGAAGCCTACAAATCAATCAAAACATTTTATGGCAACTTCTTGATGTTATTTTCATATAATTAGTTAGCATTAGTAGAAAAAATATTACATTTTATTCTTGTTTCTTGATATTGCATGTTGTATTATAGATTGTATCAATAAGTGTTAATACAATTATGTGTTGTGTGGTAGATATTTCATTATTTTGTCTACATTATTTCGTCATTAAAAACTACATAGTTCAAATTACTATTAATTATTTTCTAGATTCAACTAATTCAACTACCATGACTTAGTATAAATTTTTATTTTCCCACATGTACAAATACGTCAGATAACTCAACTTAGTAGGATTTCAAAAAATCTATATTTTCTCACTTGTATAACTAAGTTTAACAACTCAACTTAGTAGGCTTTTAAATGCTCTATGTTTACCTACCTATACAACTAAGTCTACTAGATTGACTTAGTAGGTTTTCCAAATTATGTCTGCTTCCCACTTGTAAAAACTAGGTTTACCAGCTTGAATTAGTAAGTTTTATACACTTTTAATTTACCTTTATATCTAAATAAGTCACTCATCTCAACCTATTTGGTCTCGAATTTATTTTTAAATTTAAAAAAGTTGCATTAGATTACCTGGTATTTTAACAATTTTAGGAATATTGGCACTTTATTCCTTAATTTAGTTAAAGGCTCTAAGTAGTAAAATCATTAAATAAATATGCAATAATTAATATATTAATTTGTATAAATTTTATTGAAATTTTGACCTTTATTAAAATGGTAATAAAGGAGAGAAACCAATACTTAGTTAGAAACTGACTAAGATAGCTTAAACAAAGTTTGGAATCCACTATGGAAGACTAGGACACTTTCAAAAATTAAGATATAGAGTTTGTTTTATAACTCCTAAAGCCCATGAATGTACTATAATTTGACAATGTTTATGTGGATAGATGAATGTATGCTAGAAACTAGGCCACTCTTGGCCACTCAAAAAGATGGAAATTAGGATTGTATAAAAGTCACTCTGAAACTAGGCACTAGGCTTATATGAAATCGATTCCAAAATGTGGAGGTTAGGCTTGTATGAAATCCACTCCCAAATTATTCCAACTACTTTCAGATTAAATAAGGCATGTAACTATTGAGAATTCTTGGGTAACACTAAACTTGAAAATAAAAGAAAACAAATGTGCCATGCACATTACTCCTAATCATTAGTGTCTAAAACATGGATTCTAATCTACAAGTTATACCAATTGCCATATATAAAAATAAAATTGAGAGCCATCATGTCATGCACAATTCCCCCTCTGTTTGGATTCTCTAAGCAAAAGTGTGATAACAAATACTAATTATGAATTGGTCTGACTATGTAAAAACTATAGTTAAACCTACTTTTTTGCCTACTTTTGGAAAGTTTAATTTTTCTATTGTTTGGATAAAAGCAATAGAAGTGGACACTAGTGGCATCGACATTGTACTCCAATATTGGCATTATTTTCCTAGGTTAAATTTGTTAACTATTCTAACATTTTCACTATCTTCCTGGTCTATTCTATCTAGTTTGATGTTTGGTTGTTGTTTTGTGTGTTGAATGCTGCTTTTTTTACTTTAGGAGCTCTGATCCTTATGAAAAAATCCCTATTTGTTCCCCCTATTCTGAGGGTACGAATGAAGACCCTACAATGACTTCCCTTAAAATAAAGTCCTGTACAATGTGTTATGTTGTAAAGATACATGATATATCAATGATAATTAACAAGATATCTCAAGATATAGCATGGTCTATAATGAGAGATTATTAGATCAATGGGGATATTCCTATATATATAACAATGTAAAAGGATGTGTAATGTACTAAATTAAAACTAAAAATTCTAGTTGTTAGTTGTCATGGAGGGATGGAGAATGATGTCCATCATGGCATCTAAGAAAGCAAAAGAATACATGGTGTGGATCATGGGATTACAAAAAATGAGAAGTAAAAAATAAATAAGAACATAAGGCAAGAACCAAAAAGCATACAAGAATGGTCAAGGGGCAAAGAAAATAAGGGACATGGGCACATGTCACTCAAACTGGAAAGCAAGCATACAAATAATGTGCAAATGCTACATTACATACAATTGGAACAAATAAAAGTTGGCATGAAAGACACACTCACAGAGAGGAGTAAAAGAAAAGGACACTGGCTAATGTCCAAAGGAACACACAATAATAGAATCAAAGGACATTATAAAATGACCTAAGGCATGTATAGGAGACAAATAAGAACTGAGAAATGCAATCACATCTAGCTATACAAATCAAGGAAAGAAGGCATGTGATAACTCTAAATAAAATCACATCTAACTAATCAAATCAAGAAATTAAAGTATGTAAGACATGAATTAAAATATTAGGTATATGTTAATAAATACACAAGTGTTATATACTAGTGAGTGTTGATAGAGTAATCTATGTAAGCTAGTAAATAATGTACATCATCATGATGACTAGAGTGTGTGGTGTAGGAATGACATAATCTAGATGTTGTAGTCATGTAGAAGATGCCCTCATTGGGTATCTATATTGATGTGTGTCTCGATGTAAAATTGGGATGTCCCCTAAATGGGTAGAGTGAAGAAATCAAGGATTTGGATGTCACTACACACACTCAAACAAGATCAAGCGAAGCATAGTAATGTAGATAAATTGATAAACCATAGAATAAAATAATAAATGTAATTCTATCATGATATTAGAAATGTAAAGCATGGATGATGCATACAATTGAAATATTTTTGGTGTTTTTGTGATTATGTGCATGTCTTTGTATTTTGAAATATTTGAATGTTTTTGTATTTTTGATGTTTTGAACTATTTTTGAATTTTTGATGTTTTTTGCTATTTGTAATCAATCATTAGGAGACTATGTACAAGAATTTGGAAATAAGCTATGTATATGCAATTTTGAAAAATTATGTACGATACAATGTGTGAAGTGAAATTCTAAACATGAAATCTATGTAGATGCATAACATTCATTAAATTTTTGAGTTCTTTTCCCTCAAGCGAGGCTAGACTTTAAACTTTATGACTAAGTTGATATCTTAGTCCTTGCATTCCATATTGTGTCAATGGCTTGATAGGATTGATGTTTCCTCATTCATGCTTTCTAAGACCTTCGCCCTGATATCCCATATTATTAATATAATTAAGTACAAAAGGGAAAGTAAACTGGTGACTTGGTGTTGGTGCTATTATAGAAGTTAGAATTTTTTGAAATGTTGCATGGTCCAAGGGTGCACCATAAGTAGTGTGTTCTATAGGTATGTTACCAAGATTAAAGTATATAATATAATTATTTATAGATTTGACAACTTGGAAGTATTTAAAAGGCTCATTATCTATTGGGCATGTGTGGATGTAGCCATTGTGAATCGATTTTAGACAATCATGAAGTGTAGAAGGGACTACATGAATATCATAAATCTAAGGCTAGCCAAGTAATAAAGTACAATTGAGGTCATTTGGCATGACCTAGTAAGTAGTTAGAAATGTCTTAGGACCTAAGGTAATATTGAGTGTTATTTTACCCATGACTTTCCATGGGATGTTATCAAAGCCTCTGATGTTCATGATAGAATGGTCTAGATCTTTAGGTTGTATATTAAGATGTTTACGAAAATAAATGTTTCAAATGTTGAGTCTTGAACCATTATCAACTAACACAATTTCTACCCCCACATCTTTAACTCTTAATTGAATATATAGATGTAGATGTTGTTCAATAATGTGTCATGGGGGTAAATCCTCTTTCTTAAAGGAAATATGCTCTTCGGTCCATTTCATAGTATTAAGGAAAGAAGAAACATAAGCTAGTTTGACAAAAATAGGAATTATAGTATTGTAAAGGGTTGCACATCTTTGTAAACATTTGATCACTAGAAAATTTTGATAATTAGAAATATATTAGAAGGGGTGATAACTCGAGTTATAAAGTTATAGCCATGGGTGTAATCGACCTCCCTATCTTCATAAACTTGGGTGATAGCATGTACCACATGATTTACTATAGGCCTAGAGCTGGTAGTAAGAGTAAGATAAGAGCTAAATGTACCATGTTTGAAGGGAGGATGAATATATATACCAAATAGTGTTTGTTTATGTCTAGAAGTGATAGAGAAATACTCAAAGGTAGACAATTAGTTATATCCATATAGGTAGAAATGATGAATGTGAAATGAAATGTATGAAATTGGAGCTAGAAGTTGTATAACAATATGTTTATAAAGAACATTCCACATGAGAGATAACAAGTTTGGGATAGAAATCACGAATTTTAACATGAATACATAAGAAAATTTGACATGTTCTATGATATTTATAATGTATTTAGAATGATAAACTTGAAAATTTTTCCATATGAGATATAGAAAGTAAGAGATAAAACCTTGTATTAAGGACAAGTAAACTTTAATTTGAAGGATAGGTATCTTATTATGTTCAACAATGACTTTCCTAATACCATCCCATATTTTGAAAATTAGGAATGAAAAGAAAAGAATGAAGCTTTGTATTACCATATGGTAAACTTCATCACTCATATACATTATTGGACCAAGTATGGTCTCCTTATTATTTGCCCAAAATGCAAGAGATATTTGAAAATAAGTGAAATCCATGTTTGAAATCTGATTTTAGGTGTAAGGTGATACCTAACAAAGAAATGGGACCTAGTATATGTAACTAGGGTTTAAGAGATAAAAAATTCGAAAATTACTATGAAATTTCCAAACTTAAAGTGAATTTCTGAGTTAGGTATGCAAATAAAAAAACAAAAAATTATTGGAAAATTTGTTATTTGATAGGACCTAGGATGTGCCACTAGGGTTTTGAAAAATAAATATTTTTGAAAATTATTATTGAATTTTTAAATTTGAGGTGAATTTATGATTTTAATATGGTAGTAAAAAATTAAAAAAATATTGGAAAATTACTATGAAAATATCATGACCTAGTATGGATAACTAGGGTTTGAAAGAAAATTATTTTAAAATTACTACAAAATTTCAAAAATTTAATGATAATTTATGATTTTATTATGCAGGTAAAAAAAGGAAAAAATAGTAGGAAAGTTACCCTAGGTTTTCTAAGGTTTTTATGCATAAACGAAGTCAAGTTCACCAAATGTTTTAACAATTTTAGGAATATTGGTGTATGATTCCTTAATTTAGTTAAAAGGTCTGAGTATTAAAATCAGTCAATAAATATGAAATAATTAATATAATGATTTTTATAAACTTTATTGGAATTTTGACCTTTCTAAAAATATTAATAAAGGAAAAAAATAAGACTTGATTGGAAACTGACTGAGATGGCTGAAATAGAGTTTGAAATTTACTATGTAAGACTAGGACACTATCACAAATCAAGATCTAGAGTTCATTTTATGATTGGATAGGAGAAAAAAGATAATATAATAATGGCACTAGTGTTTTAGTCTACCTCTACCATTACTATCTAGGAGACCTGAGCTTTTCGGGTTTTGCTCACCATGTCTATGTGACCCTGTATGTAAAGTTTTGACTATTGAATGTCCAAAAAACTCTCTATAGAGAAGATTTTTAGCACCAAACCTTAGACTCCTTTATACTTTGATCAACTTTGAGAAATAAAATGGGGTTAGTGTGTGTAATATTTATTGAACATGTATCCATACCCCTTATGTGGGCATGCTGCCAACATACCAATACTATGAAGAGGGATCAATCCATATGTAGTTCTCCCACTTGATGTGCTTTATGTAATTATTTGTATAAAGATTAAAAATGCTAAATTAGATGTACTTGAGGTGGTTAGGGACTGGTGTAAGGATTTGGATAAGCTTATAAGTGTATTGGCTATCTGTATGAAGAGAATAGGGAAGATTATCTAAGTAGTCTTTTTTGTATGCTTACTTTCTTAGTGATATTTCCAACCCTTTCAAAATTTTCTTTTAATGTGATTTTATAGGGATCTATTAGTCATGATTTGAATGTGCTTGCTTTAGTCCAATAAGAAAATCATGGGAAGACAAAAGGAATTAACTATTAGGGATAAAATGCACTTGGATATGATTGCCAAAAATGGATAGTAGTGGCACCAACACTGTAATCCAAGTTAGGCATTATTGTCCTTAGCTACCAATGCCTAGGGGGGTGGATTTTTCATGAAAAAAATAGTTTGGCTAAGCTAGGATTAGGTCTTAAAGTCTATGGATAATTGGGAATTAGTGAAAATATGCCTATGAGGGTCATGTAAGTAAGGAAGGACCTATGGGTTAGGTGTCATTAACCACACTTAAGTTACAAGTTTTCACATTTTATATGACTACACCTGGTCAAACTAGTAGGTCCTCACCTACATAGTATAATTTTTAACTACTTTTCCATATTTATAAAAATTGCATTAAATTTACTTGGTCAACTCTTTAGTTCTTAGATGACCTAGTCTAATTCTTATCAAATTTTCCATATTTTTCAAAATTTCACTAGATCAACCTAGTAGACCATATAGGTCTTGTATAACCTAGTTTAATTTCTAGCTATTATTCTAAATTTCAACTAACAACACTAGATAAACCTAGTTTATCCTATGGGTTCTAGTTGACTTAGTTCATTTTATCAATTATTATGAAATACACTATATTGACATGGTTAATATCATCACTCCTAACTAACTTAATTTATTTTATTATCCTTTTTCCTCTCTCAACCTTCTAGTTTGTTGTTCCTATTCCCAAACTAATTATCATCATGAAATCACCCATTAAGATGTTTCTTGATAGCCTTAACCCCTTTTGTGTGTACATGGGTGTTTTCTTCCTTCTTAACTTAGCCACAAAAAAATTATAACCCCTTATGGAGTAACTAATCTTGACCCTCAACTAGATCAATTAAATGAAACATGGTCCACATTACTCAAAATGATGAGCCAGATGATCCCAACCTGAATAGTACCATTTTTGAACTTCATTACATTACTATTGGATCAATTGATACCAACATCAAAAACCCTCCTATAAGAAACCCTCCCATCACTAATATTGGTATTACCTCTACTAATAAAAATAACATTCCACCTTATAACACTAGAAATTAGAATAAAATTATAGATACCACTTAAATTCTTGCTCAAATGGTTAAATAAATGAATTTTATACAAATAACTAATAATTATCAAATACTCCAAATTCAAAATCATATCTTATAAATTGAAATTCAAGTCCCTATTATCATTCCTCAAAATAATGAGAATTTTATCCCTCCTCCTATTAGAGATGCCAATGGGAATATCATCCCTCAACCTATCATACATAATAAAATTCTTCAACATATTCAAAATGAACATTTATCTCCATTCACTATATCCATAAATATTGTAAATATATCTCCAACCATTAAGAATGATGTAACAACAAAAATTATTATATTCCTTAAATCATTTGATAATATCTAAAAGGATCAGGTCTTAACCAATGCTTTTGTTACCACTAAAATTAATGTAAAAAATCTTACATAATGTAATTTATAATGGTATAATAAAATTCCCCACCATTATATATTGAAACTATAGGATCTCATAAATTCTCTAATAAAATAATTTCAACAAAATGATCTTCCTAAAAATTATCTCAGTCACTTCATCAATGTTAAGCAATTACCTATTGAATATACCAATACTTTTAGAAAAAAGTGGAAATCACTAGCACACAAATCAAATCATAACATGAGTGATGATAATCTCTTTAAATTATTTTTTACTTCCTTAAATCCTTAATTCTAATAAAAAGATTAAATATTTTCTCCTCAAACCCTAGAGGATGCTCTTGATCAAGCTAAAAGACAAGATTTCCTTATGAATTACTTTGAAACATATCATAACTCAATCAATTAATATTTCCAAACTTCAACCAATGCAATCAATAGAACATAAATCACCAATCTACAACTCCTCAAATAAAAATGGGAACATTCAAATCAGTTACTCAAATTCCATCCCTTCCACCTTTGATGGTGTAAGAAACGAATATGGTCTTATCTTCGTCTAGACCTTTCATCTATAATAATATTTGTCCCCCATCATGGTATGATGCAAATAAATGTTGTTGTTTACATGCTGACATTATCCATTCTCATGAGACATTTCAAGGGATTATAAAATTTACAATATATTTCATGTTATTTAATGCATTTGATCTTGATGTTATTATTAGACTATGACATATTGATTATCTTAAAGCTTCACAAAAGTGAAAATTTTCCAAATCTACATAATATCACAAATCTCCTTCCTTAAATGCCAATTCACAACACTCTAATGAATATATTTTTTCCATTTATGATGATTATCATATATTTTATACCAAATATAATTACATGAGTGAAATTAATTTTAATTATCAATGCAAAACTACTCAAAAATATATTGTTACCAAACCTAAGAAATCATATATTAATGATCAACTACTTAAAGGCACTACCACTTCTCAACTTGTATCTTTTAAACCTTCCACTCATGAGGATTAACCTCCACTAGTGGACCCTTAGATACTTCCAAAAAGTACCCCACCTAATCATCCTAAGCCTATTGTTGACTCTTTTTCCAAACCTAATTGGAATTTCTTAGATATACTTAATTATATGCCTTGTAAAACTTTGCTTATGGAATTATTCATAAATTATCCCTATCGTCACAATTTCATTATGTAACAACTAAATGACATAAATGAAACCTCATCTAATGAATATAACTTACCCTTTGATACTCATCAACCTAAAAAATTACATGCTATTAAAACAATTTCCTATACTAAACCCTCAGTTGAATTTCTATAAGAAGATATGACAATTGATGATATTTTGTTTAGATAAAGTAACCACATATTTTTATCAAAATTAGCATAGATAAAACTCTAATTCTAAAAGTCTTAGCTAATGAAGGATCTTGTATCAATGTTACCTCTCCTTGTTTAATTCAACAAATTAGATATTCAAAATAAAACCTCAAACAAAACTGACTCATGTGTTGTATATTCAATTGAACTAGCCAAAACCACTTGGTTACATTTGTCTTCCCTTACCATTGGAATGAAGATCATCCAAAATAAGCTTATGGTCCTTAATCTTTCCTTATATTAGAACATGATTTTAGGTTATCCCTAGAATTATTGTATGTGATTTATTTATCTTCTATTATCCAGCATATCAAATTCATACAAAATAAAAATAGTTAAAAATATGATGTTGACCATAATCCCTAGATTATCCAACTTATAAATCATAAATCTCAATATAATATTCCCACTATAGCCCACATCAATGATCCTCCCTTTTCTGAATTTTTCAATATGCATGAAGATCTACATGCAACTCTCATGTATTTAGATGATGACATACCTAATGATTTAAAAACTATTTTTAATACCACTTGTTTACCTCAATATACTACATAATTTATCACCCTTATCTTCTTCTATGAGATATAACCATTAATTTAATATATGATACCACCAATATCCCTCCTCCATGTAATGCACATGAATCATCTTACATAGGGGATGATTTCCCTTGAAATGAATATGGGGTGTCCAAACTATTTTAATATCCTCTAACCATGTCTCTTCACATTTTTAGTATTTTAATAATATCCATTATTAATTTTCCCAATGATATATATAAATGTGCTATATCACTTCCTTATGATGATACTTACATTATGTCACAAGATTGATCACATGATTTAGATTTCCTACATTATCATAAATGCATGCCTTCAATAGTGATGTTCATTTCATTTGCACATCCTATAATAATGAATTAGAACCATAAGTATATTTAACACCTATCAATACACATTTGACATATACTCCATGTTTCATCTAATAAATTTACCAATATAATATAATCTAACATATAATCCCCACTTTCACTAATCAATTAAATTTAATAAGTCAATTGAATATTCCTACACAAACCAATTCCATACTTATTATCCATAATTTAATCACCACTAATGATAGGGCTCATCTCATTATCTTGATACTAGTTTCCATAAAAATATCATACCTCTACTCCTAAAATTATCTTAGATGCACAAGATATAGTCATTTGACAAATACATTCTTATTTCAATAATCATGGAAACCAAAATTTTGGATATTAAAGTGTATGTTGAATATTATGGACCATTACCCATAGTCCACACTAATAAATACATATTAGAACCAATTTATGTGCATGAATCTTAACTCCCATGACAACATTATAAAGTTGTTCACTTGGATAAAACATTTCCTCCTTGTTTCAACATGTTCATTACTAGTATCAATCCTAAAACACATCCCATTTCCTCACCTCCTCCTGCTCCCTATCATATCTAATATGGAAATGATATGCTTATTGAGGAAGTTATAGTAATTAATTATGGAACCACTATTTTTCTTTGACCTATCCTTGTATTTAAATACTTGAATCCTATTAAACATTATAATTTTAGTCTATTATTTGATATATATCATAAATATTTCCCATGTCTGTATGAAGATATTCATGGCATTGACCCTAGTATTTTTCTACATAATATCATTAATTATCCTAATGTAAAACCCATGTGAAAAAATAAATTTAAACTCCCTCTTGATATTTATACCTTACGTCATAAATATATCATCAATATTTTATATGTTTTTGATAAAGTAAGGTGGCAAACTAGGGGCCGAACCCTATACAGTCAAAAAAGTCAAGAAGGCAAACAAAAAAAAAATGCCTTCAGAGAGACAATGACACAGCTGAGAACAACAAACAAACAAAACACAAGCCACAAGAAGACCAAAGTCAGAGAGGTCTCCCCTGACATAACTATTGATTTGATAAGATCATTGAGTTTCTCATTCTCCACATTGTTAGCATACCCAGTATTACCCACCACTTCTAGCATATACATGTTCAATAGAATGGTATTACAAAGCCCTTTGGTGAAGACCTTCTCCATCTTCTGAATGTAGTCCTTTAGGGCCCCAATTTTAGTTTTCCAATCAATCTCATTCTCAGTGCCCTCACTAGCTTCCTCAACACACATTTTCTCCTTATTGTCAATAGTTCCCATAGTGTCAACACCCTGCTCCTCAGTAGCCTCAAAATCCCTAGTAGCCTACTTCCCTCCAGTGTCCTCAAAAATTTCTTGGATTTCTAGCTCCTTAGACTCTTTCTCCTAGGTTACTTCTTCTGAAGCACTTTCTGAATAATCAATCAGTCTATCCTTCAGGGTTGGTTTACCAGTAATTTGCCCTAATCTTCGCACTCCAGAAGGGAATCCTTCCTTATTAATTTTGGATGGCTTGTGAGATTTGCCACCTTGGCCCCCTGTGGCCCTGCCCAGATTCCTGTGGGTCTCTTCCATAGTCTCTTTAATATTTTCTTCCTCTTCATCAACCTTTCTCTTCTTGCCCTTCTTACTCACAAAGGAGCTGGGGGTATCAATAGGGGTCTTTTTAGGGTCATCAATATGCCTCATTCCTAACAAGTCATCTCCTTTTGAATGATCTCCCTAATATTTAAGGGAATATGAACACCTTGTCGCCACACCCTCCAACTGAAAAATTGCTGCCTAAGGTTGGCACAAGCATCAACGACCCTATTGCCTTCTCTATAGGTATGGAAAATCTCGACTTCAAAAAACTTTTGTAAAATAAATTGAATATTAGTAATGATGTCTTTTATCTTGATTACCACATTTGAAGCTTTATCAATGGCATTTATGACCATCTTAGAGTCTCCTTATATATTCAAGTTCCTTATTCCTAGGGATATAACTAACTTTAATCCCCATAGTAAAGCCATTGCTTCAGCATAGTTGTTGCTCTGGCATCTAATTCCACTAGCATAGACAACAAACATCCATCCTTTATCATTCTTTATAATTCCTCCTCCACTAGCTTTACCATCCAACTTGGATGCCCCATCAAAGTTGAGTTTCATCCAGTTAGGTTTAGGAGGGATCCATTTAGTATTAATTCTCTATAGTATTTTAGAGTTATTATACCCAGGGATCTAGTTTAAAACCTTCCATTTGGCTAAAATTTGGATTTCAATTTAAGATAGGGGTTTCTCTACAACACGAATATGAGTTTTTGTAACACTTTCCATAATGGTCTTAGCAAAGGAGTTAAACACCTGAGAAGCATTTCTAGCAGTGCCCCTAAAAATTCTATGATTGCTCACTTTCCATAAAGTCCAACTCAAACATGGCAGAGCTTGCTTCCATAATTCCATAAGCCAAGGATATGTGAAGGTTGGGTTCTAGTTGAGAATTACTTATTTAAGGTTATAATTGCAGACCCATTCAATACCAAAGTTGTTAAGTATTGTGCCCCATAATTCCCAGGCAAACTCATAATGGATAAAGAGGCATGAAATTAATTCCTCTTTTGATCCACATAGGAAACATCTGTTAGCCAAAGTAAACCCTATATTTTAAAGGTTATCCTGAGTAAGGATTTTGTTATGAGTAGCAGCCCACCAAAACATGTTAATTTTTGGAATAAGTTTATGATTCCAAACCTTTTTCCATACATCTTTATTCTAAGCTTCAGGAATGAGCAGATGGTAAGTAGATCTGATAGAGAATGATATATTCTTATCTAGCCATCAGTGTTGTTCATCCTCATATGGAAAGAGAGGGATTCTAATCTCCTGAACGCACTGTTGGATCTCCCAAACTCTTGAGAAAATCTTAGGCCGGTGTGCATAACAATCCAAAAGATTTTTCCAGCTCCTCATCCCATTGTTATTTTCAATATAATCACTGACACTATCTCTAAAAAACTAGGTAGTCAAGTTAGCAATATCTCCATAGTTTCCTTGTGTGATGAGAGCCTTGTCCTTTAACTAGATATCATCCCAAAATTTAATATGCCAGCTATTTCCAAGTTTCCATCTAATTCCCTATTTGAGAAGGCTTTTACTTTTTAGCATTTTATTCCATATCACAGATCCCTGGGGTGATCCTGTCTGTTGAAGAAAGTTGGAATCATCAATGCTATGCATGTATTTGGCATACATTATTTCCCCCAATCATTGTTTTTATGGATTAGGTTTAGACTAAATTTTGAGAGAAGGGATTTGTTCATGTTCTTGATAGACCTAATATTAAGTCCACCATGAGATTTTAGAAGACACACTTTTTCCCATCTGACTAAAGACATTATCTATTTATCTTCCACTCCTATCCATAAAAATTTCCTTTGGATCTATTCTAGTTTCTCAACAAAATACGTAGGAATTTTAAAAAGAGATAGGAAGTATGTAGGAATACCTTGCAGTGAAGCTCGAAGAAGTTGCTGTTTACCAACACTGTTGAGTAGTTTCCCCTTCTAACCAAGAAGTTTCCTCTGCATTCTTTCCACAATTCCATTCCAAAATCTAGGAGATACCTCTTTGACTGAGAGTGGGAGAGCCAGGTAGGTAGCTGGTAGGCCAGCTTTAACACATTCTAATATATCAATGATTATATGTCTAAGTTCATTAGGAGTGTTGAAGAAATACACATTACTTTTCTAGAAATTTATCCTTTGTCCTAACTCTCTAGCATAATTATTTAAGATATTCTTCCATCTTCTATCTTGAATCACCGATGAGATGCCAAAGAAAATGGTATCATCCACAAACTATTGTACTACCATAGGATGAAGGGAGGAGGCAGGTTTGATGCCCACTAGCTTTTTTGAGGCTATATCTACTTGTATGTATCTTCCCAGTGCCTCAGCCATAATGATGAATAAGTATGGGGAGAGAGAGTCTCCCTAATGGATTCCTCTTGAGGATGAGAAAAACCATCTAGGAACACCATTAAATAGCACTAAGAATTTTGTAGAAGAGACCACGTTCCATAACAAGCGAGACATTTTATCATTAAACCCAAATTTTTTGATCACTTAGAATAGAAAAGTCCATGAGACTCTATCATAAGCTTTAGAAATATCAAGCTTGAGAGCCATCATAGGGATTTTGCTCTTATCCATGGAGTGAATAGTCTGATGTGTGGTGATCACAGCATCAAGAATCTACCTACCCGGGATGAAACCTGTTTGAGCAAGAGAAATAATTTTTTCTAGCAAAGGTTAAATCCTCATGACCAACATTTTAGTACATAACTTATACACAGTGTTTCATAGACTAATGGACTTGAAATTAGTGAGGTGTGAAGGTTTTGATTTTTTAGGAACAAGTACTATAAAGGTATTATTAACTTGTTTCAAAAGTTTACCTGATCTGAAAAAATCATGCATAACAGCTTGAGGTCCGCTCCTACTACTCCCAATATTCTTGAAAGAATATAGGAAGAAAGCCATCAGGACCTGGGGCCTTAAAAGCACCCATGGAGAATAAAAGAGCATGGAATTCTTCCTCAGATATAGTCTTTAACATCTCTAGATTATCTTCATCCATTATCAAATAGGGGATTTTATCAATAAATTGATTCATAGGTCTATCGATTCTATCATTATTATTTTATTTTGTAAGCAGATTATGAAAGAAAGCCCTGGCTTGTTCCTCTATTTCATTATCCTCAGTAATAATGTCACCATTATCTAGGACAAGCTTAGTTATTGAGTTGGCTTTCCTATGTTTCATAGAAAAAAGGCAGTGTTCCTATCCCCCTCTTTAAGCCACTGAACAAGGGATTTTTGTTTCTAGAAAACCTCTTCTCTTTCCATAAGATTATTCCATTCTAAAGACATGATATTCTCTTCTTCTAAAGTGTCCTCAGAGTCATCCCCTTGATCTATCAGTTACTGTATATCCTTGAGTTTTCCCACTATATTTTTCTTCTGCTAGAAGACATGCCCAAAGCTATATCTATTCCATCCATAAACTTCTTGTTTAATGTGTTGGAGTTTCTTGACTATTCTGAACATAGGAGTAACTTGAATAGGAATTTTCCACCATTGGGCCACCATTTGTCTAAATTCTTTGTGTTTGATCCACATATCTTTAAAATGGAATGGGGAAGGTCCAGAATGTCCCTATTTTCTCCAACTGAGGAAGATCGGGTAGTGGTCAGACATGGTTCTAGGGAAATCCTATGCCTGCATATTATGATAATCCTTCCAGTTGCTTGATATAAAAATTTTGTCTAATTTAACTTGAATCATTTTATCTCCTCTTCTTTTATTGGTCCAGGTAAAATTTTGGTTTTGCAGCTCTATGTCTAATAATCCCCAATCATTGATGAATTTAGCAAAGTCAAACATGTTGTTCGAGTAATCCATAATTCCACCCTATTTTTTAGAAGGGTATAGAGGAGTGTTAAAATATATGGCTAACATCCATCTAATGTTCTAGGGATTATTCCTAAAATTGCTTAGTTATATCCATAATTTCTGTCTCAAAGCTCTGTTATTCGGTCCATAGACATTGATCAATGATCAGTTCAAAGATTTCATAGAAAAATTGGTAATCAAGAAGTGATTATTATAAGCCATAAGAGACCCCTGGATTTTAGCACTATTCCACATAGTGACAATCCCCCCTAAAGCCTTTTCAGTAGGACTAATGCAAAAAGCCACCTTAGGCCAAATATAGGCAGCAATTTTCATAAAATTCTCCTCATTCATCTTGACTTCTTGGAGTAATAAAATATCTAATTTATTATCTAAAATGCAGTTTTTAACCTCAAAATGCTTTGAGGGACTATTAAAGCCCCTCAAGTTCCAAGATAATATTCTCATTTAGAGGGTTTGGGGGTTGGGTCTCCAGTGTATTTTGTTTACCACTGGCAATCTCCCTAACAATCTCTCTTTGTCTTATTTCTCTTAAGGTTGGCCTCCTTTGTTTGGGCTCAGTGCCAACATCTACAGATTTTTTACCTTTTTGGTTCTTTTTCTTTGGGGTAACCCATTCCTCCTATTCATTACTGCCACTTTGTCTTGTTACACCTATTTCTAAGTAGTTTCCTACTTGGTCTCTGACTTTTAGAGCATGGAAAATGTCTGTATTTAGCTATGGGTCTGCTTCTCCTTTAGTGGGACTTTTTGGAGTTACTTCTTCCTATCCAACTCTTGAAACTTTGTCTTCTTCATTGACTTCCTCTATCAAAAGGTTACCTCTTTCTCCTTCCTTAGACATATCAGTATATTTTTCTAGAGGGTTGGTTGTGTTAAATATAGCCTTCTGACTATCAGCTGATACTATATTTTCCTTTGGGACATCTTTTCCCTCACAACTAGTGATATCCTCATTTCCCATCTCCTCCTCTCCCTTTTTTGTGTTGTCAAGATTTTCCACATTACTCTCCATTTCCTACTTGATGTTCTTTCTGTAATTGAGAGCCTGATCCTCCCCTTCAATTTGGGAATCATCTTTCCTCCCCTTTTGCTTTGTTGTGAATTGTGTCATTAAATGTCCCTTTCTCTTACATATTTGATAGAAAGTGGTAGCATTTTCATACATGATAAGCTGATTCCAGGTCCCATATTTAGATTTTAGCTCTATGGTCGTAGGGAGAGTCCTATTTATTTCAACATTGACACAAAGTCTAGTATACACACATCTGGACTTTGTTCTGGTTATATGATCTGTAGTGACATATTGGCCAATAGAATTGCCAATAGCTATGAAATTTTTTTCATCCTAGAATTCCAAAGGAAACCCTGGTAGTCTTACCTAAGCAGGAGTAGACTTATTAAGGTCTGAGTTAGGATCAAATCCTAGTTTCCACGAGCATAGGGCAAGAGAATGTGGGCCATACAGCCATGGTCCTCCATCAAGAGTAGTGATCATGTCCTCCTTATTCATAAAACTAAAAAGGAATAGGCATCTTGCCATGGTAGTGATCGAAACACTACCCTTAACTTTCCACCTAGATAGAACCCATTTCCTAATCATTTTGATACTAGGATGGAAAGAAAAAAACTTACCTACCAACGTAAGGTCCATGGATGCCATGATTTCCTCCACCAAATCATCTAGGATATGCAGGGCCATTCCCTCTGAGATAATAAGGAGGCTCATCATGATTTTCAAGGGGCACATATTTTCACATGTAAGTGCCTTCTTCCATTTGTTGGATGGAATATCCACTACCAAATTTATGAACAGATCCCCAGAGGCACTGCCACTAGTAATGTCCTCCATTGGATCCATGATCCCATCAGTCACACTCAGGGGCCCCAACATGGTGGGATAAAACTAGTTTCAAATGTTGTCCACATTTAGAACTAGTTTCCTCAATATTTTATATGTTAAAATCATCAAACCTATAAATTATTTTGAATGGGCGTCAAACATTTTTCACGTACGTAATAAAGTTACCATGGTTATTCTCATCTATATAAAAGTTCATAATATTAATTTATCATATCCCAAAGATAAATTTCCTTTACCATACATCAATTTCATCATTTATTCTAATGTTAGATATGAATTTTTATCTCTCATGGATGTTTTATCAAGATATAATCAAATTCATATCACTCTTGAAGTTCAACATAAAAACACATTTACTATAAAATTAGGAACCAATTGTTACCACAAAATACATTTTGGTTTTAAAAAAGTTGTTTACACTTATCAAAATTTAATGTCCTATATATTTCATGATATCATACATAAAATAGTTTAAATATATGTAGATGACCTTATCATTGAATCTGAGCATCATGAAAATCTTATTCATGATATGGATATCATTTTTTATCTTCTCATCAAATACAAAGTTAGAATCAATCCTTACAAATGTGTTTTTTGGGTCACCTATAGAAAAAAATTGGTTTTATTCATTTGTTTATGTGGGATTGATGTCTCTCTTACTAAAACTAAATACATTCTTAATATGCCTATTCCATGTTCTATTGTAGACATGCAAACATACATTGGAAAATTTGGGGTAATCTAACAATTCATTCCTAAGATTATTTACTATATTTATTTAGTTAAATCATTTTATAATAAAGGTATATCCATATAATGGATTAATTCATGTCAAAAAATCATTTGAAAACATGAAATTGTCACTCTTTTATCTTCCCACTCTTTGACCTTATTTCAGTCATTGAACTCTCATGTTGTACACTTCTTCTACCCCATATCAGTTGGGGAAATACTTTCCCAACAAGATGAAATAGTCCATGGATATTCCATATATTTTATCATTTATGATCTAATATAATATGAGACATGTTATAAAAAAGTCAATTATGACTATCTTTCCATTTTTTTTGCAGCTAAATTCTTTTGCCACCACATTCTTTATCAAACAGCTTATTTCATCATCCATTATAATTATGTTCATAATTTATTATAAAAATATTTATTATTTAGTGATATAATTATCAAATGGATGGTTATTTTAATGAAATTTGACTTGTGATTCATTACCCAATAATCAATAAAATTTCAAGTAATTATTTGTCAACTTACTACCACTCCCATACTAGCCACTCATCATCTTTAACATACTCTTCCTAATGAATAGATCCTATATGTCAAAGGTTTAATCAATCTATTTCACTCATATTATTTCCAAAATTTTATATCTAACCTTGAAATGTATAATCTTGATGAAATGGACACTTCCATTTCTAAACCAAAATCCAAAGTCATCATTGAATAAGTACCTATTATTACATTTGACCTATATGAATATATATATATATATATATATATATATATATATATATAGACACACACACACACACACACACACACACACACACACACACACACACACACACACACACACACACACACACACACACACACACACACACACACACACACACACACACACACACATTCCATTTAGATGGTGATAAATGTCTTCAAGGAGCTAGAGTAGGATTTGTCTTAGTTGATCCTCATGAAAAAATCTTTCTTATTCAAAGATTTTATATTTCCATAGTCCATATTATTTACCTGATGAAGGATCACGAAAATGGATCCAAAATGCATCAAGATTAAAAACATGACATAATTTTTCTAGAAGACTATTACTATCTTTCTTATTATTTTCTTGTTATCCTTCAATTCTAATAACAACATGGTTGAGTATGAATCTCTCATCTTAGGCATGAAATCCTCTATTTATTTCAACACCTCTTATCTCCATGCCTTAGGTGATTCAAAACTCATCTATTTTTAAGTCAATGGTGAAAATGAAAAAAATGAAAAAATCATCATTTATCATCAAATTTACACCACTCTTGCTAATTAATTTAAATCTTTTACTATAAAACCCTATCCATGAGAGCAAAATGACATGGCTGACTCACTTGACTCATCTACCTCTATTTTCACCCTCATTATAGTATTAATGATTCATAATTTATCATCCACATACACAAATAACCATATTTACTACCAACCGTAAATGATTCTCTTATATTCCATATTGAGGCTATTACTATCTAACAAATCCTATGGTATAATAACACCATCCAATTTATCAAGCGTCAAACTTCTTATTGACATTAATTATAAAAAAATAAAATTAAAAAAAAAGATCATATATATGTCTTAAAACATGTCATCCTATATTATCATATTGTTTAAGGTACCTTGCTCTATTGTGTCACTCTAGATGAATTTCCTTACCTTATTGATCAAGAAGATGGGGATATTTAAATTGGTCATTGTAGAAGACATGATATAGAATAAAAATTTTAATGCATGGGATACTTAAAGACCACAATTTTAAAGGATGATACTACATTTTATAAAAAAAATCAATCCTTGGCAATTTCATTATTATCTTATCCGATCTCCCCAGCTAAAATTCAAACAATAGAATATCCTTGGCTTTTATTGATGTAGATAATCACATGAAACAAAGAATTTAAATGTCTTAAAATTATTAATTTTCATAATTTTTGGTCTTGAGTAGTTATTATAAGTCTTATAGTGTCCTATATATTTAATTATGGATAATATATGCCTTGAAATTGAGTGATTATGGTCCATTTTGTTTTTCCCACCAAAATCATAAATTTCAAAATTTGAATAGGAGAACTAGATTTTTGCATGATATTTTAGATTTGTGATAAATAAAAAGGTTGGTAAAGGTTTCATTTGGTCTTATTTTATCCTAGTATATATTTAAAGTGTTTTTTAATTTACAATTGATGGTCAAGAAGAATGGGATCCAAGAAAGGTGATGTGTAACTTCCCTCCATACATGGAATTGCCAAAAATGAAAGAATTGATTTGCATGTTTTAGGATATAATAAGTTATAGTGAATGTATAAGAGTATATTAATTGTTATAATTATATAAATACTTGATAATTATGAATTATCATGGGTAAAAATCAATCAAAATGAAGAAATGAATAAACTTTGCCTTTTTACAAATTCTATGTTTTAATGATTGTATGTGAATGGAATCATGGAATAAAAAAAGTTGTGTGATATTGGAATCCATGTTATATGAGTAAATATAATAATTCATGTATTTAATTACTAATTTATAGGTTTATATTGATTTTAAGATAAGTTTTATGAGTAAGATAGGCATAGAATTATGATTGACAATATGTTATCAAGGTCACAGAGGTATATATGTAAGCTGATAAATTTATCATATGAAAATTAGAGACTGTGGATTAGAAATAAGGATTATTGATGATCCACATTATTAGGAACTAGGATACCTTTATTTTATTATTTATTCCATTCATATGTTTATTTTGGTGATTTCATCATTCCCTAATCCCCTATCTTGTGTGTATTCAGTCAATTATAGTTAGAAATAAAGAGATTAAAGGTGTTGGGAGTGTCATTAAAAGTGTTATATAAATATTTATATGGTAGAGAGACTTTATAAGATTAAAATACCTATTATTTATGTACTAAATGTTATCAAAGTTCAATATTTAATCAATAACTTTGAGTATAATTCACATAGTCCTATTTAGTGCACTTAAAATTCTATATAAGTGCATGATAGATCCATTTTAGTGATTGATCAAGGTTATTTAAGCTATTTAAAAAGTATATGGATGTGACAAAAATAATAATTAGTCATTATTCCACTTATAAAGTTTAATTTTCATCTCAATCTATAAATTTTCCATATCATGGTCCTCTTTTTATACATAAAACTCTACATATTTGCTTAGTGAAACCTTATTGAGATTGATCCTACAAAACTAAAAATTATAAAAGGTTTAAGAATGTGGTGAAGACAATAATTATGTATTTTAAATATTTTATGTGTCTTTAAATTTATGTTATCTCATTTTTATATCATTCAGCCTTAATAGGCATGTATAAACATAAGTTAGGGTTTTGAAATGAAAAATGGAATAACTTGTGTTTCCACCCTTGTAATTTCATGAAACCTAGTCATATGGTGTATCTTAACATTACATATACTATTATGTTAGTTTTAGGTCAATAATTAAGCATATTATATATGTTATTATTCAAATTTTGGGTGTGACAAGGCTTAAGAGAGACCTAATTGCTAGTAAAGAGTGTTGATATAGTAGGGTTACACTAAGTATTGAGACCTAAAATTTGTGTGAAGATAAAAAATTGAAAATAGTATTTTAAATTGGGGTTATTTTTTAATAATACTTATTGATTTTTATAACTAATGAGGTTTAGGTGTTTGGAGGGCTACAAGGAGGAATAGTCTTGATATGAGCCATTGTTGTGTATAAGAAATTAGTGAGCAAATGAATTTTTCAAATGAGTACATGCAAGTATTTTATGACAAAGATAAACCATATATGGTGTGTGTTTGTGTGTTTTCATGAAATTTTGATGAAGAATTGGGGAAATGGATAATTGAGGGTGTAGATAGATCTATGTCCATATGAACAAAAAGAGAGTTTACAGGTAAGGGAAGAGAGTGATTGCATGAAAGTGGCAATTGAAATTCATAGAGGGGTAAATAAGGCTAGAGGAAATTTGTTTGAGAATATAAAAAAAACTTAAAGTGATGGTATACTTATAACTAAGGTATAGTTGAGATAATAATCAAGATATTTATGAGTAGCATGATTAATGAAAGGATATGTGGCATTATCATGTACCATGTATAAATGAATATTGGATGTTAGTTAATAATATTATAGGAAGAGTATTGTGTTAAAACATGATATTAGATAAAAATTATTATACAATAATAATTAATAAGGCTACAATCCAATCTTAGATTGAGGTATATGATCTAAAGTGAAGAGTTAGGTTAAGATCCTATTAGAGGACATAAGAAGGAAGAGATTATGAAGTCCTACATCAAGTGATATTAGAGAAGTAACATAAAGCTAGGAAAGAAGAAAGGTATCCTCCAAGTAATAAAAAGAGGTAAATGTTTTGATTTTGTCTCTCATTTATGTTAAAGTTATGTTAAACAAGTTTGAACAAGAAGTTCTTGCAAGATTAAAGTAGGTGAAGGAATGACCCATTAAGGTCAACAAGAGAGAAGAAGTTTATAAAAATAAAAGAATATAGATACCTATAAGTCCAAGGTAAGAATATGTCTATATGAGATAATGCATAAAATAACATTGAAGCTCAAAGGGTAAGTTGAGTGTAACAACCCCACTAGGTTTTACTAGAATAAGGTAAATTTTTGTTTTTAAAAACATTTCACTAATTAAATTTATAGTTTCCATCACATTGAAACCATGACATGGTGATTTTTAACTAAATACATTATTTTAAGATAGCCATAATCAAGTCCTAAATATAATATATTTAGCTAATGATCACATAATCATGTATAATTGTAATTATAAAAATAAACATTGTATTTAAATCATAAATTTAGATTTACAATTCCATCTGTTACTGATATATAATTACATCCAATTTCTATAATGGTTTAATATATCAAAAATTACATTTTTACATGATTTAATTATAATTTATAATTATATAATGATACACAAATCATACAAGTCTCATCGAACTCAAAACATCCATAAGTAATAATGAGTGTAGTCTCTAGTGAAGTACTACTATGGGGAGGGAGAGCATCATCCAAGTGATTTTATACACCAACCATGAACCAACGATCCCCATCAAAATCTCCCAATAGGGGAATGGACCTATTTTAATAGATGGATATATAATGATAGTGTGAGAATCAAGAGTGATAACTAGAAACCATATGTTGTAAGATAAATATTACATGTATCATATCATAAATAAATCCATTCTACCATGATATCATAAAAAACAAGTAAACTAAATTAAATAGATGAAATAGAAATATTTAACCATAAACACTACTTTGACCAAAGTTTTATTTATAGTTATTTAATATTAAAGATCAGTCAGTTTCATACACACCACTCAATCAGATTACATCATCACTACATATTAGTAACACTAATTACTTAATTGGACTCCATCTCAATCCCTTATTTAGGATCATTAATACCATATTGGTTCATATATTTAACAATATTAAAATCAAAAAATTGCATATAAATATTTTTTATCTACTAGCATCTACATTATGTGCCAATACAAGAAAGTATGAAAGACTTGAATTTAATCCATCAAATGCAATACAATAGTTCTAATCATCTAATTTATTTATATCATAATATCAACTATATAAATAGATTTCAAAACATTCATATCATTTGGGTAAAACTAAGCATCATATATCAAGTTTACTAAATTATATACATCCAACTCTTCATTTATTGTTATCATCCATCTAACATTATTTACTAGCTTAACCCAAAAATCATTTTATTTCAATATAATAAAGTTCATAAATAAATTATTCATATACTAACCAGTTTTAATATGGTTTTTTATTAATTCTCAAATACTACATATTTAGAAGTTCCCTGAATTCATATAAATCACTTCTGAGTTCAATCTTATTAAGATAAGTAAATAAAAGCATTTATATGTCAATATTTATACATAAAACATATTTAATAATCCAATAGATTATGCATATATTTATATGGTATACTTGATTTAGAATTGTATTCTATCATTGATTTACAAGTATCATATATATATATATATATATATATATATATATATATATATATATATATATATATATATTCGATCACTCAAATATATTACTAGATTTTAATTATTTTCTAATATCAAACAAGATTAAACTTTAGTTATACATCTATGTTTAAATTCCAAGTAGATTGTAGTCCATAACTAAGTACCTCAATTATCACATAGTCATAAACAAACCCAACCAAAAACAAACCTAACCCCACACACACACACAAACATATTTCAATAAATGAAAGGATATATTCATTTATATCTTAGTAGGTTGTAATAATTCATTCCATTAACAACTAATACCTAACTAAGATTAACTTATTATATCAACTAACACATAGTCCCATCTAGAAATAACCATATATATATATAAACATATTCAAATATAGGAAAGGATTTATAATTATACTCCTATAGGTTGCAAGAAACATCCAATGGTATCTTAATACAAGTGTGAATATATACAGGTTCACACAATATTACCAATTTATATGTGTTTTATTTTTTTCCTTATTCACATAGATTAAAACTCCCAGAATAACTATGTTAGATACTTAATCCCCTGACAATCACTAATTAAGTTTACTTAGGGTTCAAAACACATTATAAACATAAAATTAAATGTAATATAAGATTTGTAAAGTTCAATGTAGTACATATATACACATAGATATATGCATATCAATAGGTCATTGAATAACTTGTCCAAGACCCATAAAATATATGTATATACCTATGAACATTTTTATAGTTCTAGTTAATTCTTTAAATTTTTCATCTCGATTTAACCTTATATACCCAGTCATGCCCCAACTCATGTTTAATAAATTTGACCTGATTTATTCATAAAAATAAACAAGTATATTTGTATGTTGAAAAAAATTATTCAATACTATATTTAATATTCTAAGCTTAACCACAACATGGTTTATATTTAAAAATAATCTATTGAATCAATTCACTCTCAAATTTTAGTCTAGCTAACATAGGTAGGATTTTATACCTTTTAAATATCCTCTATTCCTATAGCCATTGTATACTACACAAAAAACTTTACATTAAAACCTATTTAATTATTTTGGCAATAAAGCTATTTGACTAGGGTTTATAGATTTATATATTTGGTTTTGTGGATGAGATTAGATGATCCCCAGTGCTAAGTATATAACCCTAGTTTTTATTCAATTCAAAATAATGAAAAATGAAAACTCTAATCCATTAAAATTTATCAGATTCATTGATTTAATTCATGTAATACAACTATGAATTTAAACAACAATCCTTACCTGGTAAAAGAAGTCATGGTTTTGATAATTGCTAATTATCTTTCCAAAATTTATTGAACCCTTTTGATTTCTCATTATTTTTCTTCCTTCATCTGTCATGTGTGTATATCTCTAGGCATGTATTCCCCATATTTTAACCTTCTACATATTGTTTTCTGCTTACAAAACCCTTAATATCTCTACCAAAATTCTCTATAATCATAATGAGCTCAATGAAGAAGTCTATGCATGTAAAACCAATTTCTAGAATATTGGGAATGACTTAATGTTGTCCCCTAAAGTCCATAATTGAAGTTTTTGTTTTGCATAATGGCATGAAGAGTTCAAGTCAACTCTATAAAAAGCCTAAATTTGTGAACCTTCCTCATTATAATAATAATCTTTTAAATACAATAAACAATAAAATTGACTTACTACCATAATGATATCTACTTCAAATTTATTCAAAACTTAATAACTTATTCAAATTATTAGTCATCAAACACACAAAGTAAAAAAGTCCCCTTTTTCTTTATAGAAATGTATTTTATAAACGAGACACTACTTACCTTGAATTATTATTTTGATGTTTAAAATTGATATTTCTAGAAACATTCATACACACCCCAAAGAGAGTAGTAAGGACATTCAAAGATCCCAGAACACAAGTTATGGAAACATACTCACATCAATGTTAAGTAAGATAACATATAAGAATTCAAATCTTACAATTACAAACACAGACCAAACTAGAGTATGGTACCCATATGCAACTAACCATATTCAAATGTAGAAACCATAATATCAACTACAAACAACTACAAGCTATTTAAATAAAATAATTATTAAAAATTATATACTATTATTTTTGGCATGTGTAGGGTTCCTATTTTCATTATATCATCCCCCAAACCACATCAATCTACTCCACCCTCTCTGATGATGCTCTCCCTCTATAATAGTCTAAGGGATGGACTCTATCCTACATCAACCTTAGAATAACAAAGGTAGTTATCCTAAATAAAGATAAAATCCATAATATATTATTGTAATGGACTAAGTAATCATGATATTTATGTACATAACATATAAGTACAACTAACTCAACAAGTTAATAGTAATGCAAATAAGTAACATATAACTATCCATACATTAATATATAAAATATATCTTATCAAAATAGTAATTATCTAATTAATAAACATAAAATCCAAAAATCAATAGGTTATCAATTCTAGATAAGAATCAAGATGTAACATCCTTCCCCCTAAATCTAGTCATCATTCAAATGACCCTTAATCCAACACTAGTTTTGAAATTAAACATTATTCAATAGAAAATTAAATAATATATAGAAAAAATATTAAGTAAAAAAATATGGAAATATCTATATAACTCATAAAAATCCTCCAAGGTGGCACCATCTTCAAAATATTAGTCCCATTAGACCTTGCATTATGACACTTATCCATTACATAAATTGATTTTGTGAGTGTTAATTATTCTAACTTGTTCTATTGTGACCATCTTGAGATCCAGAACATGTAAAACATTCCAATCCAATACATGAGAAGGATGAACAACATAATTTTTAAGATAAAACACATGCAAAACATTATTTAGGATATCTAGATCTAGTGGTAAATCAAGACTATATACTACAATATTAATCACTTACAAAACCCTAAAGGGTCCAATGCATCTTGGTAAAACCTTTGCTAATTTACCAAACTTAGTTGAGATTTTTGGGGCTTAACCTACAAAAATTCTTTTTCACCAATAAAAAACCATCTTATTATTTTTAGATCAACATGAATTTTATGTATATCATTGGCCTTAACCAACCTTTGCCTAATTTTTCTAACTTGATCTTCCATCTCCATAAGGATATAAATTCCAAATGCTACTCTATCTTCAAACTTATCAAAACTGATCGGTGTTCTACACCTTCCATATAATTCCTTAAACAGAGCCATTTTTAATGTTAATTTGTATTATTTTTTGTAGGTAAACTCAACCAATGGAAGGTACTCCTCCCACTTGTATTATTTATCCATGTAATACATTCGAAGGAGATCTTCTAAAACTTGGTTAAGCCTCTCTATTTCTCCATTATTTTTTGGGTGATATGTAGTTTTAAAATTTAACTACATGCCTACAACTATATTTAAGGTCAACCAAAATATATAATTCATTCTTGGATATCAATCAAAAATTATATTTGACTAAAATCCATGAAATTGATGTGCCTCTTTTATGAATCTCTTCACAAACATTGGTGCATCAAAAATCAAATGACCTAGTTTGAAGTGAACTACCTTTGTTTGTTTATCAATTGCCACCAAGATCATATCATGATGGCTATATGATAAAATTAAATCTTGGACAAAGTCCATACTAATTACCTACCACTTCCACTATAGTATATCATGAGAATATAACAATCATATCAAATTCACATGTTTAACCTTCACCTATTAACATTACAAATAATGAGATATGAAATTTGATGCATCATATTTAATTCCTTTTCAAAAATTAAGTGGTTTTATCTCAACCATGAGTTTAGTTATTATAGGATGACCTAAATAAGGATCATTGTGAAATTACTTTATCACAATACTCCTCAAATTATCTCTATTAGGGACATACATCCTACCATTTTACCTTAAAAGACCATCACTTTCCAACATTAATCCTTTAAACATGGGATTCTGAGCCTCCTTTGATAACAATTTCTTAACCTACTCACAGAATTCATCTCCAAGGTAAAATTAAATTATCTAATCATGAAAAGTACTCCTAATAGTAGCCAAGGTTGTTATATACCTTATATGACTTAGGGAATCTACAACTCTATTTTCATTATCCTTGATATAACTAATATCAAAATCATAATCAAATAAGAACTCTAACCAACATTTTTGACATGTATTTAGGTTTAGTTGGGTAAATATATACTTGATTCCCTAGTTTTTAATCTTGAGCTCATGTAGTTTCCCCAACAGATAATGCCTCTAAACATGCAAGACATGTACTATTGTAGCAAGTTATAGATCATGAGGGGCATAATTTACCTCATAAGTATTAATATTTTTGGACTTGTATGTTAAAAATAAAATGATCTTGTATAATAAATATTCCAAGATCATCCCTAGATAAATAAATAATTATTGAGAATTGACTATTTAGATAGGGAATTCTTAGTATAGGTACTGAAGTAAGCCTCCTTTTTATCTCTTAAAACGCTTTCTCGCACTTTTCAAACCAAAAAAAATATGATTCTTTTATTAAAGATAGGTAATTGGGTTAGCTATCTTTGAGAAATTTGGGACAAAATTCCCATAATAACCTATTAGTCCCATTAAACTTATCACCTCATGCACATTTTTAGGAATTGTTATTCCATTATGGCTTTATCTTCATCAAATAAACTAAAATTCTATTTACAAAGATAATGTGTCCCAAATATTAAACTTTCATTTATAAAAATTCACATTTGGATAACCTACCATATAATTTGTTCTTTTACAACCATTGAAAAACCAATTCTAGATATTGAAGATGTTCTTCTTCATTCTTAGAACATATGAGAATATCATCGCAAAAAACTAACACAAAATGGTCTAGATAATCCTTGAACACATTGTTCATGAGATTCATAAATGATATCAGATCATTCATTAAACTAAAAGGCAACATTATAAATTCATAGTGATCATACCATGTTCTAAATGTTATTTTGGAAATATCCTCATCTTGGATTCTTAGCTGATGATACCCTACTCGAAGATCAATCTTAGAGAAAATTGTTTCCCCTTGTATTTGATCAATGATATCATCAATACAAGGTAATGGATACATGTTCTTGATTTTTGACTTGTTCAACATCCTATAATTAATACACATTTAAAGAATACCATCCTTCTTCTTAATAAACACCACTAGTGCACCCCATGATGACACAATTGGTCAAATTAACCCTTTTGATAGCAAATCTTGAAGTTTAGATTTCAACTCAACCAATTTTGTAGTTATCATCTTATAATGTACCTTTGACTATGATTCAAATATAGGTATTATTTCAATTGAGAAATCAAATTCATGTTTGGGTGGTAATCCTAGAAAATCCTCTAGAAGCATATCTTGAAAGTTCCTAAGAAAAGGATAATACTCAAAAAATGGTTTATTAGATTCCTCCAACTCATTTATTTTAACAATAAATTTTGCACATCCTTTTCTCTAAGACTTATTGATTTGAATTGTAGAAATTTGCCTAACATTTAACTCTCTTTTCTCACCTTCAAGTTGTGTCTAATTTTTAAAATCATCTTGACATTCTAACTTCTTGAGATAAAAATCAACCTTAGCTTTGTGCTTATCAATCCAACTTCTGCGATCACATCATATGATCCTATTGGTATATCATAGACATCCACTATTTTAGTGAATTTTGGTAACCTAATTTTAGCTTCCAATAGACATTTGTGAACCTTAACCTTTGACTCATTCCCATACTATACTAACCATGCATTTTCTATAATCCCAAATTTTATAGACAACTTATTAGGAATTCTATGAGCAATAACACATTCAATAAACCTAATGTAAATAAAAATTGAAATTTGATGATCAAACAAAATACCTATCAATTTAATAGGAGAAGATTGGGACTAACATAATAATTGCCAATAGCAAAATGAATCCTTTATTGAAAAGTCCCATGTTATGAATTAAAACCCTTATTATTACGATCTAATTTACCTTGAGTGCACTCTCTATCATAATGATCACCTCCATAGATGAATCATCCTCTAGGTGGTCCTCTCCAATATGACTATTGGTTTCCCTTGAATACTCCCCTAGAACCATTTCTAGGTTTCCTATTTCTTGATCTATTATTGAAATTAGTATTGTGGTACTTAAATTGGTTATTAGAGTATACACTCATCTTCCAAATATTCATTTTAAAAGTTTTTGAGGACCTCCAAACTTCTTCTTGAATTTATATCTAACTTCAGTAAGAGATTTTAGCTTCTACTCATTCATAACTACCTTTTCAAAGACCTAATCTATGGTAAATGTCCCATTCACATCCACCTCACAATAAATTTTGGTTTTTAATCCCATAATGAACTTATTGATGTAAAATATCTCTTTCACTTGATACTAAGGGAAATACTTTAGGAGCTTAGTGAATTACTCACAATATTCATTCAAAAAAGGTATCCTTGATTAAGTTTATAAAAATATATCATATTCTAACCAAAATATAGTTGAGGAAGCCATCATGACCTAAAAAATGTCATAAATTTCTCCCAAGTGGTGGTGGTAGAGTTGAGGTTCATCTTGGCATTCTTATTATCCCACCATGTTGTTAGTTCTTCAGCAAGCCAATATGATCCCCAAAATTCCTTAGTGACTTTAGAGTATTTTTAAGTATTGAAATACTTCTCCATCTCTATTAGCTATGATTTAGATCCATTTACCAAAATTTTTTCCATTAATCTTGGTTGTATTCACCTTTTTATATCCCATGTCAACTCTACAGGTACTTGAGTTCTCATATTGTTATCACTTGAAAATGCACCATGCAAAGAACATGTGCCTATTATCACGCATATTAATACAATGGAAACTCTCCAAAGTGTTTGAAATTGTATTAGATAGAATACATAGATGAAGGGTTGTTTCCCTCTGGTAAACTCACCTACTTATCTCTAAACTCTTTAGTTTTTCACTTTCTTGACTAGGAAAAAGGTAGAAGGAACAATGCTAAAGCTAAAAATGGAAATGAAAATTGAAAATTAGGGTGATGTATCAATCTTAAGGTCAATTATTTATATACATTACAAAAAATTAAGATAAATAACCTACACACATTTAATTCACACTAATACAATGACTCTTTCATCAATATGTCATAGAAAATTTTTTACTAACACTCACACTAACTTGGAAGGAATGAATTTTTGTTGAATTCACTTTCATGTTAGGTAGAAATCAGACTTATAAACTTTATACGACCTGAAATATTTATAATTTTTTGAATAAATGTGAGATATTTATAAATAAACAAAATAAAAATAATCATTCACTAATCACATCCATGAATATTAATAACACACTTCATGAACAACTTAAAAATGGAGGGAAAAATTTAACTCTTTATTGCTTCAAAGGTGAGGTAGTATATATTTTTATAGATTTTTAGTAAGCCAAAGGTATAATATCATATTAATAATTAAAAATTAATGTACATATATAGATAAATGTGTGTGTGTGTGTGTGTGTGTGTGTGTGTGTGTGTGTGTGTGTGTGAGAGAGAGAGAGAGAGAGAGAGAGAGAGAGAGAGAGAGAGAGAGAGAGAGAGAGAGAGAGAGAGAAGAATCTCTAGATGAGTCCCTAGTAGTCCTAGTTCACTCCTAATTAAATTAAACTCCAACTTCAACTCCAACACAATATTCTACGTTGATTCCCCAAATTATAATGTATTAAATTTGGAATTTAAATTTTATTTTACTTGAAATATGGCATGGTATGAGAGAGAAATAGGTTTGAGAAAGGTCAAAATTTCCTGCATGTATTTGAATACTCTTCAACTTGAAGAGATTTTTTTACTATCTTCAGTTAAATCCTTTTGAAGTTGTAACTTATATTAAACTTATTTTGGTGTTTAGCTAACTATTTTTGATATTTAATTAATATTAAATTTTTTATTCAATCAAATTTATTTGTATCTTAGAGTTTGACTTGAACTTCTTCACTTACAACTTGAAGTTTGACTTCGGTTATCTCACTTGCATCTTGGATACATGTTTGACCTCATGTCTTCTCTATAAATATCCCAAAGCGGGATGTATATGAATGTTGAATTTTTAAATATATATTTTTCCTAAAAATAGGCCTCTAATATTATCTAAGACTTAAACTCTAGTTATCCACCTTTTTATGTTTTATAACTCCATTTTTGTAGGGCTAACTGAAGACTTCTTGTTGTTGACTTGAACTTCCTAGATTTAGCCCAAAATGTGGAACCATATTTAGAGATATAAGATAATTTTTATGTTTATTTATCCATTAAAATTAATTTATAAGTGTACACTTGATGATGCCTATATCAGTTCTTCAAACTGGTTCTTCTTCCATAAGCCTATCTTGTACAACTTTGGCAAGCTTCTTAAATGCACTATGAGAGATAGAAACTTGATGGATATTAATAATTTGAATATTTAATAATAATAATAATAATAATAATAATAATAATAATAATAATAATAATAATAATAATAATATATTATTTTAACATAATCATGTGTCACATATTTTTAAACAAAATTTTAGCTCCAAACTCTATGTACAACTACAAAAAATATTATTGTATACTCATGCTCTCTTGTTCTCAAGAACCCATGATTTAGGTTGGGGGGGAGTAAAATGACTTAAAATCATAGTAAAAAACTCATAATATAATATTCATATAATTATAAATGTATTATACCTTTAAAAGTTTTAAAATTTTCAAAATGCTTTACCAAACTCCCTAATAAAAGTTCACAAAAAGTTCCTACTTGTTGCCATGGGGTTGACCTAGAGATGGTTTTTAATAATATGAGCCTATTTTGAATTTTTTTTGATTTAATTGTAATTTATTCAGACCAATAAATAAATTATACACAATCTAAATCAATTTTTCCATTGAAAGGGCCTGAAACACCCATTTCCAACTCCATTTTTGAGTAAACAAAGTGAAGAAACCTTAATTCCCTTCATGATCACACATGTATATTGTAATTTTATATATAATAAGGAATATTAAAGACATTAAACCAATTTTAAACATTAAATTAATAAAAAAAGACCTCCATGTAAAATTTAATGTTTTTTTATATAATAAAACTCAAACTAAGCACTTTTTAGTCTTGACTAGCTTGCACAATTTCATTTTTTAATGCTTATAGGTCTATGTTTTTCCATTTTATTGATTTTTATGAAGGAAAAATAAATAATTATTTTTTAATTAGGAAATTTTATAACCCATATTATAATTTAAACCATTTTATGTGCTCAATGAATTACTTAGACTTCTCAAAAATTTCCTTTTCTGACTGTCTCTCTTGCTTTCTTAAAATCCTGATGCTTTACCTTTCTCCATTATTTTACATGAAATTTTGATCAATTAATGTGATAAAATGTATTATATTCCAAATAATATATCACTCCACCTTTATTTTTTAATAAATAACTCATAAATTCAAACATACTGCTTAAAACCGAAGCATGAGGGTTTAAGAAAGGTTTTAGAGAATGTGTTCTTAACGATAGTTTATAAAGTTAAGACACTTTAATATGAAATAAATGCATGTAATAGTGAGGTGATAGGGTGGGTAAGTGTACAAAGTTTGGGATAAAAAGTGGCATACACATGGACATGATGTTTTTGAAATTCCCTAAATCTAAACTTCTATAGATAATTTGAGATGTCTACACTCCAAATTTAAAAATGGTGTTATAATATGAAATGTAGAATTTTGATTCAAGTTTCCAAAACACTAATTTTTTTAAAAAATGGTTAATTATACTAGGTCAAACATCTAAAATTTTAATAAAATCTTCTATTTTTTTAGAAAACATAGTACATAGATGGATGTGATGTGCACCATTTTTTGAACAACATTTAATATTATTTGAAGCCCTTTAGGGAAAATTTAGATAATATCTTCTTGTAGGTCACCTATATTATTATTATTTTTTTTAAAAAAAATTTATGAATTTTCCAAGTAAATAGATCCTAAAAACTAATAAATAAATGTATAGCCATTTTTTTGACATGCCTAACTACCTCAAAAAAATGAAAATCATTTTTTTTGAATGTGTGTAGAATTAGGCCTACTTGGTCACCATATAATTTTTTTTCACTTGGATCAAATAAATAAAAATTACATGAACATGTATAGGCATGTATGATTATAGCATGTAGTGGCCTGAAAAAGGCATAGATAGAAATAAACATAGTTTGAAACCTTAAATTAGTCCAAAAATTATGAAAAACATATTTTGGGAAAGAGGAGAGCATGCTCATCATGATGGTATCAAGTTTTTGAATTTTCATATTGAAATTATTAGTGTATTTGGAAATCAAAGTTGAAATTTGGTTTTTATTTTCATACCTTTTAAAATTTTGTTGTACATTGATAGTCTAAGCCTTTAGCTCTGGAATCCAGGTCATTCTTAAGCCAAAAGGCACATGAATTAAATTCAAATTCAAATACCATGATCATCTTCATAATGTGATCATAAAATTAACTACTTTATTATTGTGATCATGGTATTTAATAACATGATCATGTTAATAAAATGATTGTGTTACATATTTTCAACACCCTAAAACTTGAATAGGAGCCATTAGGCCTAGTAGTCTTCAGATCAAATATTGGTTGATTAAGATTATTTTTTGAGACCAATGTTATTATTAAGAATTGATATAATTGGATGATAATTGGATATGTATTAACATATGAATCAATTTATTGTTCCTTTCATCCCAATATGGTTTGAAATTAGGCCAATAAATCTCAAATTGACATTATATGGACATATTTCCTGGGATGGATCTTGGTTGGCCCCAATTACGTATCAAACTAAATTAAATACTTGTTTATTTATAATATAGTGTGCAATTAGAGATATAATTGACATCATATGGACATAATTCCTTTTCAAGTCTCATTTAGCATCAATTATGTATTATATTGATATAAATATTCAATTAGTTTAATATGGTGTGCTATCAAATCCCTAATTGACATTATATTAAAAGAATTCCTTGCATGGGGAAAAATTAATATTAATTATAGATTATAATAAATAAATACTCAATTGGTTAAATATGATGTGAAATTGGGGGAAAATATTCATAATGGACATTAGCTGGACATAGTTCATTGCATGGGGTGAAAAATGCCTTAATTGATATTTGAGGTTAAAGAAGTTAATTACATAGGAGTTGGTTGTCCTCAATTGTGTATAGTATTGAAAAAAAATTGATTTAACATGGTGTAATTAGAGCCCCAAATGACATTAGATGGATTTAATTCCTTACTTGGGGATTGAGTGGCCCCAATGACATATCATGTTGAACATAAATATTTAATTATTTCAATATGGTGTGCAATCAGGCTAATGGAACCCAATTGGAACATTATATAGAAAAAAATACTTTCATAATGCTTATTTGGCCCCAATTATGCATAAGATAAAACCAAATACATGATTAGCTAGATATAGTTTAAAATCAGGGCCAATAAAGTTATAATTGACATTATATGTATTCAATTACTTGTATGAGCTTTGGTTGGTCATAATTTAATATTCAATTGAATTAAATACTTATTTTATTCAATATGTTATGTATTTGGGACCAATATATCCCCTCTTGATAGTATAACGATGAAATTTCTTACACCAGGCTTGTTTTGAATGAAGTTCATATCATATTGAACCAAATATTCTTTCAGTTGAATTTGGTACACAATCAAAATCCCAATTATTATTAGATGGATGTAATTCCTTAGAGAGGGTTTAATTTTTCTTGATTTCATATCAGATTGAATCAAACACTAAATTATTTGAATAAGGTGTGTAATTAGGGACCTAATTAAAATTATTATGACATGATTCCTTTAGCAAGCCTTGATTTGTCCCAATTATGTCTCATCTAGAACCAAATACTTGATTAGTTTAATATGGTATGTATTCAAGGCCATTTAAGCCCCAATCTACATTATATATGAATGTAATTCCTTACAAACAACTCCCTTAGACAAAATTGAATATCAAATTGAAAAAATACTAATTTTTTTAATATGGTGAACACTTGGATCCCTAATTGATATCATATGGATGAAATTCCTTACATTATGGCTCAGTAGTCCCATGGAATCAATTTATCCCCAATTAATATCCTTTATATATAGTAAAAATTAGGTTCATAGGGATGAACTTGGTTAAAATTACATCAGTCATTACCATAATTAAATTTGTAGGCTCAATCTATGATGATGTGGGGGATAATTGATACAAAATTCACATTATTTACTCATAGAACTAGGTTCAAGGATCTCAAATTTTCCCCAATAACCATCATGATTGTACCTTTATACCATAAAACCTAAACCCTAAGCCCTAATCCCTAAAGTTCCTAATCCCAAAACTCTAAACCATAAATATATACTATTTAAACCTTGAACCAATCAATTTAGCCCAAATTAACATCATTTAGACTAAGAATTAAGTTCACAATGCAAAATTTGGCCTAAATCACATGACTAATTACCCCATTTGACTAATTCACTCAACTTGCATGATGGCATCCATGGTATAATGACAACACAAAAACACATTCTATAGTCATGAATGGGTCCAAGTGATTCAAATTATCCTCAAATATATTTGTGATTGACTTCTTTTCCCCTAAACCATGTATATACATTAGAACATATAATCCATAAACCATAAACCCTGAACACTATACCCTAAATTATAAAACACAAACTTTGCCTATTTACCAACTTAAATTTATTCCCAATTAACATCTTTTGTAGTAAGAATCAGGTTTGAACACATGGCATAGAGTGATTAGAAATTAATATAAAGGTCCTTAAACATAAACCCTATGTCCTAATCTGTAATCCCTAATACAAAAATTGTAAGCCCTATGCCCTAATTCCCACTACATGCCATAAACATACATGCCTTAAATTATAAATAATTTTATCATGATATGTCATAATTTAATTCACCTTTTAAACCTATGGTTAAATCATTTGGATTACCAGTCTAGCTATGCATCTAAAGTAAATTAGGGATATTTTCATCCCCTTCATCCTAATTAACCAAAGAGGATAATATAGATGATTATTTTAATTGAGAAGGAATTTGAGGCCAATTTGAACCTATTTAATAGTAAGATATAATTTGGGGCAAAATCAAAAGATTTATCTTCTATCATGAATTGATCTAATTAGTCAATTTGTGTAATTCCCTACATGATCTAAGTAAAATTGAGATGTTAAACCCAATTTATAGATCAATTAATTATATAACATGTATGCAACATGTACATGGCATAATTGATCCTAATTTTATTAAAAATATAAACATGAAGGTAATTAATTCATAAATAGGTGTCACAAGTAGCTCAAATGTTCTTTAATTACCTTAGTGATTAGACCATATATCTAATATATTAAACCCTATGTTACCATGTACCATTTAAATTTAAACCTAAACCATATACCATTTACATTAAACCCTAAGACATAAACCCTAAACTCTAAACCATTTAAATTATAGACCCTAAACCCTAAACCAATAAATTTAACCCCGATTAACATCCTTTATATATATATATATATAGTAAGAATTAGGCTCACATGATTGAACTTGGTTAGAATTTCATAAACCATTACCATAATTAACTTTGTATTATCAATTTGTGATGATTTGGGAGATAATTGATCCCAAATTCACATTATTTACTCATATATATAGGTTTAAGGATCCCAAATTTACCCTAATTACCCACAACATTTTATAAATATACCCTAAGAACTATACCCTAAGCCCTAATCCTTAAAGTTCCAAATCCCTAAACTCTAAAACATAAATATAAATTCTTTAAAACTTAAATCCATCATTTTATCCCAAATTAACATCATCTCTAGACTAATAATTAAGTTCATAAGGCTTAGTTTGGCCTAAATCACATGATTGATTGCCCCATTTGACTAATTCATTCAGTCTACATGATGACATCCATGACAACCCAAAAACACATTTTATAGTCATAAATGGGTCCAACTGATTCAAATTATCCTCAATTATCTTTGGGATTCACCCTATGTACCCTAAACCATGTATATATATTAAAACCTAGAACCCATAAACAAAAAACCCTAAACACTATACCCTTGATTATAAACCATAATATTTTCATATTTACCAATCAATTTAGTCCCAATTAACATCTTTTGTAGTAATAATTAGGTTTACATGACATAGATCAATTAGACATTAATATATAGATCCTTGAACCTAAACCTCATGCCCTAATCCCTAATCTTTAAAACATAAATTATAATCCCTATGCCCTAACACCTACTACATGATGAAAAAATAAATTCCTTATGATATAAATAATTTTATCATGAGATGTCATAAAATGCACTTTTTAAACCTATGGTGAAAGCCTTTGGAGTACCAATCTAGCTGTGCATCTACAGTAAATTGGGGATATTTCAATCCCATTCAACCTAATTACATGCCTATAGAATGTGATTTTGGGGTTGATCAACTCCAATATAACCTAATCACCAACACAATTGTATCTTATATACCCTCAAAACTATACCTCAAGCCCTAATGCTTAAATTTCCTAATCCCTAAAATCTAAACCATAAATATAAACTCTTTAAACCTTGAACCAATCATTTTAACCTAAATTAACATCATTTAGACTAATAATTATCTTTTTTATTAAACCTGTGTATCCTAAACCTAATCCATAAACACTATACCCTAATTGTAAACTTAAAAATCCCCTTATTTACCAATTGATTTAGTCCCGGTTAACATCATTTATAGTAAAAATTAGGTTCAAACATGGTATAGAGGATTAGACCTTATATACACCCTTAAACCTACACCCTACATGTCGTAATCCCTAATCCTTAAAACATAAAACATAAATTGTAATCCCTATCCCTAAAATATAAATTGTAATCCCTAATACATAAATCTTATGCACTAATGCCTTAATCCATAATCCATAATACATTATCTATATTAAGTACAATAGGATCATTTTATTTAATAAGGTGATCATGTTATTATTAACATAAGCAACACTTGGTTGTCATTGTCAATTACCAATCCCAAACCTTATATTTATAATAACATGATTGCATTATTACATAACATCATAACGCTATTATCAATATAAGATTCTCAATGGGTTGGATGGGGTAGATCCTTTACAACACATAACATGATCATGTTATCTAATAAATTAATCACATTATATAAATTGATTACATTATTCTAATTTTATATTAAGCACAATTATCAATGACTATTTTAACCCAAATTGATAATTTTGTACCCATAAACATTCCCTACATACTTTTACAAGATATATGTACTTGTGTACTTGACCCCACCTTTGAAAATTTATTAATTGTCCCTTTTGATGGGAACCAAATCATGTTCAAAGAGGAAAAATAAGATTTTGAAGGATAAAATTCCAAAATAATTAGAATATTTGAGAGAGAAACACAAGTTACAAATGCAAAAACTTTATGGTAGACAAGGTACAAACCCTAATCTTGATGAACCAAATGCCATAGATAATGAGCCAATTGATGATAATGAATTAAATAATTATGAAATTTACTATAATAAATTGAATAATGTTGAAATTCATCATAATGAAATGAATAATAATGAAATTAATAATAATGAAATAGTTAATGTTGGAAGTTCACATTCAAAGTTCCATGTTTTTGATTTTGTTGATTATGAGTCTATGTATGATGCTTCATCCCCCATGAATGAAGAAAAATTGATGAAAAAATATATTGATGAAATTAGCCATCAATAAAATTTCATGGAAACATATAATGAATAAATTAACAATGAACAAAATATCATTCTACCTTTAAAAAATTAAAGTAGTAATGGTTTTGAAACACCCTCTCAACAAATTCCACCATTATCAACACCTCCAAGAATTTTGCCTACAAAAGAAAAGTACTTAATTGAAGTTGATGAAAATATTTTAAAACTAATGCATAATAAAATGTCTGATTTCCATTCAAGAAGAATGACTCAATAAATTTTGGATAAGTTCTTTCATAATTTGGAGTATGATAGTCAAATATGTCAACTATTTGTTTCATTGATAAAATTGATTAAGATGAGACCTATAATTTACACATTCGGACTAAGAACATCTAACATGGATGAAGAAAAAGATGAAATTTTTGAAAATATACATGATGCATATCATATTATAGGTCCGAAATCATTCACCAAATATTTTAATGTTGTTTGGTGTATACTTAGAACTTGTTCAACAAGTAAAAAAATAGGGAAACAGTAAATGGTTTCAAAAACAAGGCAAACACTTATGTAAATAAAAAATAATAATGAAATCAATTGAAATATGTGAAATATTTAAAGAACCTAATACCAATGTGATCTAGGCATTCTCTAGTATAATTCTATGAAAGGACAAGGCTATAGCCAATACTCTCAAAGAGCTACTCAATTTTGGAAAGACATACAAGAGTTTCACCCAATACAAAAGATGTTTTGAAAATAAGAGTTGGTTCTTGTAATGGTGAACCACATCCAAAACATTTATTAGGTATGAATCAAACACAATTGTACTCTAAATTTTTGGAATAATATCCATAAATTTCTGTTTGTCAAATATATTTTGAGATGGTAAAACCTTTTTATGTTAAAATAAACCATAGATGCATCACTTGTTGTTGTAGTCAACATGTTAAATTTTCAATTCACTATGATGTTTTTGACCACATTCAATTTAATTTGTATACTAATTTTTTTTAGGAGTGTGGCATTGAATTTCCACTAAAATCAACCAAGAAATTTATTCAAACTATCTTTTGTAATAGACCTGATGGAAAATTATTTTACAATAAATCATGTTTAAATGGAAATTGCAGCATTTGTGGTAGATTTCCATATTTAAAAAAAAAGTATCCATGAGGAGATTACAACTTAAAATAGACAGGAATTATTTGGTTTAAGTAAATATAAATTAGTGACTTATTAAGTAAAAGATGGAAAAGAATCTAAAAGGTGTGAGATTGTTACAAAATAGATACCTATTTTTGAATTTTTGGTCAAATTTAGAGAGAAGATTGTTTATGAGTATGTAATACACACACACACAGGGCTAGATGGTTGGATTAACATTTTAAGATAAACAAGGATACATTTTCACTTGGTTCCATTATTTTAGTAGTTGATTTTTTAAAAAATTATACATTCAAACCCTAATGGAAGTTCAATCACAATATTACAAATCATCACAAGTTTCCATATTCATGAATTTATCATTCATTCATGCACCTAATAATATAGATAAATAATGGAAAATATTAAGGCAGTACCATTTCTATATCAGTGATGATATATCACATTGTTTAGAGTATGTGCAAGGTTGTTTTTAGAAGTTATATGAATAATTGAGTCAGATGAACATTACTTTCAATCAACATTACATTTAGTTAGATAATTACACATTGTAATTCAAAAATTCATACATGTTTTATTGGTTGAGAAGGATGCATATTACCACTTGTGTAGAACACATTTGGATTTTCACCAAGGCTGACCATGGAAAAGGGGATCATGACAGTGCTAGAGCATGTGTAAAAAGAGATATTATAAGGGAGGAGTTAAAATTTGAATAGGGTGCTCATTTAATAGATGTAAAACTATGGTTAAATGGTGTAATGATAACATGTGTCATGGTGATCAACTAAATGTAGATATTCATAGACATTTCTAGTTAATGGATGAAGAAAACTTGGCAAAGTATGAGGATTATATAACTCTAATGGGTTGAAGTGACCTCCACTAATTTCATAGCTCAAATACAAGTTCTTAGATTGTTCATATGAGACACTAGGCATGTTTATATTCTATATACATGGACTCTATTTTGAATTACTATGATTTAGAAGAGTGGGTGGATGATTAGAGTTCCAAACCTTTAATTATAGTCAACACATATCTAGTTCCAACAAATTGTAACATAAAAATATGACATCATCAAATGATTTTGATCATGTATCATATCTTGTGTAGCTAATTAGAATATTTTTCATGATGTAAAATTTATTCTCATTAAATATATCTTCATATTATCACTAAAAATGATTTCTTTTTATACAGGGTATTTTTTTGTAGTTATTGCATATGAGGACAATGAATAAGGCAATGATTAGTACTTGTGTCAGTGTGTAGAGAGAAAAAAATTGACTTCCCTAGTTATAGATGGAAAAAATATTGACTATCCTACTAGGTCAGTGGTAGTCACTATAACTTGGTTTTGACAATATCCTATAAATTTTTTAGATCAATGGTTGTTTGAAGATTTTAAAATGCATACAATGATAATGTACTATTTAAATTTGATTCTTGGAATGAATATTCTATTAAAAAATATCATGGGAGGCCATTAAACATGAAACTATGGAAAGTTTGAGAGTTAAACCATGAAGCTATTATTGATACTATCAAGGTTAGAAAAAATCCTAGGGTTTCATTGGATTAAAATGCAGAGGTATGTTGACTTTTCAATTATAGATATAATTAATTTTACCAAATGATTTTTATTTTCTAAGTAGTACATATATAAATTTCATTTTTTTTATTAATAATAATATTTTTTAGGTTAGTTGTACCCCATAAGCTTCTACCTTCACATGGTTGTCACTGTCTATAGATAATTCTATATTCTTGAAGCTAAGAGAATCTTTGGTTTTATGGGTATTTAAAATTAGACTTAAAAAATGCATTTTTATTATATTGGGAAGGGTGTTCTTGAGGATGAAATAGGTGATGGGTTTGTAAATAAATACTATAGGAGGATAATAATGTGATCCTATATGTCATCCACCTCCCTCCCCTTGAATGTGTTGGTAGTGTCAATTTTCACTTACGAATCATCAAATCAGAGTTTTACAACCATAACTTGAACTTTGAAAACATTTGTTGTTAGTAATTCTAATCTTTGGAATGGTAGTGTAAATTAACTTCCAAGTGGATTTGAACATCATATTGGTATGATAACATGTATTTTTACTATCTTCACATCAAAAAATTTATATATTCACAAGTGGAGGTCCTAGAGGTATAAATTATAGTTGGAGCTCAAGAAGTTTATTCACTGATAAAAACAAGCATTTTTAGACTTGTCACTGTAGCTTGTATAACAGATTGATATCAAAGATTCCACTTGAGTGATTTATGATGAATTTATATGGATTAAATAGGTATTTTATGGATTTTATGGTTCACTTAAATGAATTACAATTTTCATTTTGTGCATATTTATACTTAGGCTAAAAAATGCATTTCTCTTGTATTGGGAAGGGTGTTATTGAGGATGGAATGGGTGGTGGGTTTGTCAAGAGGGAATAATGGGAGGAAAATAACCTGGTAATATATGTTATCATCCAAAATTTTAAATTTTGGTGGTGTCATTTTTCATTGACGAAGCATCAAAACCAAAGTTCTATAACCACAACTTGAATTTTGACAACATTTATTGTTAATGTTTTTGCTCTCTAGAATGGTAGTGAAAATGCACTTCCAAGTGGATTAAAATGTCATGGTGGTGTGATAACATGTAATTTTACTATTTGTATTTTATTAAAATGGTATATTCACATTTGGATGTCCTGGAGGTACAAATACTAGTTGAAACTGAAGAGTTTGCTTGTTCACTCATAAAAATGTGCATTTTTGGACCTGTCACTACAACTTGTCTAACATATTGATCCCAAAGCTTCAACCTAAGTTTTATAGGGTATGATTATAGATATTAAATAGGTATGGGATATATCTAATTGTTCATATAAATTACTTACAATTTTTTATGCATGTTTAAACTTAGGCTAAAAATTACATTTTTCTTGTATTAGGAAGGGTGTTCTTGATGCTAGAATGGGTGATGTGTTTAGTGATCATTATTGATGAGAGGAAAATAACTTGGTAATATAAATTATACACCCCATATATGTGTTTTTGGTGCTATTTTTTAATCAAAAATCATCATAACTATAGCTCTACAATCATAACTTAAACTTTGACAATATTTGTTGTTTGTGTTTTCACTCTCTGAAATGATAGTGAAAATGCACTTTCAGGTGGATTAAATCATTGTGGTGGTGTGATAACATGTAATTTGCCTATATATATGTTACAAAATTGATATATTTTTAGTTGGAGGTCCCAAAGGTAGAAATGCCACTTAGGGCTTAAGAAGTTACTTGTTCACTGACAAAAACTTACATTTTTTGACCCATCACTGCAATTTGTCTAATAGATTGATCTCAAATATTAGACCTAAGTGTTTTGGGGTTTGAATAGATGGATTAAATAGGTATTATATGAAATAATATTTTTCATAAATAAATTACAATTTTAATTTTATGCATGTTTGAACTTAGGCTAAAAATTACATTTTTCTTATATTGGGAAGGGTGTTCTTGAGGTTGGAATGGGTGGTCAATTTGTCGATCAGGATTGATGGGAGGAAAATAAAATATTAATAAATTTTATTAACCCCATATATATTTTTTAATGTAATTTTTCACTCAATAATCATTATAACCATAGTTGTCAACTACAACTTGAACTTTGACAACATTTGTTGTCAGTGTTTCCACTCTATAGAATGGTAGTGAAAATGCACTTCCAAGTGGATTCAAACATTGTCGTAGTGTGAAAACATTTAATTTTACTATTTTTACATATTCAAATTGATATATTAATAGGTGGATGTCCCATAGGTGTAAATTCCAGTAAGAACTCAAGATGTTGCTTGTTCACTAAAAAAAACTTGCATTTTTAGATCTATCACTGCAACTTGTCTAATGGATTCATCTTAAAGCTTCCAATTGAGTGATCTAGGATGAAATTAAAGGGATTAAATATATATTATATGGATCTAATTTTTCATGTTAATTAATTATAATTATAATTTTGTGTTTGAACTTAGGCTGAAAAATTATATTTTTCTTGTATTGGGAAGAGTATTCTTAAGGCCAGAATGGGTGGTGGGTTTGTTGATTGGGCCTGAAAAGAGGATAATAACCAATTAATATATGTTATAAAAACCTAATATAGATGTTTTTTGTGTATAATTTCACTCAAAAATCATCAAAAATAGATTTATACAACCACAACTTGAACTTTGACAACATTTATTGTTAGTGTTTCCACTCTCTACAATAGTAATAAAAATGCACTCCTGGGTGGATTAAAATGTCACAGTGATGTGATAACATGTAATTTGAATATATATATATATATATATATATATATATATATATATATATATATATATATATATATATATATATATATATATATATATATATATATATATATATATATATATATTGTGTGTGTGTATGTGTGTGATAAAAGTGATATATTTGTATTTGTAGGTCTTAGAGGTATAAATACCAATTGGATTTCAAGAAGTTGTTTGTTCACTACCAAGAAGTTGCATTTTTGGACCCATCACTTCACTTATTTAATAGATTGATCTTGAAGCTTCCACCTAATTTATTTGGGTTGATATTATAGGGATTAAAATGGTATGGGAAGGATCTAAATGTTTTTTTTTTATTACTTATAATTTTTATTTTATGCATGTTTGAATTTAGGCTAAAATTTTACATTTTTCTTATATTGGGAAGGGTGTTCTTGAGGTAGGAATGGGTGGTGGGTTTATCGATCAGGCCTGATGGGAGGATAATAAACTGGTACTATAAATTATCCACCCCCATATAATTTTTTTAGGTGTCATTTTTCACTAAATAATCATCTAAACCATATTTTTAAGCCATAACTTTAACTTTGACAATTTTGACAACTTTGAAAATTTTGATAGCTTTGAAAATTTTGAAAACTTTGAAAAATTAAACTAGATACCTAGGAAATTAATGATTAATTTACCTATTGACATATTTAAAAAAATTTAAATGTTTAAAACTTTGAAAATTTTGACAACTTTGACCTATTGACCTATTAGGTGGTAATTGACCTATTAGGTGATATTGATTAATTAACCTATTGACATCTAAAGTTAATTATTATGTGTTTTCCATTTATTTTATTTTATTTCATTAGTTTCATGTTATCCTTGAAGGTCTTTGAGGCCATGAATATGTCGTCATTTGTGTAAGCTTGTAAGTGGATGAATGACTATAGGTCACAATCAAGGAAGGGAGATTGGAGTGATTCCACCAAGTTTGTAATTTGTGATTAATAATTATATTAGTTTTGAATGTGTTTAAAATATAAAAACCTATAGATAAATGAGTAATACTTATAACCATATAGCCTATTTTTCCTATGACAGTCCAATATGAAAATAAATGGTTGTTTTTCATGAATGGAGTATGAATTTGATGTAGATAATGATATATATTGAGAATGATCATCGAGGTGGAATTTTAATTTTTTTTAATATAAAATATAATTATAAAGAATCAACATACAGTCCTCTAGAACAAGGAAACCTTTTTATACCCTGTTTTGGGTTAACAGTAACATTACAAAGGGAAGTAAGAGAACTTATTTCTTAATCTTGTCAAGTATGCCATCAAATATATGGACTTGAAATATGGTCCCATCATCAATTGATATTTTTAATCTCTTATAATATGCATGAGATATTTTAAACTTAACTAATACTCCATGTTGTTGTCATAGGCTTGTAAGGTGCCTCGTTGTGTAAGGTGCCTTGTTGTGCCCTATATGAGGAATTGAATGTTGAAGTGTGTTTGAGTGATTTTAATATGTTAGTTTAGGTTATATTTGACCATATAATAAAATATATGATATAATACTGACTCCTTGATATCTATATCAAGTTTTAGTACTCAAAACATAAGAGGATTACCTAGTGAGAAGATAGTGAAAGAGTGAGAGGATGTTTCTAAGTGGAATGTATGAAATGAGTTAGAGAATGAATGTGAGAGGTTTTTAAGAGGTATAATTACACTAATAAGAGTATAAAAAGTGTACAATAATTAGGTACAAAGATAATAATAAAATTAAACCTAAGTGATAAGATTGTCATTAGTCATTTCCACTACACACAATGAAATAAAAACTTTAATTTAAAAAAATATGGGAGATCTAAAATTTAAATCATTGAAAAGAAAAATTAATTAATGCTAATTTGTGTGTAAAAAATTAAATACTAGATCCAATAGATAATAATTTGGAAGATCAAAACAACACTATACAATAACACATAATGAAATAAAAATTGAATATAAATTAGATAGATTTCCATGATAGGCATAAAATATATGCACATGTGTCCAATGTAAATAATCAATATATTTCCATGATATGCATAAAAAAATTACATCTACCAACATAGTATCTAATGTTGGATGAATGTCATACGTGCATATACAATGCCAAAAATGCATCAATTTCCATATAGGCAAGTACATCTCATGTGTAAGACATCATATTCATCTAATAGCCTCCCTCTTTTTTCATTCCTTGAAGAAGACTCTTCTTGGGATGCCTTTATAGTATATGGATACCCCTATAATGCCTTATATTGATCCAAGGTCTTACTATGGGTCCTATGCTCATAGGTAAATTACAACTGAGCCTATTAAAATATAATAATTATTATTAAATTAACATAAAATACATTCAAATAATTTTTAATAAATTAATCTTTAACTAAAATAAAAAATAATTTAAACATGCACTTATTACAAGCTTGCAATCCTACTCAATGTATTTTTCATGCTCAAACAAGTTAATAGTAGGATAAACTATTTGAATAAGTGTCTCCAATATGAGAGGAACATGAGAAGTTACCCTACTCATCATCTAACTAGGACTATCATCTATCATAGGACAACCCCACATACATAATACATTTACAAAATTTATATTTTACCCAAGTACATGTACTAAAATTATTAAAACAACTCTATTTTTACAATTCAAAACTAAACAAGAATTAATATATACCTATATTAGTGCCTATGTAGATGATATTGCAGCAATAATTCCTATGTTAGTCTCAGCTTGTAGAGAGGAAGGAGTGTCTACTCCAATGATCAGCTATTCATGTAAACAAGGTCTCACTTAGTTTTGTATAAAGTATCAAATCATATATATGGAAACCAAAATGATCAATAGAAGAACTTGTATATATAATATCTATCGATATAAGTACATGAATTTAATGACACGTTATAAGAAAGAAGAGGACACACATACACATGAAAATACACTTAGATCTAAATTGATAAGCCATATATTGAAGTTTTAGAGAAACAGCCTTGTACCAAAACTAATATTAGAGTATTAGTGAAAGGGAATATATAATATACTAGTTTATTTTATTCATTGATAAAAATAAATATACTTGGGTCAAGATCTTCAATTTATACTATATTACATATTGGATTTTATTGGTTGTTGATTTATTACTTGTCTAAAAATATGGGTTGGACTTAGGTAGGGCCCTCGTAACTACTTCCTTTTTTTATGGTATTACAAGGTCATTTGATCTTATTATCACTTTTCAAGGAAGGAGAATAAAAACTAGGCATACTTGACAATCATCTCCCATTTTTGAGAAATTATTTGGGCAACTAGTGGGTGGGTTTTTACACTCATGATAAATCATAGCCTAATCACAAGAATGTATGTGTTGGGTGTGGAATTGAAGATTATAGTAGTTCCTCATTATTTGTTGGAGATGGATATTTAAGTGGATTGGTATGGGATATTTATTTAACATGCCTAAACACACACACACACACACACACACACACACACACACACACACACACACACACACACACACACACACACACACACACATGGATCTTATAAAAATGTTGGGTGCACAAATATATATGATAATTAAGAAAAGGGATTTTTTTATGTTTACCCATATCAAAGATGAGGAAGTAAATGCTACATATGAAGTCATGTCAAGTTTGTGTCCTTATGGTTTTAGATGCAATATGTCATAGGAATTTTTGCTTACATTATTAGGAAAGTCTTTAAGAAAGAGGTATAAGAATGAGACTCCCATTTAATAGGATATTATCACTTCCAAGTTAACTTACACTAGGAAAATGGGTGTATATTCATAAGGAAGCTTCAAATATTCTATGGCAAAATGTGTTTCATGTTTTATTCATAAATAATGTCCTATCCCTAGAATAATGTAATAGATTTCTTGTAAAATAGTGTATTGACCTCAGGTAATAAAAAGAAAAAATGTACCATATGGGTAATGGGTGGAATATATGAATACAACATCTATATCCTTAATTAGTGACCTTGTATGATCATTGTAGGATGTTAATCCCAAGGAATCATGGTCTAAAATAATACCATTAATGAATTTTATGTTTTTGGTTGTGTTATTTTTGCATTAATTATTGAGAATAAAAGTAAATTAGATGCAAAGAGAAAAACATATATGTTTGTTGTGCTATGTCTATTGTTAGTCATGTGTATTTATTATCTTATAACTTAAAATCCCTTGATATTATAACTCATTTTCAAGGGAAACCTATGTATTTATGTATAACGGTAATGGTGACATAAGTCAAAATATGAATATGACTATATTGAGCTTAACAACTTCATTTTCAAGATAGTCTTACCTACAAGGACTCTTAGATAAGTGTTAGATTCATTTTATATAAGTATCCTTGTGGCATGTGAACTACCCTTATCTAATATTGAATGAGGCTATTCATGGACTATTTATGGGATTTTCCAAAATTAGTTTTATAACTACCACAGAGCCCATTCACATAACTTGCACCTATTTTAAAGAATAGAATAAGGATAAAGAGAGAACATGAAAATAGAGAAAGATTAATTGAGTTTAAATTTACAATGAAAATATATACATAGAATAATTGTATATAGAGCATAATATTAACAAAAAAAATTACCTTTATGTTTATAAATTATGTCATCCTAACAAAGGCACATGTATTAGTGGATGGATAAGTAGTTGGATCTAAATATGTAAATAATGGCAGTCATAAATCAAATGTTATAAATATAAACTATGATGATTAGCTATCACCTCTTATGACATAAAATATGAAATATATATTATATTACATTTCTATGTAAATTAATTGATAGCTAAATTAAATTTATAAATATAACTTAAATTTAACATGTAGTTTATATAAAATATACCTGCATCTATGTGTTGACTGATGTTTGCATGCCAAAAAATCATCACTCATAATAATATGATGTAATACATCTAAACCACCAATTCGATCATCATTAGAAAGATCTATACACAAATATCTACACAAACTTCAAGGGTGGTGTTGGGGTTGGGTACATAGCATATCTATAGAATCACTCTGTGAAATCCTACTTATATGTTAAATGAGTGTATCAGTGAGTGAACTAAGAAAATAAAGAGTGTCTATCTCCATGACCTATTGAACTATGGAGGGGATCTTAGGCTCAATAGGATTTTAGTTATATATCCTTGTAGGCATATTAGACACATGATGTGTACCTAGTTGATCCTATGCATAGCCATTTTCTCAGCCCTGAAACTCACTAAAATCAAAATAATTAGGAATCTTGTTGAGGATAAACTAACAGTAGAATTTCCTCAAAAAATATGATAGGACCTCATGGTTGTTACATGGTGGATAATCAAATATCATCCACCATCAATCCAAAAAATTTGTCATGATTAATTTATATACATAATGATGGATAGGAAAATGTTTAAGAGTTATGAGAAATGGGGAATTATTGGCTAGGTTGATGAATAGGGTACAAATGGAGGCTTTTGAAATTTATTTTTTCTTGACTTGAAACACTGACAACTTGTCAGCATAATATTCCCTGTAAGTATCCCTATATGAGGTCCATTAGTCAGTTTGACTCATTATAAAGTTAATTTAACCTAATAAGGTCTCCAAGTAATTTGATAGCTAGGTGAAATGGTGGTTGGTCAAAGTGGGATCCCTTAGTCTATTGATGAACTCTTCATTTTCAAGTTTATTTCCCACAATGTTGTCAATCAAACCTCTTGACTGCCAGGGGTTTTTGGTTAACTATAAGAGGGTTAGATAGAGGGATAAGAGGAATAATAGGGTTTTGTGGAGGGTTAGGAGGAATAAAAACTAAAAGGTTTTGTAGAGGGTTGGGAGGGTTAGTAGGATGGGTTGTTAAAAAAAACAAATTACAATTAAAAACTAGGGTTTAAAAATGAAAATTATGAAAAATTCAAGCCAAATAGGGAAGGTTTCAATCATTTACCTATCCTACATGGTGGCATCATCGAGTAATAGGTCTATAGGATGAATCTGGTAGCTTCTTGGCACCCTTTGGAGTATTCCATGCAAAATGTGATAATGGAAGCTATGGGAGAACAAGGGAACTCAAATTCAAAATGAAGATTTTGCATTCAAGTTTCCCTTTTTTTTTTTTGACACATAGGTAACGTGATCATGTTATTAATGTAATCATATTATTAAAATGATCACATTATTGGAAATGAAAATAATGAAATCTCATTAATAACATGATCATGTTATTATTTAATATAATGTGATAATTTTATTATATAATTTAATTATGTTATGGCTCAACAATCCCAAACCTATAGTCAAATAATGTGATCACATTAATTAAATAATGTGATCATGTTATTAATTAACATAATCTCATTATTGATAATGTCCATGAAATTACCCTCCAACTCTATGTACTTACCTAGGTACCCAAACTACCTATAAAACTATTTTATCCATATACTCTTCACCTTTATATATTGTTCATCACAAAATTGCCTTTGCTAGCTTGTAGATAGCTAGTTAGAGGAATAAAAGAAACCTATTTCAAAATTTGGAATTTTGAGATGTTGATAATTATTTTGGCCTAATGAATGTTTTATGATATTTTAAACACATTTTGGGATCTTTACTCCATGAATGGGGTCTTCTTAAAAACATGCACATAAACAACATTGACTAATGGTGACAAAATTATCAACATTCTTAGCGACTTTTCTAGGATGTTTGCCAAATAAACAATTAAGAAAAATAGATCTATATATTTGATTAAGAATTAATTTAAATATCATAAAATTTTAAAATTAAAATGCCTTCTTGGATTAATTATAACGCTTGTTCATATTCACTTATTGAATTGAAAACTAGAACAACTACCAACTAAGAAAATGTGTAAGATAACACTTAGAGGAAAGTGAAAACTAAAACAAATACCATGTATAAATTTAAGGAAAGTGAAACCTAATACTACTATGTATAACATTCAAGATATATCTAGATCTAAATATAAACTTCTCATGTCCTCTCCATGTGGTTGATGAAAATGACTAACAAGCTATTGTGTGAGTGTTATTTTGGTTGGATCAGTGCTTTTCATTATTTTCAACCTCTTTGGATTGTCACCAAGTGAATCAAATGAAGAAAACATATGTCCAATATAGACAAATTATTCTTATGGTTCAATTCTTACCACATATTTATCTTCAACATCAAGAAGACTCTCTAATTTAACTACATTTTGATTCATATGATTAGCTACAATTTCAGCCTCTAATGGATCACTAGAACATTGTTCTTATCTTTCTATGACATCTTTGGATATGCCATATTAATTTTTAAATATTTTAAGTTGTTTAATCTCTTCAAGGAGCTAAAAATACTCTTCTCTAACTTCATTAGGGTTTACTTGATATAAGCTTTGATCAACATCTTCTTGAATATGTTTTCCAATCTTCAAAACCACTTTATCAATGTCTTCACAAGGAGATGTAGGCTAATAAAGATTATCAATGTATTGAATCAAATAAATGTATTATTTCCACTCTTAATCTATATCTTCTTGATCCCCACTTTTAGCTTCTTCATATTTATCTAGTTCATGTATAAGGATTTTACCTTATTAAACCATTGGTGAAATCTGACTAGCTGCTACCATGTCAACCTAAACATCTTCATCATAGAGTTATCAAGTCTCACTTTTATCTTCTATTTGTTTTTTATCCTCAAGGGATACAACATGATATTATTCTATTTAAAATTTAAACTAATTTAACCAATATAACCCTTCATCATCATCTCTTGACATATTTTTCTCTTCACCTACATGTTCTTACTTTTCCTTCTATATAATAGATCCTCCTTCAAAAAGGGAGATGGTAGGAGGGAAAGAGGTTCCATTTGGTCGCATAGGAATATTATTCACTATTGGATACTCTTGAATGGGATTTGGGAACCATAAAATTGATGTATATTCATAATTCAAATAAATAATGAGCAAAAATATGATTGTAACATAATCACCATGGTATAACAGACCTTTAAACAAAATTTTAGATCTAAAATCCATGTATAACTAAAAAAAAGCTATTTTATGCTCTATTATGTTCTTTTATTCTCAAGAAACCCTACTTTTCATTGGGGTGTATAAAATGAGTTCAAGGCCTGACAAAACACTCATATTATTCTTAGATAGGTCTCAATGGGGTAGAACTAGAAAAGTTTGAAAATATCCAAAACTCTTCAACAAAATCCCAAAGAAAAATTCATAAAAAGTGCATGTTTGTTTCCCTAAGATTGACCTAGAGATGTTTTTCACTAAACTAATCCTATTTTGAATTGTTTTTATTTCATGAACATTGATCTATACCTATACATCAAGTATACACACTCTATAATCAATTTGTGTCATTAGACAAACCTGAAATAACCATTTCCAACTCCATTTATGAGCAAAAAAGGTGAAGAAACCTTCATTCCCTTCATGATAAAACATGTATATTTTTAATTTATCTCTCCTCAAGTACAATATAGAACCTAAAACCAATTTTAAATATTTAAGGACATCACATATCTTTTGGTACCTCCTTATGCCTATACTCTTAATGATTTCCTTGCTCAACATAATGTTCCTCAGGTTATTCCTGATTATTCTCCTCAACATGTCCATGCACTTCCTATTCTAAGGTCATGAGTTGGTCCCTAGTTGTATGCATGGTTTCAAGGATCTAATCTAATTTTTTAGCTTGTTTAGTGACAAATTGATTTGGATCAACCATAGGATCAGTGTTTTAAGTACCCTCACCTCTATGTCTACCTCACACCATTATTATATCTAACTAAAAGGATAATATGTTTGTGTTATTGGACTCATTAAGTAATAGAGTTTGATCCTCAAATTTAATACCATAATGTAACAACCCCACTAGGTTTTACTAGAATAAGGTAATTTTTAAAAAAAACATTACACTAATTCAATGTACATATTCCATCACACTAAAACCATAACATAGTGATATTTAAA